>JAZKJV010006061.1:0-313863 GCA_037367405.1 Ottelia alismoides | reverse complement strand
TTAAAAATCATTTGGCGTATTTCAATAAGTAATTTTAATAGATATTAAACTCATCATTTTTAGGGTTTAAGAATTTTTTAGGATATATCATTTATTTTTTATATCTTAAATAATTTTATTTCTTGAAAATAAGCAGTTTTAATATTTATTATAACTGATTATTGAAAAAACACTTTGATTGCATTCATAAAAGTCATAAAATATTAATCTTACATCAAAAATTCTAAAAAAATTATACTGCATTTGTATGACCATATTTTACATCTTGACCAAATTTCATAATTTTTGGACATCTTTGATTGAAAAAATTGTATTTTAGTCCCTAAAATTGGCCACATTTGCATTTGCATCACAAAATTGCATTAAAAATACCAAAAATACCGTTTCGAAAACCATGCACGAACTTTGATAGATAAAATTCTAGATTGTTCCTTTTCCTTCTTGAGTTCGACCTTGGGACATGCTCAAGTAAAATAAACATAATACCACACCGATTGAAAATTTTAATTAATTAATTGTGCTTATTTCTTGATCGATTCCGATTGCCTGACGTAACACATTTTTTAAAGCTTAATTCACATCATTTAAAGCAGGGCATTTTTGCGACTAGTCAGGTGCTCCGATCTCATGTCCATTTTTTTGTCTTCGACTTTTGAAACAAATTACATGCATGCATAGAGCATAGAACACGGATAAAATTGACCTAAGTTTCACATTTCCCGATCACCTTATCTCTTAAAAATCATGACGGATGACCGCGATATGATCTGAGATCTAATTTTGTTATGTAGAAATCAAGGTGATCCGGACAACGGATCGATACGAAAATGATGTATAATTGATGTATAGAAAGCATGTGACCCAACAATGAGGGGAACACTAAAATATGTACTTTTGAGGGTCGTTCTCCGCATATATTCTCAACCTTGAAATCGACGATTTCGAGGTTACTCACATGAAATGCATGCGATAACTGAAGTTCCCTGATGCGATCTTCAAATCGATGCACTCGAGTCATTGACGACGACAACGGTGGTGCTTCGACGAGCTCTAAAGGTTGTTGTGTCCACCCAACTTACAATAACGTTTTATTGTGTTCACAGTAAGTTTTGCAACAATACTTCAAGCTCTGAAGTTACCTACAAACACTCATGATTATCCTCTAAAGATTGTTAGGTGAATTTTTACTGTACCAAGGGTATATCAGTATTTTCACATGTGCCTCACTATATGTTTGGAGAAACCACCTATTGTACTCTAAAATGTGTTTCCAAGAATACATAAAAGATAATCTTTATACTTTAAAGCATATTTCCAGGAATGCAAAAAAAATAATATGAGGTAAGTAAGTAGAGTAGCTACATTATCGAACCACTATAAGTCCTTAATCATGATATTGCACACGTTTCCATTTATCACTTGTTTACTAGTTGTGTTTGTAGATCAGATTCGTTCCCAACTAGTGGTCAGACTTTGAATCTATCTTCTATAGATAAAAAATATTTTCATACACCTCATTGAAAAAGAAGAGAAAATGTAACTTGCATGATATGTACATTCATATGTATAAGCGAGCAATGTGTTGAAGCATAATAATGCACAAGCTTGTAAAAAGTTCATAGTAGATATTTCAACTGAGGGAATTGACAAAGTATTACTCAATCTTTCAGTGACTGGTCGGATTTACTCACTTTTGTATTTTTATCTATTAAAATAACTAATTTTATATGTATATCTCATATATTCATATAGATTCGTATATTTTCGATTTTAACACAATAAAATAAAAACAACAATCGAATCCGAACCAAACAATAAATATTTTACAATTAGTTTACTTCTAAAAATATCAGAAATTGACAATCATAAATCAATGTAAATGACCCACTAGACCTATGTGGATTGTGCACACCCTGACAGTCAACTAATTTGTTTATTCAACCCACTTTTTTGCAAGTTTGACATACACAAACATTAATTAACTGGAAATTAATATCAAATAATACAAAAAATCTTAGATAAAGTACATGGAGGTCCCAAACTTTTCCTTTGATATCAATATGATTTCTAAAACCTACAAATGCAATAATTCAAGTTCAAAACTATTTTAAACGTACAACTATCGGAGGACGACATTATTACCATTGAAGTAGTTGTAGGACTCAAGTTTTTACTTTTGTAAGTTTATGGAGCACATTGATATGAATTTATAAAATATACTATCATTTCCACCTAATTACATATATAAATAATTATGGACATTATACAAATCAAAATTCATAGACTCAAAATAAATCAAATGTGGCAGGGATTTTTTAGCTTGCAAGAACAAAATTTACATTGGCAGAAACCGGATAAAATTTTTGGTCAATGTTGTGATAAATTTTCATTGCCACTAGTCAGGTATATGTTGTGGTAAAACAACATTTTTTTTAAGAATTAAGTTGAATAAAGATTGGATTAGCTTAATATATTGTAATAATAGTTTCTTTTAAACAACATTATAAAAAATATTGCAACAATGATTTAGGACATTGGATTCATAACTATATCAACAATTTTTTCGACTATAGATTATCGTCAATATAACATTCATTGCTAAATGTAGGCTAAATAAAGATTTTGTGGCAGTGATATGTTTTGTTACTACTTCTCTAATTATAGATAATATATTGTACATAATGTCTGAAGAATATATATATATATAATATATATATATATATATATATACACCCATACTTTGTGACAACAAAAAGTTCGTGACAATAAAATAATCGATAGCTATTTATTTTCGATCCCATTATTTATTACTTCAATTGTAGTTTGTTGTAGTGCTAAAATTTTTGATAATTATATTGTAGTAAGATTTGAAACTTGTTCCAATAAATAAAACTTCAAAAATTAAATGCATTATCAGAATATTAGTACACAATCGATACAAACTCAAACATATCTAGATGACATCACTAAAAATAGAGAACTTATAAAAAATAGAATCATATAATAAAGTAAGATACACTCTGTTTTTAATCAAGAGAGGGAAAGATATAGATGAAGGAGAAAGTAGAAAGATGAATGTATAAAGAGAATATGTAGGGAAAGATATTCGCAGGTAAAAGAGCGAGAATGAGAAAATTGTAGAAATAGATCATAGTGTTACTATTTTTAACCTTTTTCTTTTAAATTTATAAATTAAATTAATATATAAAAATTAAATTAACACTAAGTATTTAACATATATATATATATAGCAAAAACACATGAAAGATCAGCTAAAATCTAAGTGGAATATGTACCCTCTATGCCCCCTCTAAATAATGCCCCTACAATACATGTTACAAATCATCGGAACAGCAATTCTCGATACGCGGTAAATCTCGGCATTATCACCCCACGATGGCGGGAGCAACCCAATCGCAGCCGTTCACTACTTCTCTCCCCCTCCTCTCCCCGCCGTTGGATCCTAAATAGCTACTCGGTCCAACTCTCCCCTTCTTCTCCGTTCCCTCCCACTCCGAACCCCAAACCGGAGACCGGAAAACCCATCAGATCCCATCAGGTGCTCTCTCTCCCCCTCTCGATCTTCCCATCTTCATTCTCCAATCCGCACTTTCCCCAATCTAGTGCCGAAATTTGACTAGGCTCGGCCTAATCCGTCGCGATCCTCTGGGGTTTCGATTTCTAATATTGTGAATTTTGTTCTGCAGGTTTTGATTCTGTTGGTCTTAATATGAACTATGGACAGAGGTATCTTTGACGGGCTCCCTATTCCTGTCGAGAAATCCGTAAGTATTGTCGAATGCTACAAAATTTCGTTTCTATTCTAACGTAGGATTTTAGTTGATCCGGATGTTTCCGGATTTCGCATTTGTGTTTGGTGACGCGTGCGGATGACTCACCAATCAATATCCTACCGACCTCTGGTATTTGACAATCTCAAACTAGGACCTATCAGAAAAATAAGAAGATTGTTCAACTGGCTGATTGATCTATAAACGACTGAGAGGAACAATTTCCATCATCATCGTTACATTCCAAGGAGCTCTACTCAAAGTAGACTTTACGTTCATTGATATTGAGAATCAAGAAGAATTCACCCATTCTCCGATCATTTTCGGAAAGCCATTCTTGCATTGACTAAGGCAATTACGAAGGATATGGTTAGATCCTCAAGCGCAACACGGAAGAGTGAGCGTCGTACTGAATATGACGAGGAACGACTAGTAGGACTAGTTGTTCTATTCAGCAGAAATTAAAATTTTTTTCATGCAACGAAACCACATGATCCAAGAACACTTCTCGAATCGTTTCGTCTAAACCACAAACAAGTTATAGGATTAACTCTTGAAGCGTGGTTGCGATCGAGTCTCTAAACGAAGAGACCTCCTGTCTCAAGTCCGATCCACGGAGGAGGCGCTTGCGATCGCAGGGATGAACTGCGTGCTTCTCGCAATCCATGTTGATGATCCAAGTGGTGGATCTCCTGATCTCGACACACGAGATCCGACGTCGTCTTCACGAGCAAGGCGCACCGAAGGAGACAGAGATCCACGAGCAAATAATCGGGCAGCATAACGACGACGCTGCGGCGATGAAGAACCTCTCTAGGCATCCATGGTGACGGCCATGAGAGGGAGAGAGAGGGTTATCATGTAGAGAGAAAGAGAGTTTGCTCCAATATTGCATAGCCTTAGAGAGCATGGTATGCCTCTCTATTTATAGGGTTTTAAGATCCATGGATCTCAATCCATGGGACATATAAAATCAATGGATGAGATTGATTTATGTCCAATCCAATGGTCAAGATTGTTGTTGGTAAAAACCAACAAATAATAATCTAATTTAAATCAAATATATTTGACATCTCAAATATATTTCAATTCTAAATTAGATCAAGCAATTATGGAGAGATTTGCATGGAGATCTCCACAATAGGAGTGGGTGGGGACGACTACCAATTTTCCTCGTGGAATTGGTGGCCGTCCACCATCTCTCCATGGTGGAGGCAAATCCATGTAATCTCACAAGATTACATATCTCCATGAATTTCTCCCATAATTTCCAACAACTTTTGTTGTAAAATATTCTACAACAATAATTCATAATTATTTGTGAATATTGCAATCTTTCCATTGGAAATTTGTGAATCATATTCACAACCCAAAATAAAATGTAAACTACATTTTCAATTTATTGTCCAATGTGAATCCAATTCACATCAACATTTAATTAACAAATGTAAATTACAAATTGCTCTCCTCTTATATATTATAAATCTCATTTATGATATTATATGATTAATATGGATAGGGTTATCCACATTATTCATATCCACGATAATTAAATCATATTTAATCATCTTGGGTCTCTATTCTCATGTGTTCAAATAATATGAATCATATTCACATTATTTATATCTTTGATAATCAAATCACATTTAATTATCTAAGATAGCTCTCTTTATAATATGAATCAAATTCATATTATTTATGATAATTAAATCACATTTAATTATCCATTTCTCAATGCTCGGATACATATATCAACAATAGAATTATCCATGAACTCTTTCAAGGATAATGCGCTTTCTCCGCGAATAGTTGGAGATAAGACAGGGCGATTGTATTGTCCACGTATAGCGACTTGGATGTTGAGATCATATCTCAAATCCAGATCGGGGGCCTCCCATAGATGCTTGATTAAATCAAGACCACAAATCTAACCTTCTCATTGCATCTGAATCATATTCAGATCAATGTCCAACATTTTTAGACCAAGATCAGATTACTTCTCTACTGAGAGGAGTCACTAAAATCCAGACCCGTTTCATCACACTCCCTAGGAATGGAAGCATCATGGTTATACAATCGTTTTTGATCACATCACCCTCAGGTATTCCCAATACCTGTACATCCTGCATACTGGAAGACCCAGAATAAACCCGAAGTATTAGATCAACTTTATACTGTCTACTTCAGGGTTCTATCAGTAAGTTTCTCATTCGATCATTGGGAGTTGGTATCGATCATACACTTTCCAAAAGCGTATATCATATCTAGGTCCTTGATCATATACCTTCCAAAAGTATATATCAAACTACAAATTCAGTCAAGCTTCCAAGGTGAGACGACCGTGCGCACGGAATTTCGTTAAGTCAACTCTTCGACCTAACTAATCTGACACCTCCGAATCTCTATTCCTATGCAGAGGACATGCATCAAGAGGTCGGTCAGATATCAGCCTAATTGAGAAAGGACTGCCATCTCCTACTCAGACAGGAATCATCTCCTAACAATCATTTGACGGTGCTTGATGAGTCCTCAATCTAACTCTTTAGATATTCATCCAAGCACCAGCCTCTATGATTCAATAGTTGAATCACAGCTGATGATCATCAAGATGGCCATGGTACATAACCCATATCATGCAAATTATTCATTCTTCATTTCAGATCAGGGAATGTATTCGCAATAACATTTATTGCATAATGGCTCATTGTGGGCTCGCATGTCCAACAAATTATTGAGTGGGAGAATCGGGCAATCAATTTTATAGCATTGCGAGCACTTCGATCTCAACCGGTCTTTAAGGAATTACATTTGCGGAGGCAACCCATGAAAGCACTCGATAACCGTAACCATCAAGCAGTAGATGAGCCCTACCCCGCTACTACACATGAGATAACGGCTGTTGAAGAGACTATTGGTTTAGAGACTCTTCCCCCTATTCCATTTCCCGCTACTCTCACCATGAGAAATGCTTCTCATATGATCTAGAGACATATGCATGGATGCATTCGGAGTCAGTTGAAATTCTCCTCTGATCACTTTGATCAAATCAACCTGACACAGGAATGCACCAACATCAAGTCAATTGAGAACGAATATGCAGAGACTCTCCCCACTGTTCCATTTCTGGTTGCTCTCACCATTGAAAAGTGTTTCTTATATGATCCTGAGACTTGTGCATGGGCTCTCCCTGAGTCAACCTTCTCTGACTACCTTGACCAATTCAATCCAACTCAGGAGTGCACTAACATTAAGACAACTAATAAAAAAGATGCAGGAAGTGCACTAACTAAGGAGGAATATTTCAATGGTTATTCATCTAGAGACTCAAGTGTCAGCACCTCACTCCTAAGACCAGCATCTTCACAGACAACACAAAACAAAATGGTTATTCCTTCATCTAAAAAGAAAGTCGCCTTCGACCTTTCGGAAGAGGAATCGACTGATGATCCCTCATCGGGTTTGGAAAAGGTAATCTATATGAGTGAGGTCTGTTTGGCAGTTTTAAAGCTCCATATTCGCAAGGATCCAAATTTCGATTCCCATTGGACGACTCCTGTTCCTAACTATTATTCATCAAAAACTGATTCTCATGGTCTCATTAAATATACTGGAATATATGAGCTGACTGAGACTGGTGCTGTAGAGTATTCATCATCCGAGGACGAATCGCTTGATCCCAAGAAGGAACAAATTCTGAGAAAATAACTGAAGTAACTAAAGAACAAGAATATCTAGAGTACCTCCACTTTCAAATACTATTCCTCTGAGTATAATTCCAATGACGGTTATCTTTCATCTGATTCATACACTTCATCTACCCTCCAGCATGATTTCTCTGAGGATAACACTGATAATGGTTGGGAATCATGTGCTTCATCTCCTTCTTATCATTATGATCTCCCACCACAGGCTCACAAAAAGATCGATCGAAAACCACCTTAATCATTGGCTACCCTCCCTCCCTCCCGACCCCATCGTTCTCCTTGTACATCTTCTTCCTCTGCTTAGGCCAAGGCCTAAGTATGGGGGGACCGATGCCATATGTACATACCATTCTCCCCATCAACTCCTTGTCACGATCGCCCCATTTCCATCCTTCTTCCGTACTTAGGTTGACCAAGAGCCTAAGTATAGGAGGAACCGATGCCCATATGTACATACTCTCCTCATTCACATATCCCGACCGCATCATTTCACTCTTCTTCTACACTTAGATTGTTCACAACCTAAGTATAGAGGATGGGCCACTTCTAATGTGTATAATTCTTTTTCACTCTCTTACGCTTAGCCCAAGCTATGTCTTCTTTTCACTTCTTATGCTCTTAGGACAAAACACTCGCTAAGTATAGGGGTGTGCGTGTGTTTATACTATGTATATATTTTATCCATAGCTCGTGCTTTCGCGTAAGTCTATATGTATTTACGGGGTGGATAACTAACTTGAAAAAAACAAACAAAAAACAAATAAAAACAAATAAAAAAATACAAAATACAAACACAAAAAAAATCTTTTTCTACTAACACTGATTGTGTCCAACAAATATTTTTGAAAAAATGGCTTCTTATTTGTTTTTGAAAAAATTATTGCATTTAAAAAATAAAAAAATACAAAAGCAAAAAATGTATTTTCATTTCACGCACATGCATTTCATCCAACATTACATGCATATGCATATGTAAAAAGCCCTTAAGTTCTGAACTTATGAGCAGAAATCGAGAGTGGTCTGTACTTGATCTTAATCCACCTAATTTTCAAAGGAACTTCAGTGAGAAATAGGATTTTAGAAGCTTCAGGTCTATGACTTAATTCTTTGAGTTCCACATGACAATGTACAACGTTTGACTCTTAGTGTCTAACATGATCTCTTCATTCTAGGTACGACTCTGGAATAGGGAATTAATTTGTACTCTCGCACTATGTACTTAGCTCAACTCAGAAGGGGGATTGGAAGACTGTGTGAGTTTCTTTTCTGGTAGCGTGGACATCTGAAGATCGGAGTATGAGTTGAAATAAAGCTTCGGAAAAGGGATGGATGGTTGGACACAATTTTTTCTAAGACCCTAAAAAATGTACGGAAAAAAAATATTCCATATTCGTAGGGGCACAACAAGATCCATGAAGATCTACCAAAAATCTAAATACAAAGAAGCCTACTACTAATAAATATTTGACCAAAAAGGTCCAAGCTTCAAGAAATCTGCAGATCTTGGTGGAGACTTGGCTAAACTGGCCAGCTTCACAAGGAGAGGTGACTACACTGCTCAGCCTCCAGTTCTTTTCCACTTCTTCTAAATTCTCCCTCTATTCGATTGTGAACACATCGCAACAGACCTTAGAAGGAAATACCTGACTCCCTGAGGACGAGTTACAGGAGAGGAGGTTTGCATGGTAGTCCGACATTATGGATGGGAAGAGATAAAACCTTTCATACACATGAGTCGATTGTCCAATGTTCATGGGGTATGCTCTGGGAGGAGGATTGATCTAATATGACTTATGAGCCGAAATTGTGACAATGATGCGTAGAACTTGAAGGTTGTTGATTTTAAAACCCTAAGTCTCACAGAAGTTCCGTCAAACTAATAATCCAAAGGTTGGGTCCAGTTTCATTTTCACCTTTTGCTCATGATCTTGTTATGGAACCCAATCTCATTTCACCTTATTGCATTTCTTCTGATACTTAGGGACGAGCATAGTTTAAGTATATGAGGATGATGAATCTCAAATTTACCACTCTAAAAAGGACTAATTAATCTCAAATCTCTAAAATTCATTGACATTTCTTCATTTATTCTGCATAATTAGCATTCATGCATGTATTGATAGGAATTGCATTTTATCACTCATTATTGCACAAAATGAGAAGTCAGAAATCTCAGCCAAAATGACCTATAAAATAGCACATCTTTCCTAATTTTTAGCTAATTCATGCTATCTCCAAACGACCTGAAATCACCTCTATTGTGTACATATCACTAACAAAAATAAATGAAAAATACAAAAATTCACTAACCTAAATAAAAAGTGGACCCAAAACCCAAACCCTAGTTCTAGGATTTCCAGACTAAAATCTCGATATCTTCCTCATCCAGTGTCCAATTTGATCCTACTCACATTTGAACTAATGTACATTCAAATACCTTCAAAACAAGACCAAGTTCAAGTGAATCGGAGCTCATATGTGAAAGTTGGGTTTTGGGCCTCTTTTGTACATTTTGTATCTTAGTGGTTTTTGATCTATTATTTTATGTACATAATTAACCAATTTTGTTTTATTTCTTTTTATTTATTTTAGTTGATTAAATTTTTGTTAAAATGTTTAAAAATCCAAATTTAAAATGAGCTTGAAATCAAAGAAACTAACCGAGTCCGAGTCTTCATTAACAGTCTCTAAAAAGGTTGTCATTTTTACATTTTATTTTATTCCTTTATTTATTAATTAAAAAATATGAAAATTAGATTACTGTGTAAATATTTGTCTTTGATTTTATCATATTTTTTCGGATTTTTATCTTGTTTAAAAAATCATAAAAAGATACAAAATCCAAAAATCAAGGTATTCTATGTACATAGAGTACCCCAAAAATATCACTTTGTGCAAATGATTGATTTTGATTTTGGTATCTTCATGAAAGTTGTATATCTCATTGATAAAGCAACTTTCGTGAACAAAATTTTTTGATACGAGGTCGTTTGCTGTTTCTTTTTTATTTATCTCTATCTTTTATTTCGATTTTTCTGGGGCTGACACATGGCAACTCCTGGAGCCATCACGTGTCACCCATTTTTGGAGGTATTTAAATTTATTTTTGTAAATAAATAAATAAAATAAAATAAAAAATAAATGCCATGCACGTGCAGTGCCCGTATCGCCTGCGCACGCGTACTCCACATGCCTGACTTCCCCTCCCTACTTGCCGCCACGTGGTGCATTCAAGGTCGTCCGATCTCGGTCGATCGGATGGCACCTGTGCGTCGTTCTTCTTCTCCACCAATTCTCATCGTCTCCATCACCTTCCACTTAGAGCTCCGTCGCCCTCCGATTTCCTTCCTTCTACGCCCGACCACCCTCGTCAATCATATCTCCCTCTTCTGGTGATCGTGATCGACCATTGTCATCAATCTCGTCGAATCTCTCTCCAACCCCCTTCCATATCGGGCCTCCCCTTCGACCTTATTAAAGCGTTGTTGACCCTCCTTCAAACCCATCCACCGATTACATAGTTGAGCAGGGGTCGACGGTGACAGCATCACCGCTGCTAGCCCACTGACACGCTGCTGCTCGTTCCGGCTTCAAGGCCGTCGAGCCAATGCGCTACCTCACCGCCCAACGCCTCCACCTCCTCCACCAACACTGACACCTCCGCCTCCTCCCACCATGACGTCGAACCATCTTCACCAACAACGGTTGCATCTCTGCCTCACTAACAACTTCATCGACGCCCAGCCACCTCCGCTCCAGAGGATCCACCTCTGCCACACATTCCTCTCCTCAGACCAAGAATCCACCAGGGATCGAAGGGGGTGCCTCATCACCTACTTCAACTCCAGAGCATCTTCTCCGCCCTCGTCAACATCACCGCACCCATTCCCTAGTGCTCTACCGCAGGTGGCCCGCAGATGCCATTAACCGCCAGAGGGCCTCCCTCCTTCACCTTCAGTCCTCCGCCTTCGACGGTCGGGCTCACTGCTTGAGGCTCTCCCACGTGAGGCGTACGCGTAGGAGGGAACAACTTCAACAAAGGCCCCCACGTGATTCTCACGTGTACAAGGGGTTATTTACGCCAAAGCCCCTCGCCAGATCTCCAACTTCCAGTTGCCCCTACCTAACAAAGGGTCACGTGCCACGCATGTGCCCCTCTGTAATTTTGCAGATATTACCCCAGCATTTTAGGTAATTTCCTTTTAGCCCATGTTCTGCATTTTCTTCATTACCTAATTATTGTAATTACAAACAGAACCCTCTATTCTCCCTTAATTTTGAACCGCTTTATTGCATACTTTTATTATTTAAAAAATAGCATGATTTTCTTTAACTAATTATCTACGTTATGGCATGATTAGGAGTTTTTTTCTAGACTATGATTATTTAATAATCATTATTCTTGTGGAAATTTACATATTTTACCCAATCTATTCTTAGAAATTCATATTAAATTAACCGTGTCTTCAAAAATTACCAAAAAAATTCATGGATTAGAGGACTAATTGTATTAACATCGTGCCCAAAAAGAATTTCAATTGCATGCATGGTTTGCCCTATAAAAATCATTTGGCGTATTTCAATAAGTAATTTTAATAGATATTAAACTCATCATTTTTAGGGTTTAAGAATTTTTTAGGATATATCATTTATTTTTATATCTTAAATAATTTTATTTCTTGAAAATAAGCAGTTTTAATATTTATTATAACTGATTATTGAAAAACACTTTGATTGCATTCATAAAAGTCATAAAATATTAATCTTACATCAAAAAATTCTAAAAAAATTATACTGCATTTGTATGACCATATTTTACATCTTGACCAAATTTCATAATTTTTGGACATCGTTTGATTGAAAAATTGTATTTTAGTCCCTAAAATTGGCCACATTTGCATTTGCATCACAAAATTGCATTAAAAATACCAAAAAATACCGTTTCGAAAACCATGCACGAACTTTGATAGATAAAATTCTAGATTGTTCCTTTTCCTTCTTGAGTTCGACCTTGGGACATGCTCAAGTAAAATAAACATAATACCACACCGATTGAAAATTTAATTAATTAATTGTGCTTATTTCTTGATCGATTCCGATTGCCTGACGTAACACATTTTTAAAGCTTAATTCACATCATTTAAAGCAGGGCATTTTCGCGACTAGTCAGGTGCTCCGATCTCATGTCCATTTTTTTGTCTTCGACTTTTGAAACAAATTACATGCATGCATAGAGCATAGAACACGGATAAAATTGACCTAAGTTTCACATTTCCCGATCACCATATCTCTTAAAAATCATGACGGATGACCGCGATATGATCTGAGATCTAATTTTGTATGTAGAAATCAAGGTGATCCGGACAACGGATCGATACGAAAATGATGTATAATTGATGTATAGAAAGCATGTGACCCAACAATGAGGGGAACACTAAAATATGTACTTTTGAGGGTCGTTCTCCGCATATATTCTCAACCTTGAAATCGACGATTTCGAGGTTACTCACATGAAATGCATGCGATAACTTGAAGTTCCCTGATGCGATCTTCAAATCGATGCACTCGAGTCATTGACGACGACAACGGTGGTGCTTCGACGAGCTCTAAAGTTGTTGTGTCCACCCAACTTACAATAACGTTTATTGTGTTCACAGTAAGTTTTGCAACAATACTTCAAGCTCTGAAGTTACCTACAACACTCATGATTATCCTCTAAAGATTGTTAGGTGAATTTTTACTGTACCAAGGGTATATCAGTATTTTCACATGTGCCTCACTATATGTTTGGAGAAACCACCTATTGTACTCTAAAATGTGTTTCCAAGAATACATAAAAGATAATCTTTATACTTTAAAGCATATTTCCAGGAATGCAAAAAAATAATATGATGTAAGTAAGTAGAGTAGCTACATTATCGAACCACTATAAGTCCTTAATCATGATATTGCACACGTTTCCATTTATCACTTGTTTACTAGTTGTGTTTGTAGATCAGATTCGTTCCCAACATAGTGGTCAGACTTTGAATCTATCTTCTATAGATAAAAAATATTTTCATACACCTCATTGAAAAAGAAGAGAAAATGTAACTTGCATGATATGTACATTCATATGTATAAGCGAGCAATGTGTTGAAGCATAATAATGCACAAGCTTGTAAAAAGTTCATAGTAGATATTCAACTGAGGGAATTGACAAAGTATTACTCAATCTTTCAGTGACTGGTCGGATTTACTCACTTTTGTATTTTTACTATTAAAATAACTAATTTTATATGTATATTCTCATATATTCATATAGATTCGTATATTTTCGATTTTAACACAATAAAATAAAAACAACAATCGAATCCGAACCAAACAATAAATATTTTACAATTAGTTTACTTCTAAAAATATCAGAAATTGACAATCATAAATCATTGTAAATGACCCACTAGACCTATGTGGATTGTGCACACCCTTGACAGTCAACTAATTTGTTTATTCAACCCACTTTTTTGCAAGTTTGACATACACAAACATTAATTAACTGGAAATTAATATCAAATAATACAAAAAATCTTAGATAAAGTACATGGAGGTCCCAAACTTTTCCTTTGATATCAATATGATTTCTAAACCTACAAATGCAATAATTCAAGTTCAAAACTATTTTAAACGTACAACTATCGGAGGACGACATTATTACCATTGAAGTAGTTGTAGGACTCAAGTTTTTACTTTTGTAAGTTTATGGAGCACATTGATATGAAATTTATAAAATATACTATCATTTCCACCTAATTACATATATAAATAATTATGGACATTATACAAATCAAAATTCATAGACTCAAAATAAATCAAATGTGGCAGGGATTTTTTAGCTTGCAAGAACAAAATTTACATTGGCAGAAACCGGATAAAATTTTTGGTCAATGTTGTGATAAATTTTCATTGCCACTAGTCAGGTATATGTTGTGGTAAAACAACATTTTTTTTAAGAATTAAGTTGAATAAAGATTGGATTAGCTTAATATATTGTAATAATAGTTTCTTTTAAACAACATTATAAAAAATATTGCAACAATGATTTAGGACATTGGATTCATAACTATATCAACAATTTTTTCGACTATAGATTATCGTCATATAACATTCATTGCTAAATGTAGGCTAAATAAAGATTTTGTGGCAGTGATATGTTTGTTACTACTTCTCTAATTATAGATAATATATTGTACATAATGTCTGAAGAATATATATATATATATATATATACACCCATACTTTGTGACAACAAAAAGTTCGTGACAATAAAATAATCGATAGCTAATTATTTTCGATCCCATTATTTATTACTTCAATTGTAGTTTGTTGTAGTGCTAAAATTTTTGATAATTATATATTGTAGTAAGATTTGAAACTTGTTCCAATAAATAAAACTTCAAAAATTAAATGCATTATCAGAATATTAGTACACAATCGATACAAACTCAAACATATCTAGATGACATCACTAAAAATAGAGAACTTATAAAAAATAGAATCATATAATAAAGTAAGATACACTCTGTTTTTAATCAAGAGAGGGAAAGATATAGATGAAGGAGAAAGGTAGAAAGATGAATGTATAAAGAGAATATGTAGGGAAAGATATTCGCAGGTAAAAGAGCGAGAATGAGAAAATTGTAGAAATAGATCATAGTGTTACTATTTTTAACCTTTTTCTTTTAAATTTATAAATTAAATTAATATATAAAAATTAAATTAACACTAAGTATTTAACATATATATATATATAGCAAAAACACATGAAAGATCAGCTAAAATCTAAGTGGAATATGTACCCTCTATGCCCCCTCTAAATAATGCCCCTACAATACATGTTACAAATCATCGGAACGCAATTCTCGATACGCGGTAAATCTCGGCATTATCACCCCACGATGGCGGGAGCAACCCAATCGCAGCCGTTCACTACTTCTCTCCCCCTCCTCTCCCGCCGTTGGATCCTAAATAGCTACTCGGTCCAACTCTCCCCTTCTTCTCCGTTCCCTCCCACTCCGAACCCCAAACCGGAGACCGGAAAACCCATCAGATCCCATCAGGTGCTCTCTCTCCCCCTCTCGATCTTCCCCATCTTCATTCTCCAATCCGCACTTGCTCCCAATCTAGTGCCGAAATTTGACTAGGCTCGGCCTAATCCGTCGCGATCCTCTGGGGTTTCGATTTCTAATATTGTGAATTTTTGTTCTGCAGGTTTTGATTCTGTTGGTCTTAATATGAACTATGGACGGAGAGGTATCTTTGACGGGCTCCCTATTCCTGTCGAGAAATCCGTAAGTATTGTCGAATGCTACAAAATTTCGTTTCTATTCTAACGTAGGATTTTTAGTTGATCCGGATGTTTCCGGATTTCGCATTTGTGTTTGGTGACGCGTGCGGATGATCACTTAGAGAAACACGTTAGTTTGGAAGGAATGTGTAGTAGTCATGGCCCATAGTTTCAGTGACATTATATTTGAATTTTTTCGGTACCCAATGCTATCTTTATTATGGTTTTTACCTTTTTTTTTCTATCCATTGTTGTAATGAAGTATTGCTAACTAATTGCGAATCGTGGAGGCTTCATGACGTGTTAAAGGAGGGTAAACTGGACTGTATTGTATGTTGTGTTGATGATATTTATAAGCATAGAAGGAGCAAATATCTTTGTTTGGCAATGAAATTACCGAAATTGTGCTGAAAATGCGTTTGCTACGTAATGGGGAGACGAGTCCGAATGCTTAGAAGAAGCTCGAGAGCAATGCTGAGTAGGATTTCACCCTTATCATTCAGTGGATCATGGTGCAACGGCGTTCCAGAATGCCACACCACATGAGAAGTTTGCATCTTGTTGTGTAGTATCTAGAACTCAAATATTTGTGTTGCGATGCTTTTGTCACGTTTCTTCAGAAAAAACTCGTTCCTCAATAGCTTAGTGGTAGAGCTATCAGCTGCCAACTTATTGGTCTTAGGTTCCAATTCTACATGAGGGACGGGGCTTAGAAAGGCGCATGGTTAAGATCCAGAAGTAGGAAACCTCCCTTTTCCCATGAAAAGAAAATCTTCTCAAGGAAGTTGGTGTCAGTTTTGATTTCTTTGTTTTCTCTACACACTTTGCTTAGTCGCCTACCTCCATCCCTGTAGCTTACCATCCTGTCTCACTGGCTAATCAGGTTTGTTTGTTATTTAGATATATAAATTTGTACGTATTCAGTGAGGGAAATAATGCCATTTTCTTTAACCCGCATGAGAAGAAAAATAAAAGAATAACGAACATATACAAAGAATTTCATTAATATCCACATGAATATATTATTGTTTAAGAAAGGATTCACTCCATTCGATTACCTAGAATTCCATTTTTCACTGCGAATTGTGAATTAAGTTAAGAGACCCCTGTTATGCATGCTTTAGACATGAGAGGTGTAGGAGTGGAAAAGGGTAACACATTACATTTGTGTTTCAATTATCTACGAGGTCAAAACTATAATAAATTATATTTTGTGTCAGTTGCAACACCTAATTTTATACTTGGTGGCAGGCTTTACATGTTTGGTAACTTTTCCCTCCATTTATGTAGTTGACATCGTATTATACGTCGCTCTAGTCTCACAATTTTAAAGAGGAAATTGAGTTGTGAAGCATCAATGCAGATGATGATGAATTAAATTAAAATATAAGAGTGGTGAAACCATGATCATATGCTGGCTACTGGTCATTAGTCAAATTTGTACTGGTCATATGCTGGCTACTGGTCATTAACTTAAAATGTAAGCGCGGTGAAACCATGATGACGCGTTTCTACTGTGAAAATGTTTGTTACCACTACAAGCAGTTGCTTGATTCTTGGCTTTTGTAACTGACTCTGTCTTTTTTTTAAAATTTATTAATATAGTGGGGCATGTACCTAAGCGTAATTCCCCCTTTTATTGATTTCAAAAAAATGTATTGGTCAGCATAGACAAGCTTATGTAAAAGAAAATTACGAAGTCTTCTCCCACTATAAGTAGGGTCGGCTACATTGATTTTTTCTCAAATCCATGTTGAAAGATTCGATTATTTTCTACGCTGATTGTTGACTACCTAATGCAACTCTATAAGGGGGATTTGAACCCTGGTCTTTTGGGTGGTAGACACACTGTACTACCACCAAAGTATCTAAGTAGGTACTATAGGCCAACTTATGTATTGGGGAAATTTGCCAGGTCATGTTGATTGACACGTGGTGTATTGTCAAATCTATGTGATCATATCAATATCAGATGGTTGTCATCACGAGAGGTACATACTGGAAGAGAAGGTAATGTGTAATGGTGGCCGACATCACTCTTTCTTGATGGCATGGCATATTTGGGGAGGGGCTGTTTAACTTCGATTTTGATTCTAGGACACATTCCGTGTGTGTTTTGATGCTTATTTATTCCATTTTTTAAATTTATTTTATATTTCACATGGTATTAAAACGTATCGATTATTGGATTTTGTTTGTTGAATTATTTATGTTATTTGATTCTCACAATTCATGCATCAAAAGCCACCATCTCAGGTTGTCATAACCTTCCTCTAATTGTTAGCACGACATGTAATGACAATAACCATCAAGTCGAACTCATGGTTTTTGGTTACTTATGTCCAAGGTTCAGGAAAGCGGTATGCATATACGTTCAGACAAGTCACTAAATAACGATTAAGCGGTATGCAGGGGCATATGCGGGGTATATGCAGTTCTACACTGTTTCCTAATTTTTTATTTAAAAATAAATAAATATATACAAATTTGACTACAATTGAACTAAACTTATGTATAATTGTGGCCCAACATAAGATCTAAAAAAGATGACTTTCATTTATCTATCAATCAAATATCAATACTTCGATAGAACTATTAGCAAACATAATAATGAACAACAATCACCAAAATATGTAAGAGTCTGAAAGAAAACAGAAATTCAAAAGAAATAACATTAGCAAAAATACTAATTAAGATAGCATAAGAAAAATGAAACATTCAAGTGATAATGAGGTACACAATACATACAAATTCTAATCTAGTCATAATCAAATTCCATTACGATATTTTTTTTTGAAATCAGAAAAAGGGGGAATCACACATAGGTGCCCGCCTCATTAATTTATTAATAAGTCAAACAACAAAACTGCTTACAAAAGCCAAGATTCAAGCAACTGCTTGTAATTGTATCTGACATTTTCACAATAAAAAACATTCCTGAAAAAAAAAGATTCTCATTTCGAGCAAGCCAGATGGCCCATAGAACAACAACCGGAAGCAGAATCTCCCTCTTCTGTCTTTTGCGTACACCATAAAAAGAGCTCCAAAAAGAATCAAAGTCGACGGGGTGCAACCAATCTAATCCCACATCATCCTAGATAGGCGCAGTTATGTAGCAGCGAAAGAAAAGATGATCCAACGACTCAATTTCAGTCCCACATAGCAGACAACGGTCGGAGACATTGTCGAAAAGCTTAGAGCATCTATCACGAGTCGTAATGCGCTTCCTCCTAAACATCCATAGGAAGAAACCAATCATCTCAGGCAATCCTATAGTCCAGAGAAAATCGCAATCACGGATGACGAGATTCGAGTAAGACAAAGGCGGACGACAAATAGCACCATACGCCTTCCTAACCGAGAAGGGGGAACCCTTCCAGCTCCAGTGATCCACCCCATTGGATGACCTCCTAAATCGACTAAGAAAGTCCAGAAGACAAAGAAAATCCTCCAAGCGCTGATCCAAAAAAACAACCCTAAATGGCGGCATCCAATTTCCATTATCCCAACACCCAGCAGCCCGAATCTCCTGATCCGCGGCTTCCACTGCGATATTGTCTTCATCTCCACCTTTACTTTCCTCCTCAGATGGGAGTTCTTCTTCATTCAAACTCGGCAATGAGGTTGAACTAGTAGCATGCCTTTGGCTTCTTCTATATTGCACGGAATATTCTGCACCAGTTGCATCAACCACTAAGTTCCACGTCAGCCCCGATCCTTGGAAAACTTCATCATCTCCTTCATCTTCTTCACCAATGCAGTCTCTCAAATGAGTTCTATCATTTGTGGCAAATGGATCATTTCATTTTTTAAGATGACGATATCTCAATTTGACATTGATTCTGACATACACCAAGTCATTTAATCGCTTGAATTCAAGCATGTTCCTTTTCTTTGTGTGGATCTACAAAATAACCATAAATATATCATTTACCACATAATTAATGAGACACAACATATAACGTGTGACATCAATTTTTTAACTTTACTGCCTCAAAAGTGCTCCGATTCCTTTCACAGCTCGAGGAAGAAGCTGTCAACTTTAAAACTTTCATTGCCATTTCCTTCAAATGTGGCGTTTCCATGTCATGCAATCCCCACCAATGACCTATTTTCGAAAAAAAATAGTTAATAATTGTTAAACATATAAGTCTATAAATTCTAATGAGAAATTATACCTAGATTGAAATCATCATCAATGATTGTTTGATAGCCAAAGGTTTGCCAAATGGTCCCTCTTCCCCTTCATACAAAGACAACTCCTTCCTGGTGATGATATCTTGGATCTCTAAATCATTATAGAAAATATCGAGACAATCTAAGAATCCTTTCAAAGTAAGGCCTTCTCTCTGGATTTGAGCATTATCCCTATAAAAGAAATAGGGGTTCAAAAAATATGCAACAAGGTGGAGGGGGCTATCTGGTCTTCCTTTTGACTTTGAGTCAATGGCATCAACAAAATTCTTGTAAGATGCTTTGACAACTTTGAAAATCCTCATGATCTCTTTTCTAGCTTCTTGCAACTCACGTATATAAACCTCATAGCCGGCCTTCTATCTCCATCAACAATCCACAGAACATATACCAAAGGAGAAAAGACCTTCAATGCCAAAGACACTTTAGTCCAAAATGAAGGACTCAAAAATATGGTCGAAGCGATTTCCCCTTTCTTGGTTTTGTACCATTTACAAGCTCTCCATTCATCGGAATAAAGCAAGTCTCAACTTATCTTTCTTCTCCATCACAGATTGTAAAGTGAGATATGTGGTAGCAAATCTTGTTATTCCCGGCCTCACTATCTCGCCCTTTTGCATAAATTGTCTCATCAAGCTCAATGTTTTGGCATGGCTGTATATGAATACCGTCAATACCCTGCCTTTGTGATGACAGTTTTCACCTTCGATTCTTTGCCAATCTCTTCTAGCATAAGGTCGATGCAATGTGGTGCACAGGAACTCCAGAATATCCGTGGGTATTTGGTTCTCAAGATTCTACCAGCAACCATGTTAGCAGATGCATTATCTGTCACTACTTGGACTACATTCTCGGGCCCAACTTCCTCAATGGACTTATCGACTAAGGAAGCAATGTACTCCACGGTATGAGAATCTGCAGACGAGTCAATTGAATCCAAAAAATAGTTCCCAGCTCGCAATTGACGCAAATATTTATTATGCTCCTTCCTCTCCTATCAGTCCATGCATCCGTCATATTGGAACATCCAAAAGTCTTCCATGTATCACGATGCACTTGCAAGGAATCTGTTGTTTCCTTAACCTGTTCCTTCAAAAGAGTTTTTCTAAGCTCATAATACGTTAGAGGCTTATATGACTTTTCATATTGCTCAATTGCTTCGCACATTCGAAGAAAGGAGTCACTTTTGACAACATTGAAAGCAATGTCATTGTCATATAAGTATTTTGCCACGAATGAATTCACACGTGCAGGTTTCTCCTTAGTAAAGGTATCTTTGATAGTAGATTGGTGGAGATTCTTTGTAGGCACATCTTCTGCTAAAGTTCGGGGCCTTTTCCCATCTATCTCTTCATCAACCAAGGGTTGATTCATCTTGATGGAGACTTGCCCTTGAATATCTTTTATCCTCATAGTCTTCTCATTCCTTTTCACTTTAATTTCCTCCATGTTGTCCATGATTTCTTTCTTCACCTCAGAAGTCGCCTTGGGACAAGATGATGTATTGCCTTTAATATGAGCCAATTGTTGCTTCATGCGATTGATCCCTCCTGTCACAGCCTTCCAGCATAATTGGCAAGTGACCATGCTAGGAGTATTCATATTCAATAGAAAAGCATACTTCCATCCAGAATCATTGGATCCAAGAGAAACAAAAAATTCCGATGTATTGCTCCTCTGAATTGGAGGCTCACTTCCGCTTCCAGCTCCAGGCATAGGAGAAGAAGCGCTGTCAAATGGTAGTCTGGAGGCCATAGTTGTCTAACATTCAATCATTATTATAAAACATCAACAAAAAAGGTTTAATAAGCATATACAAATAAGAGTTTTAGGAAAATATTTATTTAAATAATTATATTCTCATATTTTGGATACGTGTTCGAACTGTACATTAAAAATCCAGATTCTTGATAAGAACATTCCATCAATGAATACATGTAAAATATAGAATTAAAAATCTAGCATTCCATCGATGAATACACGAAAATATTTTTGATGAGAAGCTAGAAAAATATTCTTGAAATCATATCATCTAACATTATATAATTATATGAAATCTACCATTCCATCAATGAATACTTGTATTTCTCAAATTAATAATCAACTATGCGAAAATACAACATTCCATCAAATATGGTAAAAAATTATTCAATAAGTTACCTTCGCATGGCCGGTAGTCGAAGGAATATCGCACGACCCTGGGAGGCGGAGGAGGCGCAGTTGGAAGGAGGTAGCGCAACTGGGAGCTGGCGGAGGAGTCACAGTTGGGAGGAGGAGGTGGAGGTGGGAGGGGACGAAGGAGGTAGAGGAGTTGGGAGGAGGAGGTGGAACTGGGAGGGGGCGGAGGAGGTAGAGTTGGGAGGAGGAGGCTGAGCTGGGAGGAGGCGGAGGAAGCAGTGGAGCTGGGAGGAGGATGCGGTAGAGCCGCAACTAGAAGGAGGAGGCGGTGCCGCGGTAGAGCTGGGAGGAGGAGGCAGAGCTGTGAGGAAGCGAAGGAGGTAGAGGAGTTGGGAGGAAGAGGCAGAGATGGGTGGAGGCGGAGCTGGGAGGAGGTGGCGATGGAGGCGCAATTGGGAGGAGGAGAGTTGGACCCGTGGAGGTGTGGGCTCGCGCAGGGGATTATGGTATCGAGGGACAAGGGGTTAGGGTAACTAGGTATCAGGGGTTACGGGTAATCGGATCTAATGATCCATAATCCGACAACATACCAGACCACTAAGCGGGTGCATGGTCCGCATGTGCGACCACACAGCCTGCATATGCGGGCCGCATTTGCGAAATAGCTGCATATTGATGGGCTTCACGAATGCGGTGCGCCTAATGGTCCGCACACGCATATGCGACCGCTTCAACCGATTTCATGAACACTGCTTACGTCTCACCCTTTTTATTAGGAGAAAGGCAATCGGGGCATCCTTCATCGTCCATGAGGCATTTCTACTCCATCGCTGACTAATCTTCGAAGTCGAGTTCCTCATTAGGGATCTAACACCGTTTGGTCATAAGATGCTATAGTTCCTTATCTATGCCTCATTGCTTGAATTTCAGGGATGTCTTCTTTGCTTTTTCTCTTGGAATCTTCTTCGCATCTCGCAGGGAAGGCAACCTGAATGACCCAGATGAGCGATCCTTTATCTTCGATCTCCCCTAAAGTCCATGCTAGGAAACCTGTCATCTCATAGGATCTCCGTCTTCTCCAATCCCCATCACACCCTTCATCATGCTCGTTATTGCCAACTTTATAAGATGAATGATCGATTGCGTGAAGTCCTTCTCCCTTACGAGCTCTCCATATCCGCCTTTGTCATTTGTTATGTGTGATGGTTGCGACCTCAGGAGATATCTCCCGAGTCACATTGATGGGTTTTTTCAAATCTCTGTAGATCATACACGAGGAAAGGCGTATTTGCTTTAGTCCATTTTTTTTCAATGACTCTACCGGCTTGGGTCTATTTAAGTTTTGCCGATTTTTATTTTATTCTTATAAGCCCAACACGACCAACTATAACCACTTTAAAAAGATGTAAAAACAAAGTAGTAAAAATGAAAGATGTGGCACAAAATTTAAATAGTCAGACAATAAGAGGAAGAACATAAGAAAAAATGCAACAAGAACAATTAGAAAAGAAACCCTTATATCTCACTTGTTCAGTGACATGGATAATTTCGACATGGAAGAGGGAGTGAGATAATAGAGCATGTCTCTTTTCTAGACATCTTTTGGTAGAGATTCTTTTTCGTCCATTATCATCGGTTCATGGCTTAAATAATGATTTCTTTGAGGTACCTGTATCAGAACCCTTCTCGAGATCCCTATATGAGAAACTCATTGAGGTCCCTATATGAAAGACGCTACTTGTGATGCTTATGTATGTGAAGGGCCCCTTTCTTAAAGGTTTCATAGGTAGCCTCATCATGAGGCCTTTGTATACATGAGAGCCTGTCTCCTTTTGATGCTTGCATCAACTACTCTAACATTACTATTTTTGTGGAGAGAAAATAATGAGTTTCTTAATCACCCTATGATTTTCTTATATAGATGAGAAACCTGTTTAGGCAAATTACATAATGTAGCTAGAAAGAAAAGGAAATACATAAAATAATAAAAGATAGGGATATTTACCCAGCAGACCCTGAAATCTTTCGAAATTACCTCTACGACCTTTGAAACATCATAATTCCTCCCACGACCCCGTAATCTTGCTAACCCTTACTCTACAGACCCTGTGGTTAACTCCCGTTCATTTACCTGTTAAAATTAACCCGATTCTGTTATGTTCATTTATATTATACCCAATTTGTTTATCAAATTTACATTTAATGCCACTCATCATCCCATCCCAAAGGAGTTGATCCCCTCCCCCGCCAGTGCCACCCCCCCGCGAACAGCTCCTCCATCGTTCTCCCCTCCTGCCGACGAACAACTCCCCGCCGACGAGCCCCGTGCCCAGCACCCTCCCCTCACCGGCGCGTCGCTGCACCCCCCCCAACCCCCCGCCCAGATCGACCCCCCTCCCGCCGCTGCACCCTCCCCCCTCCCTGGCAGTCCCGCCCGCTCTCCGCAGGTGAAGTCCTCGGTTGCACGTCTCCGCGTGTCGCGCCGGACGTCGAAGCGGTCGTCTTCGTTGCCGATGGATGCTTCCACATGGAGGCTTTCATGATTGCGAACCCCCGCGTGCGTGCGTATCGCTATGATCCTTACCTCGGTGTAATGTTCCTCGAGGAGTACGATTACATTGGGATGAAAGCAGCGCGGAGGGATGCCATCGTGCGTGCCCAGGCGGTGCGGCGGTGGGGCGTGGTGCTCGGCACGTTGGGACGGCAGGGGAGCACGAAGGTGCTCGACAGGGTGATTGGGCGGTGGGGCGTGGTGCTCGGTACGTTGGGACGGCAGGGGAGCACGAAGGTGCTCGACAGGGTGATTGGGCGGTTGGAGGAGAAGGGGATGGATTACACGGTCGTGCTCATGTCCGAGCTCTCGCCTGCGAGGATGGCGCTGTTCGGGGATGCCATAGAGGCGTGGGTGCAGGTTGCGTGCCCACGGCTGTCCATCGATTGGGGGGAGGCATTCACGAAGCCGATGCTCACGACGTTCGAGTTGGAGGTGGCGTTGGGTTACGTCAAGGGGTGGTGGGAAGGGAGAGGCGGCGGTGAGGACGGTTGCTCGAAGGCTTGCGGAAGCGGCTCGTGTGGATGCAATTGCCAGCAAGGGAAGGAGGAGGACGGGGAGTATCCGATGGACTATTACGCGCAGGATGGAGGCGATGGACTAGTTTGATTAACTCAGTTTTAACCTACCCGAGTTAACTCAAGATGTGTCCATTTAACGGCAGGGTTCGTGGGGTAAGACGGAGCAAGATTACGGGGTCGTGGGAGGAATTATGATGTTTCAAAGGTCGTAGAGGTAATTTCGAAAGATTTCAGGGTCTGCTGGGTAAATATCCCTAAAAGATAACTAATACCTCAATACCCCTTCTCAAGCTGGATCATAGATATCAATCATGCTCAGCTTGTAATAATATCTCTGGAATGACCCTCTAACTAGGGATGAGCATGGGCCCAGGCCCAAGCCCACTTAAAAACTTCAGGCCTTGGGCCGGGCCTAGGCCCATACAATTTTTTTTGGTTCAGCCCAAGCCCAGGTCCGACCCAATTTCTATGGGCCGGGCTTGGGCCGGGCCGGCCCATCTTAACCCATTATATATTATTAACTTTGAGTTTGTGTTTAAAGTCAATCTCATATCAAGTTAGACGAGCTAAAATTGTTTAAAACATATGCCATAATACTTGTGAAACAACGAAAACTCAATTCTACAAGAGATGATTTCTCATTTTAGACAAGTCCACTCAATGTTATATACCACAAACGTCTCTCGTTACAGAAACTAAAAGAGTGAACCAAGTTTACATAGTTAACAACAACAGGTGCACCAGGCACTACATGTTAAAAGAATGGGCATAATGCTCGTATTGGGTAAAGGTTCAATAATAGAAAATATTCTAATGGAAAAAATAAACACTAAAAAATTCAAGAATAACCACCAGAATCTAAGACATAGACTAAGTAAGAAAAATTAATTCTGAAATGAAATATAATAATCATCAGTTCATATGTCCCACACCTGACTTTCTTGATTTATAAACATTGTATGATGATAGGATACATGAACAGAGGGTGCATGACATGTAAGAGTTTCCATACTTGTAGGATATGGGAAGGGTTCGGGCCCTCTTCGGGTCGGGCTGGGCCAAGCCAAGCCCGAGCCTGGCCCAAAAAAATTTTGGGCCTAAAAATTAGGCCCAAGCCCGACCCAATGTTCGTTTGGGCTTGGGTCAGGCTGGGCTTTTTGGGCTGAGCTTCGGGCTGGGCCGGGCCGGCCCAACCCAATGCTCATCCCTACCCTCTAACTAGGGCCTTGATGAAGTTCTTTTGAGCTGGCATGAGAGGTAGAGATGAAATCCTTCTGAATCATGTCACGAGTGTAGTGACAGTCTACCTATATATGCTTGATCCTCTCATGGAAGGCATTGTTTTGATAATGGAAAGAGTAGCCTGGTTGTCACATTGGATATGCATGTAAAGAGACACATCAATAGTTAGGCCAGTTCGGATCTGTCGCGCATCATCTTCGATATTCCTTGTGCCATGGCTTTGTACTCGGACGTTGCACTCGATCTGACGACTACCACTTACTTCTTGCTCTTCCATGACACCAAAGAGCTCCCCATGAAAACAACAAAACCTGATGTAGACTTCCTATCATTGGGACATCCCACCTAATCTGCATTTGCACATGCTGTAATGGCAAAGGATATTCCTCTGCTAAATAAAAGATCAGTGCCAGGAGAGGTGTTTAGATACCTTAGAATCATATAGACTACATCCATATGTGCCCGTCTACTCATCTAGGCTACTCCATGAACTGGCTTACTCTGCTCATTGCAAATGATATATCTGGTCTGGTGATTGTCAAATATAGGAGCTTCTTAACGAACTCCATGTATTTCCTCTTCTCGACCTCCTTTATGTCATCATCATACAACTTCATGCACGGGTCCATCAATTGTGGCAAGCATGTAATCATTCATGCCCATCTCAGAGAGAAAATGAGAAAATATGTAATGTACTTCCTCTGGGTCATAACAAGACCTCGCCGGTTTCCGGCGAACTCAAATCCAAGGAAGTAACGTAAATCGCCAAGAGGGTCAAGAACTGCAGTGACCAAAACTCATAGTTGGTCCCATCCATCTTCACGATGGGAGATAGACTCTTGAAGTAACCAGACGAAGAGAATATACCACCCTTGCTTTCTGACATGATGAAGGAAAAGGGGTCGAAACAGAACTTGATTGGGTAGTAGATCGATACGAGCGAGTATACATGATTATACAGAGGATTGATTGTACGTACAGACTCATACAACCATTACAAATCCTTGATACACGATAGGTTAAGAAGATGCGATTTATAGGTATGAAATCATCTTTTCTGATCAAAAGCAGACCGTACAATAGATCTAGCGACATTAAAGAGGATAAGAAGGGCCATCAGGGGCTTATCGATGGCTGGGAACCACCCAAGGGGGGCTGATGGAGGCACATGAGGTCCGGGGGGGTGGGTGGCTCCAAAGAAGGGCGTAGGTGGCCTTACATCGATGCAAAAGGGTCCAATGGGTGCTTGTGGTGGCGTTGCAAGGAGCCGCTTGGTTGGGCTAGGCGGTGGCATGACTGACCTCGGAGAGGTTCGGTGATTGCGAACAACCCTATGAGGGAGGTGGTGACGATGCATAACCCGTGGATGGGGCTCGGTAGCACGTGAGGCGGAGAGAAGGGGGCGATGAATGGGGTTAGGGCACATGGTATATGAGAATTCTAGTGTAGGACCGTCGCTTTGATACCACATAGAGAAAAATATTGAGTTTCTTACTCATGAGGTCCTAGGGTTCTCTTATATAGAGGAGAAACCTGTTTGGGCAAATTACATAATGTAGACAGAAAGACAAAAGAATACATAAAATAATAAAAGATAATTAATATCTCAAGAATTTTGGATGGACTTCTACTGATCATGCAAAACTTCTACTGCTCATCAACTTATTGCATGGAGATAAAAAAATCCAACCCATATACCTTCTACCGATTGTTTTCACCAAACATCAATTCCAAGCACAAGCCTTCTCTTAATGCTTTCTCTTCTATGCTCGTTTCCTCCTAGCATTGACCAGTTCAAGAGGGTTCCGAAAGCTTATATTACACAACTGTGTAAATACGTGCTGACTTATTCCAGTTGCAACCTTAGGGGGAGCATTAGAATATGCATTTAGATGGATAATTAGATCTCCAAGATCCACTGTACACCACTCATGTCTAGTTACACATTACTTAATTGTGAGATTTCGGTGCATTGGTGGGTCTGTATAAAGAGCAATATACTTCTTGTTTCCCTTTAGAAGCATAAAATAGAGAGCAGTCTACTTCTACTATCCCATGAGAAGCATAATATGCAGATTTGACGCATAAGCTACCTTCTCCCTTAGACTAGGTCTGTCCTTCAGGACCATCATGAACCATATAAATCATGTTTTGTTCTTGTTTTTTATACTGAGCGTATACTTTTATATTTCAACAATTTGGTTAGAAACATAAAGCTGAAATGGTGATTGTCTCATCGATACACTTCACATGTTTTTCGATGACTTCTCTTTTATATGGAAATCCTTCCTTTTCCCATTCAAGTGGCATCATGTGTATAGCATGTCTATGGCTAGTTGTAGCGTACTGTTCCTTTAGAAGTTTATATCTATACCACTTTCAAAAAAAATATTTCACCTTTAATTTTTAAAGCCGTGCAAGCTTTTCCTTTCTCTGCAGTACTTGAAAGAAGACCTCGCAAGAATAGATGAAAGTTGGGCAGCAGCACGATTTGACTCGTTACCCCATGTTGTTCATATATTGACATCAAAGGACAGAGATGGTGAAATTCGGTTCTTGAAAGAACAGCGCGATGTAGTTGAGGAAGTTGTAGATGAAGTTGTTCATGCTTATCATGGTGGTTTTAACAAGGCAATTCAGAATTATTCTCAGGTTTGTCTCATGGCATCTTGTATGGTTTTGTCCAAGGCCTTAAAAGTCGGATTTCGGTTTCGTTTCGGTGAGGGACCGAAACGAAATTTCGGCCGAATTTCGGTCGAAATTCGACCGAAATTTCGGTCCTTTCGGTGGTTTTTTGAACTAGACCCCACCAAATGTCGACCGATATAGTCATTTCGGCCGAATTTCGGTCACCTACCGAAACCGAAATTCGACCGAATTTCGGCGAAATTTAAGGCCATGGTTTTGTCTCTTATATTTTCTTAGGTTAATCTGAAGTTTGGTAATGTCCCTCTTATATCATGTCAATTTGATATTGTTATCGATAATTCTGCTATGCTTGCCTTCATCAGATTTTGAGACTCTTCAGTGAGTCTGCTGAAAGCATTTCGACACTAAAAGTTGATTTAGCAGATGCAAAGGAACTTCTTGGTTCTCGCAATAAACAATTACGGCAGTTGTGGTATAGGTCACTCACCTTACGTCACATCATATCTCTTCTAGATCAAATTGAGGGTGTGTCCAAGGTTTGCTTCTTTTCGTGATCTGCTGTTAATCTTCTCCAGATCTTTGAACTATAGTAGCCTCTTAGTACTTTACACATATTTCCTACTAAATTTATGTTTTCTTGCGTTTTAGTACTGAAGCATTTCATTGGGAATTTATTCTTAGCATTCCTTGGTTGTTAGTGGAATGTGGTCTAAGTATTGCTAGTTATTGAATTGAAGGAGTTAAAAATATGTATGGCATCTGAGTTATTTATGCAAATAAAGAGCAATGTTTCTGTTTCTTCTCGCGCTTCCGGTGGTGTAGCTGGTGGGTAACACTAGAGCATGTTTCTAGGTGAGGCTTGGGGTAAGGCACATGATCCGAGTTTGCTTGTAGAATAAGTGTTCATATGATTTTACCAAATACGAATTGGTTGAAGTTTCACATAATTTGTGAAACTGTGCAGTTTGTTGTTCATGGTTTGAAGAGCACAAGGGTGCCATGCATATGATTGGTGTTGATGGTTCATCACATAATCTTAGGCTGCATATTAAATAATGATTTGCATAGTTATACAAATGTCTATTTTAAGACGAATGGACAATATGAACGGACTATTTTATCCACTTTCATGTTGACCACGTGAGGGCTTGAAAGGCTAAAAACATGCTATTTTTGTACCAACAAACGATCTAATGGGGTATGTTGGGAGTCTGGGACACTATGTTGGTGGATATGTGGAGCCTGGAACAGTTGATGGTCAATAGGTCGTAGTAAATTGGTCAAGGTAGAGCTCCCTAAGCTCATCGGCTAGTGCAATCGGTGTATTTTTTTGGATTCTCACACCATGACCCTAAAAAACTTTGCCAGTTACATGATAACCCCTGTAATAATTGTAATTACACGACACTGCAATCTTCTCTGTTTACATTGTCGACCCTTAACATTGAAATTCATGTGCCAGAGTTCGGACTGTCAAGTTTGATCGTAAGGAAAAAAAATGTAATATTGAAACTAAAAGGTAAGGTTCAAAAAACTTTTTCCCTTGATCTTTTTCCACCCTTCCCCTCTCTAACGTCCACCGCCTCTTCCATAAGGAGGTCTTCTCTCATAAGACTCCATTCTCTCGTTCCCCTTCTCCAAGTACACCTTTGCAGCCCATTTTGTAGCATCTCCGAGCATCCCTATCTCCAAGCATTTGGATGAAGATTTCCAACATCACACGAGGTCTGTGGCATTGCTATTGGATAATTTAGCGTGGAACCTATGGGGTGGTGTTCTATACAATAGTCAAGATCTTGGTTGTGATCCTCTACTTGGGCAGGTATATACGTCCGCGTTCTTGTTTTGCTAAGCCTAAGAAATAAAGCCTCTTGCTGCCTGCTGCTTCTTTGCACATGTCGTACGTGGGTGGGTCCAACGAGAAGAAGGCAGATCTCATTGCCAGAATCGACATGATGTTGTACATTTCTGGGAGGAACATGCCAACTTATGTTTCTTGAAGCACGATGACATCTACCCTTAGCTCCATTACAATATCCGAATGACTTTTCTCTTCTCTGGCTTCCCCAAGCCTCTTACATTCCAAGTAAAAAAATCATTTAGAAACTGAATGCGTGCCCTCGACCGGACAAGTCCAAAACACGCTATCAGTTCCTTGCAACAACCATCCTCGACCTGCACATTTCTTGTGAATTCCCATGGAGAGTTAATGTCATATAGCATTACAATACCACCCATCTGATAGTAGCATGTTGGTGCTCCTTCTTGAGCATCGAATGCTTCTTAATTATCAACACAATCTCTTTGTGACTATGCTCTTCGCAACGATCCTCAAACCAACAAGGAGAACTTCTGTATATGCCAAATATTTTTTTTAAATCCTTCCTTGATGTAATGAGGGGGGAAGAAACACCCATTTCTTCCCTCGAGTCTTTCAACTCATTGCCTTTACACCACCAGCACTTTGAGATGTGAACACATCCCCATAACCTCTAAGGGAGAGGAAGATGGAGTGGGTCTGGAGAAAAGAATGACTGCCTTAAGACAACCCCCATGGCATGATTTCTTCAAAGGCACGGGAGCAAAGCCTTTGCCACCAACTGACATGAATACATGCTTTGATTCCTTTGTATGGCTCGATTGGTGTCCTCTATTCGGGTTAGGGTGAAGCCCATTCTCAACAACCAATTTTGGGGTTCATCCTCGCATATGACAATAATTTGACTTGAAGTAATGCATGTGCTTTGGTCCAAAATTCGAGAGTTCCAATAGGAACTCGCCAATGGGAGTCTGACCCATTTAACACCATATCCCTAAAAGAGAGTGCCATTAAGGATGGGGTACTCAACTTTTGGTGCACAGATGGTGGCGGGCCCGTGAATCCAACTTCGAAAGAAGATATCACCAGGGGTCCCATGGACCTTCTCGACTGTTTGATGCCAACGAGCCCCAACTCTTTGACTTCCGCCTTCCTTATTTAGTGCACCTATTTGTCTTCCACCATTATCGAAACCTCTCCAATCTTCGGGGACACCCCCTCTCTTGCCGAAGTCTCCGACTGCAAAACCCTACTATCGGGATCCACCAGATGCCCAATCCCATCCTGCCAATAAACTAATGGATCAAGACCTCCGTCTCAAAGTCTTGGTCGCCTCCAATGCATCTTCTCCATCACAGCATGATTGTACTCTAATAGCTTATGTTGCTCCACCTTGGACATCCCTCTCGCATAGATTATGGCTCCTCATCTAGAACAACATTTCCAGTGAGCACATTTTCAGTGGTGTCCCCAATGTCGGACATGACATCCCACAAACAACTCCCAACCATCTTGCCAACACCTACCAACAAATACTTCAACCCTTCTCTTTTTCCTCCATATTCGACAATCGAGTCTCCATGTTTTGGCACTGGGGCTCCTCCACTGCCCAAAGGCCTACCTTACCATAAGAAAAATATTGGACAGGGTCACGACACTCTTGCACACAATAGCCACGATTCGCGTTACATACACTCCCCCTTCGAACCTCACCAGCCTCTCGGAATGTGGACAAACCTTCATGCTCCACATCGAGATCTTCATGCTCGGCAACCCAACGTTCGTAGCCATGTATGCTTAACAAGGATCATCGTACATCATGAATAACCAAATTCCACTTGAAATGGAATCTTTAGGAGGAATCAATGAAACAACATCACTTCGAACCCTATATCCTCGAAATGAGAGATATTTAGAGAATCAAGAATTCTCACTATTTCTTAGTTTCATGGATCAAATTCGAGTTCCGTGGGATCTTTCACTACCGTTTTTCCAGGGTTCATCAGGTGTCGATGTTTGTGATTTTCTTCCGTAGATTTTAGTTCCTTCTTGGCGAGGAGATCATCAGGATGGTTGAGGAATTCATGGCAGGCAACTTTAGATTTAACGAGATCTATCGTTTCTTCCTTTTTCGTCTATCTTAGATGGACACTTCCACTAGTTTAATGAGTACAAGTCACATGCTCTATTCAACTATATCTATCTTATGATGGCGAAGGTGCGGGCCACATTTAACCAATGGTCACAAGGAGGCATCTTGGTATCTGTCCATTAAACTAATGGTTAGTGGGTTATATGATACCAAGCAACTCATGGGGGATAGCTAATTATCCTTCTTTTCAAACATGGGATAACAATGATATCTTGCCATTAAATGGGTTTTTTCCTTGTCAATTGCACCATTGTAACCCAATTCTTGGCGCATGCACTCAAACACACACATATGTGTATATATATATATATCAATTTAGATAATAGTAACAAGGACTTAGCCTTTTCCCATTAAGTGGATTATATGGAATTTCACTTCCAAACATGTCAAATTTAGGTGATACCTTGGCTCAGATATAAAGATCATGTCATTCTTGATGGCTTTTCGAATATTTCTTTGATTTTTCATTCAGTGAGTTGCAACGGAATTTATTCTCATACCCACAAGGTGAGAGATAACTCAGCCATGGTTGGACCCAAGCCTAGGTGAATTAAGGAGGGTTACTCGTTAGGTAGTCGACAACCAATACATGAGAGATAAATTTCTATATAGTGTTCTTAAAGTTCTTTTACGAGTACTATTTTAGGAATTTGTCTTGAAACCGTTCGGATAAATTCCTGAATAGTGTTCTTTTAGGATTTTGTCTCGATTTCGTTCGGATCTTTTAAACACGGATTTAAGCAAACATCTCGATTTCGTTGTGGCGTTCCCTACTTGCGATGCATTGCATCGCCAGAATGCAATGAGAAGTTGGCAAGAGCCGTTACATCGTTGCCCGGATGTAGTTCAAAATTTGCATGGGTCATCGCTTGAGTAATGTATGCGAGTAAATAAGCTAGTTTCGTTGTATCACCGCCCGGATGCAGTCCAAAATTTGCAAGGATTCTCGCATGATGGGCACATGCGGTTAAAGAAGTTAGTCCAAAAGATGTTGCAAAGGAAGTTGCAAATAGGTAGTTGTAATATTGACACTTTGACTGACAAATCAATGGAGCTAGTGCGATGGAAAGAAGGAAGATTCAGATATTATGTCTACAAGAGACAAAATGAGTTGGAGAGAAAGCAAGGGAGATCGAGAAGACACGTTTTAAACTTTGGTATTCAGGTAAAGATAATGGCAGAAATGTGTTGGAGTGGTTGTTCATAAGGATTTGAAGGATTGTGTATTTGAGGTGCAAAGATTTTGGGATCGAATTATATTGCTAAAAGTGGTGCTCGAAAAAGAAATTCCGAATATCATCTCAATTTATGCACCAGAATTTGGTTTAGATGATATGTATAAACAAGCTTTTTAGGAGGATTCAGATAAGATTATGCAAGGAATCCCACAAAGAGAGATGATTTGCCTAGGTGGAGATCTTAATGGACGTGTGGGAAAAGATGCTTCAGGGTATGCTAGTGTTCACAGAGGACATGGCTTCGGGGACAGAAATAAAGAGGGGAAAATCTTTCTGGATTTTGTAACTGCTTATGATCTTTTCATTGCAAATGCTTTCTTCAAGAAGAGGGAGGAGCATTTAATTACTTATAAGAGTAGCTCGACTAGAACACAAATATACTACTTTACATTGAGAAGAAGAGATCCGTTTGTTGCAAATACTGCGAAGTAATCCCAGGAGAGAGCCTGACCACCCAACATTGCTTGTTAGTCATGGATGTGCAAATGAAAGGGCTAGTAAAGAAAAAGAGGGTTTCCAAAATCACTAGAACTAGATGGTGGAATCTTTAATTGAAGTAATCAAGCTTCATGGAGAAGGTTTTAGAATACTTATCTTGGGATTGTAACGGAAGTGCTAATGAGATGTGGGAGGCAATAACATCTTGTATCCGAAGGTAGCCAAAGAGATGCTAGGCGAGTCAAAGAAGGAGCTCCACGCCAAAAGGATGCTTGGTAGTTGAGTGGTGCAAGAGAAGCTCAAAATTAAAAGAGCTTGTTTTAAAGCTATGTCTGAGGATAGAACAAGTGAAACTATCACAAACTACAAAATAACTAAGAAGGAAGCAAAGAAGGCGGTAGGCGAAGCTAAGTCAAAATCTTATGAAGTTTGTAAAAAAATCTCGATTCTAAGGAGGGTCAGAAGGATATATTCAGGCTGGCTAAAGCAAGAGAAAGAAAGACCAAAGATCTTTCTCAAGTGAGATGCATTAAGGATGAGGAAGGTCACGTGCTTGTTACTCAAAAGGATTTAGAGACTAGATGGAAGCAATACTTCCATAAGCTTTTCGTTGGGGAAGGAAATAAAGAGATCACTTTGGGAAATCTAGCTAGTAGTGAAAGTTGTTTGAATCGTGCAAGCTACAGACGAATACAAAGGAAGGAATTAGAGACGACTTTGAAGGTTATGAGATATGGGAAAGGTGTATGACCTGATGGCATTCTTGTAGAAGTTTAGAGAATTTAGAGCGTGGTTTGACTTGGCTTACAAATTTATTCAATGTTATTTGACAAAGTAAGAAAATACTTAAAGAGTGGAGGAGAAGCATTGTGGTTCCTCTTTATAAGAAACAAGGAGACATTTAAAATTGTTCAAATTACAGAGGTATCAAGTTGGTGAGTCACATTATGAAAATTTGAGAACGTGTGATCGAAAGAAGGTTGAGGCAAGTTTCCTAAGTAAAAGAATACCAATTCGGATTCATGCCAGGTTGCTCAACTATTGAAGCCACCCACAACCGAGGAGAATAATAGAGATTTACAGAACTAAAAGGAATAACCTCCATATGATTTTTATTGATTTAAAGAAGGCTTATGATTATGTCCCACAGGAGATATTGTGGAGAGTTTTGGAGAGGAGACACGTACCTATCCTATACGTTTACCTCATAAAAGATATATATGATATGGCTTCATCTTGTGTAAGGATACAATCTGGGAATACTAGCTATTTTGACATTCACTGTCAAAATAGCTAGTATTCCCAGATTGTATCCTTACACAAGATGAAGCCATATCATATATATATCTTTTATGAGGTAAACGTATAGGATAGGTACGTGTCTCCTCTCCAAAACTCTCCACAATATCTCCTGTTGCCTTTCTCTTTTTTATCTCTTTGTGTTTCTTTTCCTTCTTCATTAATATATTGGGGCGAACACCGCTGAGTGTCTCCCCCTTTTTTTGGGTGTAAAAAAAAACTGGTCTACATCAAGGTTCAACTTTGAGTCCATTCCTTTTTACTTTGATTATGGATGAATTGACAAGTCATATTCATGATGAGATACCGTGGTGTATGTTATTCACTGATGATGTTGTGTTGATTGATGAGACTAGAGATGGAGTAAATGAGAAGCTTGTAGTCTGGAGACATGCTTTGGAGAATAAAGGATTTCGTATAAGTAGGGCTAAGACTGAATATATGGAGTGTACTTTTGATGGAAGCAATGGTGAAAGAATCGATGTTAAGATTGACGATGATAACATCTAGAAGAGAGATTCTTTTAGATACTTGGGATTTATTTTACAACATGATGGAGAAATTGATGTACATGTTATAAATAGAATAAACGCAGGTTGATTAAAGTGGATATGAGCTTTTACTGTTCTCCATAATAAGAAAGTTCCTTTGAAAATCAAAGGAAAATTTTACAAAGCAGCTGTGAGATCTGCTATGCTCTATGGATCTGAATGTTGGCCTGTGAACCATAGACACGTGCAGAGAATGGCTGTACCAGAAATGAAAATGCTAATGTAGATGTGTGGACACACACGTAAATATCGGATTCGGAATGATGTCATCAGAATGAAAGTGGGTGTAGCTCCAATCGAAGATTTTTTTTGACGCTCAAAAAAGGGGGATACACTCAACGGTGTTCACCCCAAATATATTAAAACAAAACAAAGAGAGAATTTACAAAGGAGTTAAAAGAGTCAAGCAAACAAAAAGAAGACCCGCAGGGGTACCTGGTTCAGACACCCCCCGCCAAAACATAATCCAAGCCTACCCTGTACACCAATCAGCCACAAGACGCATAGCATGGATAGAAATGTTTTCCCTGTAAAAACGCTGGCCCGCAAAGAGGGCCTTATTCCTCCCCAGCTAGATGCTCCACAACCTCGCCAACGGATCCAGCAAAGACTTCCTTTCCCTGCCCCTGCATCTCACCAAGCTCTCGCAGAAAGCAGAAATGGACACGGAATTGATCCAGTCAAGATCAGCCCAAAGTTCACGAACTAGCCCGGAATCGAAGAATAGGTGATTGATGGTTTCCGGCTCAGCACCATAAAGTCCGCAGTTCGGCCCAACATTGGGAAATAAAATTGCACAACGGTCACGAGTCAAGAGTCTCCCCCTGCGAAGAAGCCAAAGGAAAATGCCAATGCGCTGTGGAAGCTTCAACCCCCAAATGAATCTGCAATCACGCACCAGAATAACGTCGTCCACCTGATTGCTAGGAACAAGAGCATCGTACGCCTTCCTCGTGGAGAAAGAACCATCCTTCCACGCCCAGTGGTCCCTGCCATCATTGGGTTGAATAACGTCCGTAAGCAGGCTCATCAAAGAAAGTAGATCGTCCAGACGCTGCTCTGAGAGGCTCGCAGTAATCCGAGGACACCAGCAACCGTCCTCCCAGCATGATGCCACCGAAGCCTCCTTATCTTCCACCAAAGTAAACAAACACGAGAATGTATCTTTGAAAGCACCCCTTTCGGACCAGTCATCGGTCCAGAAGCGAAGTGAGATCCCCTTGCCCAACACAAGTTTAAAAAGGAAGCGATTACGAGTAAAAACATTCAACACCCCACGCCAAAAAGGAGATAGGTGGCCGAACGAGTTCCCCCGTGTGACGGCCATCAACTCCTCTCCCAGCAACTCCCGCAGAATATTAAGCATGAAGTTCTCCTCATTGCCCCAAACCCGAGAGGCCCACTTAAGCAGGAGGACGTCATTAACCACGTCCATTCGCCTTACCCCCAAGCCCCCAACCCGCTTGGGCCGCGTTACATCACCCCACCCCACCAAATGAACCCCCCTTCTCCCCTCGCCTTTCCTACCCCACAAGAATCCCCGCATACACCTCTCCAAGTGCAGCCGAATTCCCTTAGGCATACCTCGAACCGAGAAGAAATATATTGGAATAGAGGATAGCACCGCTTTGAGGAGAACCAGCCGTCCCCTGGATAAAAGAGCCGCTCGCCACCCAGCCAAGCGAACCTCCACCTTCTCCACCACCACCTTCCAATCACGGAGCCAAACACGACCCACAACCAAAGGCATGCCGAGGTAGTCGAAGGGGAGTCCATCGGGGGAAGAGCCCAAGAGCCGGCCACACTCCAAGACCTCCGCCTGCGACATACCGAAGGGTACCACCTTAGACTTAGCCCCATTAATCAAGAGGCCCGATACCTCACTGAAGAGCTGTAGAGTAGTAGCCATACCGGATACCTCAGTGGGACCACCCTCGATAAAGCAAATAGTGTCGTCTGCGAACTGGATAAGTGGGACATGGAAGTCCCCAAAAATGCATCCCCGGGTCAGACCCGCCGCAGCCACGCCGTCAATCATGCGAGGCAAAACGTCAGCCGCCAAGACAAAGAGAAGGGGAGCGAGAGGACATCCCTGTCGCACCCCCTCCTTGGCTGAAAGCAACCCCCAACCGGGCAACCATTAAGCGAAACGGAGAGGGAGGCCGTGGACACATAGCGCCGCACCCACGTGATCCAGGCCTCCGGGAAGCCCCTCAGCCTCAAAACCGACCACAGGAAGCGCCAATCAAGGCAGCCATAGGCCTTCGCAAAATCTATCTTCCAAAGAATCCCCTTTGTATTAGACTTCCTCCAAGCCGCAAGCATCTCGGAGGCCACCGTGAAACAATCCGATATTTGTCGCCCACGAATAAAGGCGGCCTGCGAAGGCGAGATCAGCGAAGCAAGAAGGGGAGCAAGTCTCCTGGCCAAGACCTTAGCAATGATTAGGTAGATCCCATTCGAGATAGAGATATGTCGAAAATCCTCAATGCGATTGGCCGCAGGAGACTTGGGGATCAAAACAATGAGGGCCCTATTAATCTTATCAAACCCACGGTTACCATCACAAAATTCGCGAGCAACCTCCAATACGTCATCAACAACCACATCCGATGCCAAGATTGAGGGAGTCCCTCGGCCCGACCAACGCCATCTGCGCTGCGACTGGCACCCAAAAGCACGCTTGAAATGGGCCACCACTGCCTCGCCCAGTTCCTTATCCCCATTAATGAGGGAACCATTAACCAAGAGAGAGCGGATAAAATTGAATCGTCTTCTTCCGCTGGCCACCCTGTGGAAGGATGCAGTATTAGCATCGCCTTCCTTGATCCATCTCAAACGCGATCGCTGACGCCATTCAATGCTCCTCTTCTTATCCTCCGCTTTGACCAGATCAAGGGCAGCAGCACGCTCCAACAGCTCCTCCGTTAGCAGTTCTCTAGCATTCTCCGCTCGATCCAGATGCAAAATAACCTCTTCCGCCGACTTTCGAGCCGTCGCACGGACCAGACGCGAATCCTTCTTGAACGACGCCAAGAGTCTCCTCAGAGACGCAAGCTTGTGATCAAATCTACGAGCAGCGGAACCCACAACCATAGTCCGATTCCAGTGGTTTTTCACCAAATCATAGAAATTTGGCTCCATAAGCCAACACCGCTCGTACCGGAAGAGACCCCGAGGATGGAGCTCTTCCCTCGAATCTCACACAATTGGACTATGATCAGAGAACGAGCGCGACCAAGATGACACCGAGTACAAAGGGAAGGCCTCCATGATCTTGATATTCGCCAAGAATCTATCAATCCTCGACCGAGATGTATTGTTCCTCCAAGTATAAGAGATGTCATCGGGCACCAGCCCCTCCAAAGCCAGGTCACGAATGAGTTCAATAAACTCGCGGGAGCCCGGATCCTGCCCCCCACGATCGCGAGGCCGATCAGAAGAGAGGGCAGTGACATTAAAATCCCCCCCCAGCAGCCAAGGAAGGCCCGCGAAGACAGAGGCCGCCTCTCGCAAATCATCCCAAAGCTCCCGCCGGAGCACGTTGCAAATAGGCGCATAGATACAAGTGAATGCAATAGAGGCATTTGAGTCAGATCGAGTCAACACCACAGACAAAGAGTGTCTTCCAACGCGCATAGAGGAGAAAGAGAATATCGCCGAGCGCCAAGCCAGTAGAATGCCACCCGACGATAAGATGCAAGAAAATCGCTTAAGCTAGTTTGGTCATGTGCAAAGGAGGTCAGCTGACGCACCGATGAGGAGATGTGAGTTTCGAAATGTTGAGCCGGCTAAAAAAGGGTGTGGAAGGCCTAAGAAGTGTTGGAATGAGACTATACGAAGGGATCTTAGTTTTTTGGTTCTAAGCCCGAGAATGATCAAGATAGATCTGAATAGAGGTAAAAAATCCATGTAGCTGACCCTACTTAAAGTTGGAAGTGGCTTTGTTGTTGTATCCACAGGGTGAGAGATACTGAAAGGTATTGATTTTTTGGAAGTATGAAGGTTAGGCACCTTGTTTTTGGAATCCCCCTCCTCCCCGGGGTGGGGTGTGGAAGCCAGGGCTATGAGTGCCACCTTGGACGTGTTTGGAGAGCTCTTGGGTCTTACTCTAATCTGTGTGTGACACATTTGACTGGCGGCAAACATGCAATGGTGGACCCTTCCTCTCACTTGAAGTTCGGGAGCTCTCTGGTGGCCAACCGGTTCAGATTCATGGCCTAAAAGTTGAGGTCAATTGCCATGCTTTGGCGATTTGGCTATCTCGTAATCAGAACATTTCCAATCGGAGAAGTTTTGTGTTGGAGTATTATTCCTATTTTCTAACATTATGTTTATAATGTGATTCATCTTGCTAGATCTCTTTTCGAGACCTAGCTCCTGTAGTTTCATCTTTTAATTCTTATTAATATGCACTTGGAGTGGACACCAGACGAGCCCTTTTTTTGGCTAAAAAGTAAGCAAATATTCTCAACTATCATTATTGCCGGACTTCAAAAAAAAACTATCATTATTGCCAATGGATTCCGATCGGGATTTTCTTTATATGATATGCATGGTTTTCCTTTTTGGGATTATTGACATTGTGGAACATGGATCCACATTGACATGCCCATATATTCCCTTCACTACATTCTAGTTTCTGAGTTCAGTTATATTTGTTTAAGTATGTTTCCTGTTGTCACCTGTTTTATGTCAACTTTCTCATTTTGATGTTGTTCTCATGCTAGGCTATATTTGGGCATTACGAAAACAATTGAGGTTCACAGTGATTTCCATTTTCTGTTAAGCTTAAGAATTTGGAGTAGTTGATGATCTCGCTGACTGCTTGATTTGCAGTTTGAATGTTGTTTCTGTGTTTTCATGAGTAATAAAGGAAATCATCTTTCTTGTGTATATTTAGATGGTATATTTTATTAACCAGTCTAATGGCTATTTTGATAATGTGCACAGGTCCCTGCTCGCATTGAAAAATTGATCTCTGAAAAGCAGTTATATGCTGCAGTGCAACTGCATGTTCAGTCGACATTGCTTCTTGAGAGAGCTGGCCTACAAGTGGTTTGTCTCGTAAATCCATCTTTTTTGTGGCGTTCCGTTTAACAGAGAGAATTGTCCCATTTATTTATGTTTTGAATTTTTTCCTTGTGGCGTTCCATTTAACAGATAGATTACTTTACGTTGAGGAGAAGAGATATGATGTGTTGTAAAGACTGCAAAGTAATCCCAGGAGAGAGTTTGACAACCCAACATCGTTTGTTAGTCTTGGATGTACAAATGAAAGGATTGGTAAAGAAAAGGAGGGTTTGTAAGATAATTAGAACTAGATGGTGGAATCTTCCACTGAAGCAAGCGAGCTTCATGGAGAAGGTTTTAGAAGACTTATCTTGGGATTGTAGTGGTAGTGCAAACGAGATGTGGGAGACAGTAGCATCTTGTATCCGAAAGGTAGCCAAAGAGATGCTAGATGAGTCAAAGGGAGGAGCTCCATGTCAAAAGGAGGCTTGGCGGTGGAGTGAAGGTGTGTAAGAGAAGCTAAAAATAAAAAGAGCTTGCTTTAAAGCTATGTCTAACGATAGAACAGAGGAAACTGTCACAAACTACAGAATAGCGAAGAAGGAAGCAAAGAAGGCGGTAAACGAAGCTAAGTCAAAAGCTTATGAAGTTTTGTATAAAAATCTTGACTCTAAGGAGGGACAGAAGGATATATTTAGGTTGGCCAAAGCAAGAGAAAGAAAAACCAAGGACCTTTCTCAAGTGAGATGCATTAAGGACGAGGAAGGTCGTGTGCTTGTTACTCAGAATGATATAAAGACTAGATGGGAGCAGTACTTCCATAAACCTTTCATTGGAGAAGGAAATAGATATCACTTTGGGTGATCTAGCTTGTAGTGAAAGTTACTTGAATCGTGCATGCTATAGATGGATACAAAGAAAGGAAGTAGAGGAGGCTTTGAAGGTTATGAGAACTGGAGAAGGTGTAGGACCGGATGACATCCCTGTAGAAGTATGGAGAGTTTTAGGTGAGCGTGATTTGACTTGGCTTACGAATCTATTCAATGTTATTTGGCGAAGCAAGAAAATGCCTGAAGATTGGAGGAGGAGTATCGTGGCGCCTCTTTATAAGAATAAAGGAGACATTCAAAATTGTTCAAATTATAGAGGTATCAAGCTGATGTGTCACACTATGAAAATTTGAGAACGTGTGATCGAAAGAAGGTTGGGGCAAATTTCCAATGTAAAAGAAAACCAATTCGGATTCATACCAGGTCACTCAACGATTGAAGCCATCCATCCATTTGCTGAGGAGAACAATGGAGATTTATAGAGCTAAAAGGAAGAACCTCCACATGATCTTTATTGATTTGGAGAAGGCTTATGATTCTGTCCCACGAGAGATATTGTGGAGAGTGTTGGAGAAGAGACAAATACTTGTCGTATACATTAACCTCATAAAGGACATGTATGATAGGGCTTTATCTTGTGTAAGGACCCCGTCTGGGAAGACTGGATATTTTGACATCAACATTGGTTTACATCAAGGTTCTGCTTTGAGTCCATTTCTTTTTACTTTGATTATGGACGAGTTGACCAGTCACATTCAGGATGAGTTAGCTTGGTGTATGTTATTTGCTGATGATATTGTGTCAATTGACGAGACTAGAGATGGAGTAAATGAGAAGCTTAAGGTCTGGAGACATGAGTTGGAGACTAAAGGATTTCGTATAACTAGGGCTAAGACGGAATATATGGAGTGCACCTTTGATGGAAGCAATGGTGAAGGAATCGAGGTGAAGATTGGTCACGATATCATTCAGAAGAGAGATTCCTTTAGATATCTGGGATCTATTCTGCAACATGATGGGGAAATTGATGGAGATGTTACTAATAGAATAAATGCAAGCTGGCTAAAGTGGAGAAGAGTCTCTGCTGTTCTCTGTGATAAGAAACTTCTTTTAAAGATTAAATGAAAGTTTACAAAGCAACTGTGAGACCTGCTATGCTTTATGGATCTGAATGTTGGCCTGTGAAGCATAGACATGTGCAGAGAATGAATGTAGCAGAAATGAAAATGCTAAGGTGGATGTGTGGACACACACGTAAAGATTAGATTCGGAATGATGCAATCAGAAAGAAAGTTGGTGTAGCTCCGATCGAGGATAATATGCGAGAAAACCGCTTAAGATGGTTTGGACATTTGCAAAGAAGATCAGCTGATGCACCAATTAGGAGATGCGAGTGTTGGGATATTGAGCCGGCTAAAAGAGGGCGAGGACGGCCCAAGAATGTTGGAAAGAGACCATACGAAGGGATCTTAGTTTTGTGGATATAAGCTCGGGATTGGTCCCCGATAGATCTGAATGGAGGCGAAGAATCCATGTAGCCGACCCTACTTAATTGTGGGAAAAGGCTTTGTTGTTGTTGTTGTGATTTTTTTTGCAACAACATATTGTTTGTCCTGTAATTTGCTGATTTATCTTCCAGGGAAACTTTTAGTATTATTTTAGTTTGGCAACAAATGTTTTGTTTGTAGCTTATCATTTTTCCATAATCCTAAAAATGGATAATTTCAGAGTTTAGAATGCAGAGCAAATTGACTACACGCCAGTTAACCTCCTCTTGTTTTTCTACTATAGACCCACTTTATTAGTTATTGTATCTGCTCAAAATAAAATGAGTAAATTTTACAAGAAAGGGATCCTACTATGCATTAATTCCCCATTAGGGGCGTCATTTTCAAATGTATTAAAGGCCCGATCATATTTATTAATTACTGAAAATCTCTTATTTGAAATTTTTAACTTAAATATTGTAATCTGATTAAATGTAAAATTAACTCTACTCTTTCCATGAATTGGAATCTAGCTTTTAACGTGATTAGTCATTTTTAATCTGTATTTTTTTGTCACAGTTAATTGCATCTGATTCTGATAACATGTTATAGGTTGGTTCTCTTCAAGATATACGATCAGAACTAGCAAAACTGCGTGGGGTTCTCTTCTACAAGGTTTTGGAAGATTTACATAGCCACCTTTACAACAAGGGAGAGTATAGGTATATTTTTGCTGAAGTCTACTTACTATATTAAATAACAGATTCATTCACCTGTACAAGACATTCCGTATTTTGGGACTCCGCCATTTTTTATGGAAACATTTTGACGACAATCTTTAATCATATTGGTTGTGCTAATGCACCTTGTCTGATTTGTTATTAATTTATGTTTAGAATTGTTCATCATGCAGCTCAAAAGATTCTGGTTTAGTAGATGCAGAGGATGAGTTTTCCTCAACCTCTTCAGCAGCATTCATGACAAATAGCTCGTTGTCTCTATCTAGGAGAACTCGATCATCCAAGCTTGAGACTCAATCTTGTAGCTCTGCATTTGGAGGGTAATTTATTTCTATATTTTTATTTGATATTGGAAATGTGCGAAGAACCTACAAAGCATCTACATGCTATTCTATGCCATATTCTATTAGTTTGATTTCTGTCACATATTTTATAGACCACATATTATATTTTAGCTAATATGGGATAAGTCCTTTTATAAACTACGCGATGTATTGGTTTCATTGCATAAAAATGGCCGGGCATGAGTTTACTTAAATGTGACTCTTGGAACTGTAAGTCGTAATGATGACATTTTGTTGCATTGCTAAATTAAATAGTTCAAAGAAAGATCATGTGGTAACTGCTGTTGTCATGCATTATTGTTGTTGAAAGGACACTTGGTTATCTTACCAACATTGCAAATAGGAGTTCTGGAAGGGCAATGGTATCCTGCAAGAAATCCCAAAACTGCAGCCTGATATACGATCGGACAGCAAGGTGATATTTAGCTGGTGGCTGAATATAACCACGTGAATCAAAGAATAAGGGAAAGGGCATAATGAGAGAGGGAAAGGAGAATGCGACTATTGGCATATGGGCGACATAAGGAGGCTGACGGAGGTGTGTGAGTTTTTCTTAGGATCTATCATCTTCCAGGAGCCGGTGCATCTTGTAGGTGGAGAAAGATGCTTTAAATATGGGCTACATGGTCACTATAGGCGAGAATGTTGTGGCTTGTTTGTCTGCAACAGGTTCAAGGGTTGACCACAGACAATGGTTATATCATCGTGGTGCATTGTGGAGGCCAAGACAGCACCATCGACATGGTCATCACAGCAATGCACGATTCTTCCTTTGGGATCAACGAGTGTTTGGTGGGAAAGCATGTGGGTTTGCATAGTCCTGTCGGTGTGGGATCCCTACACCTTTTCACTTTTGTTGCTCCAAAGTCCAAATCGATAGATTTCATGGCCGATGTCGGTATCGTTCTGACCGACTCAGATAAAATTTCCTTACAATATTTCTTGTTTTGCTAATGTTTAATTTGAATTACATAAATCTTGTTTATCTTTAGAAGATGTGCTTGAAATGGATACTTATTCATTTCCTGTGGAATTGGCTGGATCTTTCTCAATTAAAATTGTCTATCTACTTAAGTCCTTTGTTTATAGATCATAGCCAGCAGAAATTTGTTTTTGGTATACTTTTTGTTTAATCTAATGTTAAGTTGTATTGTATGGCTGTCTCCTTGGATGAGTTCATCCAAATAGGTATCATGCACATTACTGTTGTTTGAGTGCTTATCTTCGTAATCATTTTTTCCGGAGATGAAATTGTATCATTCTCGATATTTTCAAGAATAGCCTGTATACTCATCCAGTCCATTGTGAACTGTGTATTATCTGAGTGGTGATAGTTCATTATATTAAGTCCTTGTACTGAGGGGTTTCGTGTTTCTATTTACTTATATTGACTTTGATTTTTTGACCGTTTTTGTTGTGAAATGGTGTCATTAAATCAGTTTTTGCTTCCAGTTCCTCTTTTGATGGCCGTGATGATGAGAGTTTCTCAGACATAGCTGACAGTGGCACATCTGATGGTTTCAATTCATCATCGAGACTGAATGGTGACAATATTGCACGAGATGCCAAAGCTACTTCTCAGAGAACTCCTGCCTGGCTTTCACTTGCCACACCAGATGAATTTATAGTATGCTTCTGGACAGTCAAAGAGGACTTTTGAAGTTCACAGTGTAATTTCCCCTGATCTTTGTACTGATGTAAATGCATCTTTTATTGCAGGAATCTGTTAAAAGGAGTGATGTGTCCGTTAATGTAAAATACTTGCAGACATTAGTTGAATGCCTTTGTATGCTTGGTAAAGTTGCTGCTGCTGGTGCAATAATATGGTAAGTTCAAAGATTTAAATAGATATTTAGTTTCCAGTTTTTTCCTCTATTAACACACTGTGGTTATGTATATTTTTACTGATGCGCTTTCCATATCGTCCTACTTTACTTCCCTTTCTGCTTGAGACATAACTAAATATTCACCTTTGAGCGTCAATCCTGAAGACTAATATGCTAGACTGGCTGCTTATTTATGCAGTGTATTGATTTTTATATTCTATAGCTATGTTTCTCTGTTTTGCTCCTATCGAGGAGGGTAGGTTTAGGGTTTTTGGTGAGCGTTTCTGTCCTGAAATGGAACATGATCATGAGTATTGATGAACCATCCCTAGAGTCCAGACCATGGTGGAAAATAAGGTGGGGAAACATTCTCTGGGAGTTGGATCGAAACACCACTCAAATATTGCCCCCTATGTGCTTGTATGCATTACTGAGTGAACATGATCGAAGATCACTAGCTTATAGTCACTTGTTGAGATTTTTGGATCATCATGATAATGGGTAGGCATAATCAGGGATGAATAAGAATAGTCCCCCATGTAAGGGTGGGTCCTTCCTGAATAAGTTCCTTAATATTAAAACCCACTAATCCCGATTAGAGATTAGCGTATGAACGTACCTTGGGACAATTGTTAAATTTCTGTCTGCTCTTGTTGCCTGTTTGATGCAAATAGATTTTTGACGATGGCGGAAAATAATAAATTTAGTTGGTGGATTTTCGGTAGAAGAAAATGGAGGGGTTGAGAGAAGAAAACTCGTCGGAACATGAGAGATTTGAGGAAGAGAAACGTGAAGACCACGTGGGGAGGAGAAGGAGAGAGACAAGAGAGAGGGAGATAGAGAATAAATCTCAAATTTTATATCAACTGAACTGTCCAACACAATAGCCAATCATCCCTTTATATAGGAGGGATGATGATGCAGCGTGGCCCCAAATTATAGGGCCACATTTATCTAATTAATTAGTAGTCAATTTTAATTACGTCTTTAGGGTCGTAATGGTCTAATTGCTGTTTTGCATCAATCGGTATCAGAGCATGGAAACCGAATCGTTCCCACGATTCGACGATCCTATTGAATATTGGCGTTTGAAGTTTGGTCTCAGCCGTCCGTCTCATGGTTCGCGCTCACGTTCAAAGAAGTTCCATCAGCGACTTATATCATGCATCAAGGTGCACGCATGGTTGGACGCTCTAACCGACGAAGATCTCGTCGTCCACGACGAAAAGCTCGCTGTCCACGAAGAATCCGATGCTGTCCAGACCGTTTTAGAAGGAAAAAGCGACGAAACAGTGGCTGTCCAGGCGATTTCAGACCTGCAAACGCCACCGGAAACGACTCCGGCACCATCTACGACCCTTCCGCAGGTTCCCGACGACATCCCCATACCCCCGGCCTCTCCCGTCACAACCCACACGCCGCCAACGACTTCCCCCTCCCCGCCACCACCTCCCGGTGCCACCTCCGTGCAACCAGCGGTCCCTCCCGCGACCCTCAACACCCCGCCAAAAATCCCTCCCATTCTCAAACACCCATCTCTCGTTACATCGACCCCAACTCCCGCAACCTGCCCCCACCCCACTGTCAGCCTTCCTCATCTCACGCAACTTCTTCCCCTCACCATCGCCCCTCTGCAAAACCTTTCCCGCAACCCATCACAAAGCTGCCCCCTCCCGCGCGTCAACCGGCGCCTCCCCGCTACCCCTCGTCGCCGACCCTGCCCCGCATACGCCCCTTCTCGCCACCCCGCCTTCTCCAAGATTCCCCCTCTCCCGCGACTCCACCACCCCGCACGCGCCCTTCCCTCTTCCCCCGGCTGGCGCTGGGCTCGCCTCGCCGCTCTCAAGCGACACCATCTCCCAGAGTTGTTCCACGTCGCGCATCGCGCGCCTCTACGCACCCCGTCTAGCCGCGAGCTGCCGCCATCCAGCTCCAAGTCGCCGCCCACGCGGTGCCAGCGACGGCTCACCCCCGCCGCTAGCTACTGGAGGGTTCCCGCCGCCGCCCCTGCGCCTAAAACGAGATTTCGAACCCTAAAGGCGAGAGGAAAGGGAACCGAATCCCTCAAATTGAGGGATTGGAAATTTAGTTGGAAAAATTGTAAAGAAAAATTCCCTAAAATCCATATTTGCAGAAAGGTCCAAGGTCATAGGAATGTGAGGAAAATTGAAGGGGTACGAAAATTGCAGGGACGCCCTCCAATTGGAAAAGACTACAGACGTAACATGGAAAATGATCGCATTGGGGGAAATTGAAGCCTCAATTCAAGGATGACTTCTCCAACGACGCACCTACATCAAGCAATTCGTCGGGAGACGAATTTTTTAAAGTGGTGGAGAGTTGATGCAGCGTGACCCCAAATTATAGGGCCACATTTGTTTAATTAATTAGTAATCAATTTTATTTACGTTTTTAGTGGTCGTAATGGTCTAATTGAATAATTGAGGTTGCATGTGATCTCAACATTTATTTCGTAGATTTTAATTGCAATTATGGTCAATTAATTAGTTAGAGTCTAATTAGAGTAATTAGAGGTCAATTGGAAGTTGTCAGAGTCCAATTAGGATAAAATTGGTTGTCAATTTTGATTTGTTTACTATTTTTGTAAACCCATCTCTCCTATATAAAGAGAGGGTAGTCCATTGTTTTTAGGCAGTCAAGTATTAAGAAAATTTGAGTTTATCTCATTATCTCCCTTTTTCTCTTCTCCCTCCACGCGATCTCCGTGGTTCTCCTCCTTCAACCTCTCGTATTCCCGGCGAGTTCTCTTCTCAACCCATCTCGTTCTTCTACCCAATATCCACCATAAAAAAATATTATTTATCGACGCCGCGAAAGCTGTTTTGCATCAGATGAGGTTACAAAAATAGAAACTCGAATTCGAATTGAAACTAATTATCCTAATTTGACTCTAACCGACTAATTTGAAATTCAAATCTTTAACTAATTAATTGAGATCACATGCGATCTCGTTTATTTAATTAAAAACACGACAACTCAAATAAACGTAAATAAAATTAACGGATAAAAAATAAATAAATGCAGCCCTATATTTCCATTTCACGCTGCATCAACTCTCATCCGCTTGAAAAATTCGTCTCCCGATCAGCGTTCTCGATCATCCCATGGAAAAACTGGTGTGGCACGAATGGCGGAATCCATGCGTGTGGGACGCGAGCGTTGGCGACGTGGACTTCGTGACGGAAGAGCAGGTGTGGCGCATATGCGGGCATCCATCCGGATTTCATTCCGTTGACATGGTGCTCGAAGAATTGATGGGGCATCTTCATGACGAACGAATTGGCCTTTTGAGAATCCATAGCAAAGCTGTAGCACAAGGAGAGTAGAGGAGGAGATATGTCCAATGGATGAAGCCATGGGACCTTTAAATAGGTGAAACCCATGGTCCTAATCATAATAGGATAAGGAGGCCACCCAAAATTTCTTCCTATCAGCCCTTCTTCTTAAATAATTCAGCAACAGGGGGGTGGGTTGCAATTTTTGTACCCCTTCACTTAAACAAATCTTGTAAGAGGTGCTTTTGAATTGCCCCTTTGAATAAGAACTTCTGCATGGGGGAACTTTTCTGCAATTTTTCCAGGTTAACTTCCAATCCCAAATTTCATGGGATTTGGCTCCCGTGGATAAGGAGCCCTCTGTTAGAGATTTTTTCCTTCGTAGGCTCGGTAACGGCGACACTATTCGTACGAGCGCTGGGGGACCTCGTGTTTGAGGAAGTCGCGGGGCGTAGGGGGTGCTGGCGGCGCCTGCGCATGAGGCGGCCCCGGTGGCGGCGGTGGTTTCGGGTCGCGGTTTGCGGCGCCGGAGGTGGAATGTGCGGAGGGTATTGGTAGTCCTGCGGGATAGGGTCGGGGTGAAGGTCGCGGCGACGACAATACGGTAGGAGGTAGCTGGGGAGGGGTGAGGGGAGGGTTGCGGGGTGAGCGATGGGTGCTGGAGAGAGGGAAGAGGGGTTTTGCGGGGTGGGCAGCGACGGGGGCTCAGGGGCGGCACGTTGGGTTGGTAGCGGCGATGAGGGTCGGGCAGGGGGGTCGCTGGAGTTTGGGGAAGGGGCTGGTGGGGGTTCACAGGCTGAGGCGGGAGGAATTACGGGGCGTGTGGGATTTGCGGGAGGGGACACGGGGGCAGGGGGCATCGGCGATGGAGCGTGGAGGGAGGGATGGGGTGCTGGGGTTTCTGGGGAAAATGCGGGGGTGGTGGCATGTGGGAGTGGCGGCGACGGGGCTGGGGTCGCAGAGGGGTTCGCGGGTGGTGTCGGGGTTGTTTCTGGAGGGATTTGCAGGTCTGAAAATACCTGGTCAGCAAGCAGTTCGCCGTGTTTTTCTTCGGGAATGACCTGGACAGCGATCGAATCCTCGTCGACGGCGAGGTTTTCTTTGTCAAAACTCTGGACAGCAGCCTTGGTAGTGGATGATTTTGATAGGGCGCACATAGCCTCGAGATTAGCCATAATTTCTCGATTTTTGGACTGGAACTCTTGATATTTGGATTGGAAATATTGATCTTTTTGGACTGGTAATCTTGACATTTGGACTGGAAATCACGCAGTGCATCCATCTCTTTGTTGTAAGCTTCTTTGGCTCGTCGTTTCTGCTCCGACTAATGATGGTGTTTCGTCGCATGTCGGCGTGAATGTCTGGACGGATCGTCAAATCGTGAGGACGATCTGTAGGCCATGCTTTGATACCAATTGATGCAAATAGATTTTTGGCGATGGCAGAAAATAATAAATTTAGTTGGTGGATTTTCGGTAGAAGAAAATGGAGGGGTTGAGAGAAGAAAACTCGTCGGAACACGAGAGATTTGAGGAAGAGAAACGTGAAGACCACGTGGGGAGGAGGAGAGAGACAAGAGAGAGGGAGATAGAGAATAAATCTCAAATTTTATATCAACTGAAATGTCCAACACAATAGCCAATCATCCCTTTATACAGGAGGGATGAGGTTACAAAAATAGAAACTCGAATTCAAATTGAAACTAATTATCCTAATTTGACTCTAACCGACTAACTGACTAATTTGAAATTCAAAATTTTAACTAATTAATTGAGATCACAGGCGATCTCGTTTATTTAATTAAAAACACGACAACTCAAATAAACGTAAATAAAATTAACGGATAAAAATTAAATAAATGCAGCCCTATATTTCCATTTCACGTTGCATCACCGTTTCTCTTTTCAAAGCACAAGTTCAAGTCTGAGCCATGTTTATAAGGCTATGCATTAGAATGTGAATTTTTATATAGCTCTAGGTGTTGAGGTTTAAATGAGTCCTCTTACTACTACCTTCTTTTTTCAACTTTTTGGATCATACAACAAATCATGTTTGAAAAAAAGTCTCTACCATTGGGTTTCCTCGAAATATATTAATTATGAATTGAAAGCTTGATGTGTTATGTTAAACTTTCTGCTTGACAATACAATAAAGACATTTGCAGCAGCACGGAATTATTATTCGAATTTTGACTGTTTTTTTTCCGAAACAGTCAAAGGTTACGCCCCACCATTCATGAGATTATTACGTCAAAAATAAAGACATTTGCAGCAGCACGGAATTCTATAAAACCTTATAATGTCCAGGCATCGACAAATGAGTCTTCAGCCTTGTCCTCTCCAAAAGTACTCGATAGCTATCAATATGTAAAACGGAAGCCTAAGAATGGTACATCCATTAACGGGCCTCAGTTGGTTGTCAGTCCTGTTTCACCAGGCTTGACTCCAATGGGTAAAGCACAATCTACAGCGAGCCAACTTCTGTCTTCAGTTCTGGATTCAATTATTGAAATAGTTGGTGAGTTTGTGTCAGCATCTTTCCAATTCTTCTGCTGCCTATGCTCATGAGCTGTTATTTATTTAGAAAACCATGTTATTGTCGGGGAGCTTCTTGAATCGAAATCAGCACAGCAAGGTGCAAATGTTAATACACCAAAGCTGTCAAATGGAGACTCAAACTGGAATTCTGATTCAGAAACTTCTGTTATTGCTGGTGGATTCAGTGTTGGATTTTCTTTGGCAGTCATACAGGTAGCTTTGAGCTTTTCTATTTGTTCTTTTATCCTGTTGCTATTATAAGTATAAAATCTGAATTTGGTCTGCATAATTTTTAACAACTTGGCAGATACTTTTAAAAGAAAAATAACATACACAATTGATGCATCTGAATTGCTCTTTCCCTGGTTTTAGGGTTAGGGATAAGTTGTGAGTTGGTCTTTGATGGTTTCATAGAGATAGAGATCTTCGCAAAAAGTAGCCCAACCATGGTTATCATTTCTTTTTAGAATTGCACATGCGTCCATATCAATCCAATGTCAAATTTAGAACATAGTCTTTATGTACAGGCTGTCTTCCGAGTGTAGCCCAGTTCTGGTAGTAACTCCTTGTTTGCAGACCCTTGTAGAAGGAGCAATTGGTAGTTTGTATACTAAATCATAGAATGACAGTTAAAATTGTACTATTTCATTGCATTTAACTATCTGTTACTATTTAGTTATCCGTATCTTCTCTGAAGTGAATACTACGATGCAGTTGAATCGTTTCTTTTTTTTTCTCCTTATTTTATTTAATGCATTAGGATTTCAATTTGTTGCCTTGGAGCTGACCATGGGTTGTTATAAACTTGAACTAGTTCTTTAGTAGCCTTTTTTTCGTCAGCACAAAACTCATTTGTTGTAATGCGCATATCCATGCTTTTGGCTTGCACATATATCTTAGTCATTCCTTAGCTCATTTCCATGCTTGTCACTTGCACAATTTCCCTATTTATTCCTTGGTTCATTTCCTTGTCTTTTTCTCCATCTTTAAACTTGAATTCCGGCAACGGAAAAAATATTGGTTTCAAAATTGCAAATATTGAATGCAAAAGTGGCAATTTATACCTTTGCTCAGATAAATCATGTTCTCCATCTTGTTTCATCACTTTATTAATTTTTTTCTTTTGGAGAAAGAGCGAGTGCCAGCAACTCATTTGTGAAATTCTGCGTGCAACTCCGGAAACTGCCTCCGCAGATGCTTCAGTGCAAACTGCTAGAAATGCCAGCAAGGCTCCGAATAAGGATAAGAGGTAGGTCAAGATTTTTCAGAACATTAACACAATAATTTGGATTTTTAGATTCATAATGCTGTTATTGTTGCCTTCCATTTTTTACTTCTATCTTCACTTGAAATTGTAATATATTATAGAATTATCTTGTTTACCATTTCATGGATATTGCAAACAAAATTCTGTCGGAATTTTATGTTTTTAACAAATTTTACTTAGCCTTTTGGCAGCCAGAAGGGTCTTCTGGTTTGTTTCACAACTCTCTACATGGGAATATAATAGATGACATTATTAACTTCCTGCTTGGAGGGAAATATATTATTATTCAGGGATATGCATGCAGATGTTTATTTGACATCTGTGACATGGATATGTCTGCCACCATGGAACTGTCGATTTATATTTTCAATGCCTACAATCTGATTTGTTCTGATATTTATTTGGAAGATATATTGACTAACCAGGGTTCAAATCCCACTCTTGCAGTGGTTGCGTTAGGTAGTCGACGGCCAGCATAAAAAATAGTCGAATCTTTCAACATGGATTTGAGCAAGAATCCATGTAGCCGACCCTACTTATAGTGGGAGAAGGCTTAGTACAACAACATTGGCTAACCAGATTAATGGTTAAATTTGATGTGTGCGGAAGAATTAAAGGAACAATGTGGCTGAGAGGTTTTAATAGACAAACTTAGTCCTTTTGATTAAAGATGTAGTGCATAAGGTTTCACTTTATTCGAGCAATGACTGCAAAGGGAAACATTCAGATGTAGGAGATTGTTTCAAAGGAGAATTTTGTAGATACAGTGACTATCACTGCCATGGACTAAGTTCACGGCATGTATAAACTTGGTTTGACTGCTTAGGGTGTAAGAATATGAACTTGGTCAAGATCCTTACTTTATAAAAAGATATTTTTTAATGTTCCTGGCCCTCCAAAGAGCAGATGATGAATGTCACAATTGGGGGAGCAGGGGTTGTATGGGAATGCTTGTATTTGATAGATCTCTTTTATCATGCGACAAGACAAATCAATGAAAACATCACAACCGTTGCATAACCTAGCCATCCATTCGAACAATGGCGATTATTCATTTATTACAATTTACATATACTCAGGTCATTGTGATCAAGAAGGGAGAGTGACCGTGCCCCAGTTTACCAGATGCATCCCCTTGGAGTTATCACTCGTGGATCCCCAGAAAAACCTACTCATGAAGGACTCAAGGCATTGATGAATCCCCGTCAGGAGAATATGCATCGAGATAATAAAAAATGGGATCGCCACCTTAACAATCTTTAGGAGAACAAATCTCCGCCTCTAGAGAGATATGCAACCTTCCACTTAGCGAGCTTTCATTCTGAATGTTCAATCATGGGTAGCCAATTGATCTATTGAAGTCTAACTCGTGGATCCCAAAAAAACCTACTCATGCAGGATTCAATGCATTGATGAATCCCTGTCGGGAGAATGCACATCAAGATAATAAAACTGGGATCACCACTGTAACAACCTTTAGGAGAACAAGTCTCCCACCTTTGGAGAGATGGGAAACCTTCCACTCAGCGAGCTTTCATTCTGAACGTTTAATTACAAGTAGGCAATCGATCTACTTTTGTCTACCATTGGTAACGATAACCCAAGATATTTGATAGGCAACAAAGACCACAAGGAGTTGAGATGGCCGTCAAACACTCCTCAATCTTTGGGTCATAGAAACCAATAGGAACAAAGGTGGATTTGGATCTGTTAATTGCCAGGCTTGAAAGCTCCCCAAAAATGTTGAGTTGCGATGATTACTCTAACCTCTAATGTATACCTTTCACAAAAAATAGTATTGTCTATGTGCTAAAGCATAGAAATGGGAACGCCACCTCTGGATCACCTGTTTCATCATAATTGCTTGAACATTTGCTACAAGAATAAAAAAGAGTGGAACTAGTGGGCAAGCCAAATGAACTCCCCTCTAAGGCTAGGAAAAACCTCCTTCAAGATTCCCTTCGATTAAGACCGACATGGAGGCAGTGTCGATATATCTCTTCATCCAAGAAATTCAAAGATATGAGAAACCTCTTTTCGCTATTGACGCCCAGAGGAAGCACCAAACAATGTTTATTTACAACACGAGACCATCCAATTGGTCGTTTTTTCATTCGTGAAAGCATCAATATGTAGATTAGCTTTCTTTCTTTGTAAAGGATTGCTTAGTCGAGCTTTTCATCATCAACAATAGGAAGGTAAGGGATATTGGAACTATAAGATCTCTTGATACTGAGAAGGTGAAGAGGGCCTTCATTTATGATAGTTGGACTAAGGAAGAAAAGATGGAGTTCAAAATCATTTGGATTCTGAAAGAGCAGGGCTCTGAATGGGGTCAAGGGTTTCCTTTGGCTTCTTAGACAAGGGAGGGTGCTTTCCAAGGAGTGGCGGAGCAAGTTTCTTCATGGCGGGGATCTTACTTGTGATAAGTGTGGGGATGGGGTGGAAGATTTGGAGTACCTTTTTTTACCTGCATCCACTCGGCCTAGGTCTAGAGGAAGGCAAAGATTGGTTGGCTTGATACAGCTAGTGAGAGGAGGTTCTGGAATGCCATACGTACGGTGTGTGGCAATGGGCACGGAGATAGCTCCTTTCCGTTTCCCCTCTTGTGGGCAATCTGGGGTGGTAGAAATGAATGCATCTTTTACGGGCAAGTGTTTTATTTTGCGAACTGTTGAGGGAAAATATGTTCATGACATAAACGAAGACCCAAGGGCTCTCTTATATAGGAGAAAAGTCCTGGGTTAATTACACATGAGATACATGAAGAAAATGTAAAACATAAAAGCACTGGGAGACACAACTATCTCAACACTCCCCCTTAAGCTGGAGCATATATGTCTATCATGCTCAGCTTGGAACAATACCTCTGAAAGGGACCTCTAGTAAGTGCTTTGGTGAAGATGTCGGCCGTCTGATCTCCAGTAGACACATGAGAGGTGGATATGAGACCTTTATGAATCATGTCTCTAGTGTAATGACAATCCACCTCTATATGCTTTGTCCGTTCATGAAAGGCATGATTATTAGCAATAAATAGAGCTGCTTGATTATCACATACAAGCTGCATAGGTAGAGGAACCTCAATAGTAAGATCAGTCAACACCGATCTAACCCACATCATTTCAACACTTCCCTGGGCCATCGCCTTGTATTCAAAATCTGCACTTGATCTAGCCTCCACTGTCTGCTTCTTGCTTCTCCATGAAACAAATGAACTGCCAGTGAAAATAGCAAATCCAGAAGGGGACTTTTTGTCTCTTTGACAACCTGCGTAATATGCATCTGCGCGTGCTGTCACCTCAAGGGATGTACCCCTACTGAATATAAGACCCGTACCAGGTGAATTCTTCAAGTATCTCAAGGTCATATGAACGGCATCCATGTGCACCTTCCTGGGCTGCTCCATGAACTGATTGACTTTGCTTACTGCAAATGCGATATCTGGCCTGGACCGCCTGGTGATGGTGGCATATAAGAGCTTCCTAACTAGCTCTCTATCCCCTTTTGTCAACTTCCTCTGTGTCCTCGTCATACAATCTCATACTTGCATCCATAGGAGTAGTAGCAGGTTTGCATCCTATCATACCTGTCTCAGAAAGAAGATCCATAACAAACTTTGTCGGAGTCATCATAAGACCACGCTTGTTCTTGGCGAACTCCAACCCAAGGAAGTAGCGAAGATTACCAAGGGCCTTAGTCACAAACTGTTGAGCTAGGAATTCATTGGCAGCATGAATGGCCTGTTCATCATCTCCTGTAATGAAAATATCATCCACATAAACAAGAATAGCCACCGTACCTCTTGGTGTCCTCTTAACAAACAGAGAATGATCCGCAGTAGACCGTACAAACCCTTGTTGCTCTATCAACTCCGATAGCTTCTGGTACCAAGCTCTCGGACTCTGCTTCAGGCCATAAATCACCTTATGGAGTATGCACACCTTCTGGGACTCCCCCTCAGTAGCAAACCCTGGTGGCTGTTGCGTATATACTTCCTCCTGAAGATCTCCATAGAGAAATGCATTCTTCACATCAAGCTGGTAAAGAGGCCAGTCCTGGGAAACTGCAACCGATAGAAGAATGCGAAGTGTCGAGTGTCTTGCTACTGGAGAGAAGGTGTCTTGATAGTCCTCCCCATAGGTTTGGGTAAACCCCCGAGCCACAAGCCTTGCCTTATTACGGTCCACACTACCGTTTGCCCTTTGCTTTACCGTATATATCCATTTGCAGCTCACAACTGATGCACCAGGCAGGGCAAAAACAATGCTCCAGGTACCACGTGACCTAAGGGCTGCCATCTCCTCCTCCATTGCAAGTCGCCACTTGCTGTCCTGAAGCGCCTCCTGATATGTACGTGGAATAGTAATAGAAGATAACCCCACTACAAACTTCCTGTAGTCCTCTGAACGATGATGCAAGGAGACATGCGTAGCAAGAGGATACGTAGCACATTGGCGCCGAGGTTTCCTTAGGGCAATAGGTATCTCCAGGTCATTTGCTTCACTGTCCTCTAGAATCAATTCTTCCTATGTATCATTCAAAGCTACAGTTCCGTCAGTAGAAATAGTATTTTCATGATATAGTTGAGGCGTGATGGATGATTTTGATGGCTCATGAGCAGAGGTGCGAGTACAAGACCTGTGAGTATAAACATGTAGTAAAAACATGGACTTGATTGCAGGAGGAGGAGGTGGTAGCGGTGGTGGAGGTGGAGACGGTGGTGGAGGTGATGAAGGTCGAGGAGTATGTGACGGAGAAGATGGATGTGGAGGAACTACAACATCCTCTCCAGCACTAGTATCAGACAACCTGCCACCTGTAGGTGAAAAATACATAATGGACTCAAAAAATATGATGTCAGCACTCACATAGTATTTTCTCTCAACATGATCAAAACACCGATACCCTTTTTGGGTACGAAATAACCAACAAGAACACATTTGATAGCTCTAGGTGAGAGCTTGTCACGACCAGGGGTGAAGTTGTGGACAAAGGCCACCGATCCAAAGACTCTGGGAGTGAGAGAATAATTCCTTCTCGGGAAACGCAATCAAGAAAGGAATTTTGTCTTCAAGAACAGTGGATGGCATGCGGTTCACTAAATAGCAGGCGGTTAGAACCACATCCCCCCAGAAAGACTGAGGTGTTCGAATTTGAATCAACAAAGTCCTCGTGACATCAAGAAGGTGACGATGTTTACGTTTTGCCACGCCATTTTGCTGGGATGTATAATTGCAAGAAGTCTGATGAATTATATCAAGAGACTTGAGAAAATATGCTAAATGTAAAGTGGAAAATTCCAAGGCATTATCTGTACGAATGAATTTGACATTAGCAGAGAAGATATTGTTGACTTCAATAAGAAAAGTTTTAATGATAGAACCATCTCCAGACGTATGTTTCAACAAGAATACCCAAGATAGTCTAGAATAATCATCCCCAACAACCATATAAAAATGATGTCCCTGATGATCATGAACGCGACTTGGACCCCAAATATCGAAATGAAACAACTTGAAAGACTGACTACTATGACGACTTGAACGACTCAGAAACGAAGAGCGATGATGTTTCCCAAGTTGACAGGCTTCACAATCCAAAGAAGTACGCGTAGATATCTACGGGAGCACATGAATCATCTTTTGAAGAGGAAGGTGGCCAAAGCGAAGATGGCACGTGAATGGAGAAACAGATCCAGAAGGAATAGAGGCCACCTAGCATATGAAGAAATGGCAAGCTTATACAATCCTCTCTGCTCACGGCCATGGCCAATCATCCTGCCAGTCAGTATGTCCTGAAATACAAGGAAAAAGGGGTCAAAGATGGCACGACAATGTAAATCTTTTGTAATTTGACTAATAGACAAAAAATTCATCTGAAAATCAGGAGCTATAGGACGTTCTGTAGATGCATAGAAGGAGCTAACATTATCTCCCCCTGACCAATAATAGGTAGCCTCCAGGGAAGGCCGTGTCGGCGATATATCGGCGATATATCGCCGATATATCGGTATCGCCAGTCACGCCATATCGATATTGATCTGTATATCTTTTTACACCGTATCGCCGATATATCACCGATATATCGGGTGTCGACGATATATCATCGAGATAGGGAATATTCTTTGCTTCATTTGCAAGATATCGGTAGATATTTTGCCTTTAAATGAAGGCCTCACCTCCATTTCGCCCATATCGTTCTGGGCAGTGGGCAGTGGCACACGCACAACTTGCTTGGAGGCTTGGAGCTATTCCTCTTCCTTTGCATTTTGAGGTGATGAGATTATCTCAAATTTGATGTTTAAAATAGGAAAATAGTTTGGGATTTAGTTCATGATTGTGTTATGTGATGCATATTTTCTTTGTTTAGGAAAATTTTTGATAAATCCCTTGCTTTTGTTCATGGAATTTGGGATCCAAATTTTGGGGCTTTTGTTTTTTTGGTGTTTATTAAGAGATGTTATGGATGCATGGACTTGGATCTATTGTTTAGGAGTTAGGAAACAACATTTGGTGGTGATTTTTGTTCACAAAATGTGTCTATTTAATTAAATCCGAAAATTAAAAGAAATTTGATCTACAATTTATAGAGTTTTGGTTCATGAAATTTGGGGCTTTTGGTTTTTTCGTGTTTATTAAGAGATGTTATGGATGCATGGACTTGGATCTATTGTTTAGGAGTTAGGAAACAACATTTGGTGGTGATTTTTGTTCACAAAATGTGTCTATTTAATTAAATCCGAAAATTAAAAGAAATTTGATCTACAATTATTAGAGTTTTGGTTCATGAAATTTGGGGCTTTTGGTTTTTTCGTGTTTATTAAGAGATGTTATGGATGCATGGACTTGGATATATTTTTTAGGAGTTAGGAAACAACATTTGGTGGTGATTTTTGTTCACAAAATGTGTCTATTTAATTAAGTCCGAAAATTAAAAGAAATTTGATCTACAATTTATAGAGTTTTGGTTCATGAAATTTGGGGCTTTTGGTTTTTTCGTGTTTATAAGAGATGTTATGGATGCATGGACTTGGATATATTTTTTAGGAGCTAGGAAACAACATTTGGTGGTGATTTTTGTTCACAAAATGTGTCTATTTAATTAAATCCGAAAATTAAAAGAAATTTGATCTACAATTTATAGAGTTTTGGTTCATGAAATTTGGGGCTTTTGGTTTTTTCGTGTTTATTAAGAGATGTTATGGATGCATGGACTTGGATATATTTTTTAGGAGTTAGGAAACAACATTTGGTGGTGATTTGAGTCAGAGCGGGAATACATGGAACGACATGGAAACATACATGGGCAGTTTGTCCCAAGTCCGAGTCCAGGACCTATGGATTACGATGCATATGGACGACGTGGCCATCATCCTACAGATAGCTACATGTCGGATTTGATATCATCTGTAGGTTCCTTGAGTTGCATGGACATTGACAGCCCATACCGTGGAGGAACACCAAGTCCTCTGGGCGGATATGGATCCTCCCAAGATGAGAGATCATTTGGGGTCTTTCCTGAATATTTTCCTGCTCCTCCGCCTGGACCTCCTCCTCCTCCTCCTCGGGCGTATACTCCTCCATCTTATGGATATAGCAGCTACAACAGTGGGTATGGAGGATATAACAGCTACAGCGGTGAGAACTACCAACGTAGCCAACCCGAGCAGACCCAGCTCAGCTAGGGCAGCTTCTTTGGTGATGATAGTTTCGGTTTCTTCCTAGAGTATTTCGCTCCTCCTCCAGGTCCTCCTCCTCCGCAAACATCTTCTCCTACTCCGTCGTCGTTGTCCCGAGGATCTCAAGCTAGTAGTTCGCGGCCTCCTCGTGCCACTCGTGATACTGGATCTAGTGCTGCTTACCCTCGTCTCGGGATACTCATAGGCATCGATGACCACCAATACAGGCAGTATGTGATGGATTACAAGGCCATGTACTCGTACATGACATGAGAGAACTACTGCGAGTTCATTGAATCTGCGATGCGTTATGAGAGACATCAAGGAAGAGGGAGCAATTCAGATCCACCGCGAAACTCTTGGTTTTAGCCTAGATCATCTCATTTTACATTGTCAACTTGATTTGGATATTTGTCATTTGTTGTTGTACTTGGGTATGTAGCTTTATATAGATTAATCATAAATCTTTATGCCAATTACCAAATAATGATTGTCTCGTTATATATTCCCATCGATATGATCGATATGTGGAGTTTAAGGACCATAGTCCTCATTTGTGTCATTTGGCTTGCGAGTAATGCTCTGATCATTTGAGATGAACGATTTTATGTGGACAACATTCTTACATATGCCTTTTAAAAAAATTCTTGCCCATGCTCGATCACTTGGTAAAGATTGGTCCTCTTATTGTAATACTTCTTTAAGGATGATTTTTTAATTAAAATGGGTGTACACATACGAAGATTGGTCCTCTTATTGTAATACTGCTTTAAGGATGAGTTTTTAATTAAAATGGGTGTACACATACAGGGTGTTCACCTTTATTTCTTTTACATGCACCTTCAAAACTTGAGGCGGTGCAACAAAACACGACAATCATGGTACACCAATTCAATACGAAAATTCTCATCAATTGCCAAAGATGGAAGGGAATTTTTAAGATACATAGTTGTCAGAACAATTTTTCCTTAATATGATGATGAAAGATTTGCCTAAATAAGTAAGCTGTGAACCCCTTCGGATCCGGATACCCGTTTACAAGACATTCGCGATATAACATTCATTAAAGATCGCACAAGTTATATGAAAATATAGGGAAATTTTCGTGTTTTCGCCATGACATTCAAATCAAATTCACAACCACAGAACAACAGTAAGATGTTCCACCAAAATTTCATTTCATTAATTTTTCCATATATACATCATGTAACAATAGAGCTGACAATATCAAGGTTGCAAAAGTCGGTAGTCAGTCCTCGGTAGACTGGTCACTGAATACGGATTAATCGACAGTCCGACGACTAATCGGATTTAGTCAGACTTTAATCGGCTTTGAATTTTATGATTATTTTAAATATATAACTCATTTTATACGTATATTTACATAGATTTTGTACATTTTTATACTACTAAAATAAAATAAAAGAAGTAACTGAATTTAAATAAAACATTAAGCATATTATAATAAGTTTGCTTATAGAAAAGCAAAACATTAAAAAAATATGGTATCTCGAAGCAAAAATGGATCGATTAGTGTATCTAGTCAGAATTAGTTGGTACTCGGTCAGCCACCCCACTGACTAGACTAGTCGGACCTACTAGTCGGGCTAGTCAGGCGACTTTTACAACACTAGACAATATATACATGCATTCCCAAAATATGACTGAGGAGAAAGAAGCATTTTACATTTTATCTGAACAAAAATTGTAACAACTACAACTGTACCGTCTGGCGTAGTAACAACAATAACAACAACAAAACCTTTTCCCTTAATTAAGTAGGGTCGGCTACATGGATTCTTCGCCTCCATTCAGATCTATCTTGGGCCAATCCCGAACTTATATCCACAAAACTAAGATCCCTTCGTATGGTCTCTTTCCAACATTTTTTGGGCCGTCCTCGTGCTCTCTTAGCCGGCTCAACATCCCAACACTCGCATCTCCTAACTGGTGCATCGGCTGATCTTCTTTGCAAATGTCCAAACCATCTTAAGCGGTTTTCTCGCATCTTATCCTCGATCGGAGCTACACCAACTTTCTTTCTGATTGCATCATTCCGAATCCGATCTTTACGTGTGTGTCCACACATCCACCTTAGCATTTTCATTTCTGCTACATTCGTTCTCTGCACATGTCTATGGTTCACATGCCAACATTCAGATCCATAAAGTATAGCAGGTCTCACGGTTGCTTTGTAAAACTTTCCTTTAATCTTCAAAGGAATTTTATCACAGAGAACAACAGAGGCTCCTCTCCACTTTAGCCAGCCTGCATTTATTCTATTAGTAACATTTCCATCAATTTCCCCATCATGTTGCAGACCTCAAGCTATTAGTAACATTTCCATCAATTTCCCCATCATGATGCACTCCATATATTCCGTCTTAGCCCTACTTATACGAAATCCTTTAGTCTCCAACTCATGTCTCCAGACCTCAAGCTTCTCATTCACTTCATCTCTAGTCTCGTCAATTAATACAATATCATCAACAAATAACATACAACAAGGTAACTCATCCTGAATGTGACTGGTCAACTCGTCCATAATCAACGTAAAAAGAAATGGACTCAAAGCAGAACCTTGATGTAAACCAATGTTGATGTCAAAATATCCAGTCTTCCCAGACGAGGTCCTTACTCAAGATAAAGCCCTATCATACATGTCCTTTATGAGGTTAATGTATAGGACAGGTATTTGTCTCTTCTCCAACACTCTCCACAATATCTATCGTGGGACAGAATCATAAGCCTTCTCCAAATCAATAAAGATCATGTGGAGGTTCTTCCTTTTAGCTCTATAAATCTCCATTGTTCTCCTCAGCAAATGGATGGATGGCTTCAATCGTTGAGTGACCTGGTATGAATCCGAATTGGTTTTCTTTTACATTGGAAATTTGCCCCAACCTTCTTTCGATCACACGTTCTCAAATTTTCATAGTGTGACACATCGGCTTGATACCTCTATAATTTGAACAATTTTGAATGTCTCCTTTATTCTTATAAAGAGGCGCCACGATACTCCTCCTCCAATCTTTAGGCATTTTCTTGCTTCGCCAAATAACATTGAATAGATTCGTAAGCCAAGTCAAATCACGCTCACCTAAAACTCTCCATACTTCTACAGGGATGTCATCCGGTCCTACACCATTTCCAGTTCTCATAACCTTCAAAGCCTCCTCTACTTCCTTTCTTTGTATACGTCTATAGCATGCACGATTCAAATAACTTTCACTACAAGCTAGATCACCCAAAGTGATGTCTCTATTTCCTTCTCCAATGAAAAGTTTATGGAAGTACTGCTCCCATCTAGTCTTTATATCATTCTGAGTAACAAGCACATGACCTTCTTCGTCCTTAACGCATCTCACTTGAGAAAGGTCTTTGGTTTTTCTTTCTCTTGCTTTGGCCAACCTGAATATATCCTTCTGTCCCTCCTTAGAGTCAAGATTTTTATACAAAACTTCATATGCTTTTGACTTAGCTTCGTTTACCGCCTTTTTTGCTTCCTTCTCCGCTATTTTGTAGTTTGTGACAATTTTCTCTGTTCTATCGTTCGACATAGCTTTAAAGTAAGCTCTTTTTATTTTCAGCTTCTCTTGCGCACCTTCACTCCACCACCAAGCTTCCTTTTGACATGGAGCTCCTCCCTTTGACTCGTCTAGCACCTCTTTGGCTACCTTTCGGATACAAGATGCTACTAATTCCCACATCTCGTTTGCACTACCGCTACAATCCCAAGATAAGTCTTCTAAAACCTTCTCCCTGAAGTTCGCTTGCTTCAGTGGACCATCTAGTTCTAGTTATCTTAGAAACCTTCCTTTTCTTTACCAACCCTTTCATTTGTACATCCAAGACTAACAAACGATGTTGGGTTGTCAAACTCTCCTGGGATTACTTTGCAGTCTTTACAACACAACCTATCTCTTCTACTCAATGCAAAGTAATCTATCTGTGTTCCAGTTGGCCCACTCTTATAATTAATTGAATGTCTCCCTCATCTTGAATAGAGTGTTTGCTATGAAAAGATTATATGCCGTTGCAAAATCCAGGACGGCGTTTCCCTCTTCATTTCTATCCCCAAAACCATGTCCTCTATGAACACTAGCATACCCTGAAGCATCTTTTCCCACATGTCCATTAAGATCTCTACCAATGCAAATCATTTCTCTTTGTGGGATTCCTTGTAGACTCTCATCCAAATCCTCCCGAAAATCTTGTTTAGTCATTTCATCTAAACCAATTTGCGGTTCATAAACTGAGATGATATTCAGAATTTCTTCTTCAAGCATCAATTTTTGCAAAATAATTCGATCCCCGAATCTTTTCACCTCAACCATACAATCCTTCAAATCCTTATGAACAACCACTCCAACACCGTTTCTACCCTTATCTTTACCTGAATACCAAAGTTTAAAGCCTGTCTTCTTAATCTTACTTGCTTTCTCTCCAACCCATTTAGTATGTGAATCTTCCTTCTTTCCATCGTATCCACTATCTCCATCAACTTTCCAGTTAAAGTGCCAATATTCCAACTACCAATCCGCAACTTCCGTTGTAGTCTCTTTTGGACTAACTTCTTTACTCGCATGCGTTCATTATGCGAGAACCCTTGTAAATTTTGGACTGCATCCGGGCGGTGATGCAACGGAACTAGCTTAATTACCCGCATGCGTTCCTCATGCGAGAAACCTTGCAAATCTTTAACTACATCCATGCTGTGATGTAGCGGCCCTTGCCAATTTTTCATTGCATTCGGGCGATGCAACACGTCGCAAGTAGGGAACGCCCCAACGAAATCTGTATGTTTGCTTAAATCCATGTTGAAAAGATCCGACTGTCATGAGGCAACTTCTTAAATAGTATTTTTTTAAGAAAAAAGTACTATTTAGGAAGTTGTCTCTGACTGTTTTACGATGGTTGTTGGCTACCTAACGCAACCCTCATTTATCCGGGCTTGGGACCGGCCATGGCTGAGTTGTCGGGCGTAATAACGAATGTCAGAAATCATCAACCAACTATTAAGTCGCAAGCTGCTTGCCTGCCACACATGAAGTTACAAGAGATGTCAACAAGCGCCAGTGCCATGATATCGAGATGCTGCAAAAGGTTTTAAGTATCACTCTTGTTTCATCACCTTGAAAGATGGGCTCACTGGAAGTGTATATGAGAGGATTCCGGAAAAGTTTCTATAATGGTTCAAAATGGATGGTATATATATATATAATGTTTTGTTGATTGCTTAATGTGTAATTAAATACATTAATATTTCTTATCAGGTGAACCAGGAAATATTAGCTAGGGACTAGCCCCCTTCTTACAGTGTTTGCAGTTAGTATTTTATCATTTAAGATTAACCGACCAAAGCAAGATATTTTTGGATGAGAAAGGTTGTACACCCCCATTGACTTATTTTTACTGGACCAAAGAGATTGACGCCGGAAAGTAATATTAGTTTGTGTATAAGATGTCTTATGTTAGGCAATCTATGGTCTTCTATTTATGACTTGTTTGGACCAATTGATTCTAACATGAGTGCAAATTTAAATGCAACAGAATTTGGTCTCAGTTCTTTGTATTGCGATTTATCCTAGGTTAACCATATACCTCCTCAATAGGATATGAGTAACTGATTTCTCACAGAACCAAACTGGATGGTGTCTAAAAAGAAATTATTTTACTATAAACATATCTCTGTAGGATTTTCTAAAGCTAGCAGTTGCATGGATACTAAGTAGGTGTAAAAATTCTCACTCGTGGTCTTCAGTACCGAATAACATGTGTGAAATGAGTTTTATTCCTACTTGATCTTATGAATATTATGAAGCAACTGCAAGATCCTTGCCTAAGAAGAGGTGGTGGCAAGAGAGTCATGCATATCTTCAACCATTTGCTTATGGAGGACCTCATGTCCTATTTTAGGCACGAGGGTCCCTGCCAGCGATACTTTGGCTAAGGCATTTCCTTTAGGCTCTATGTCCTTCAGAACATATTCCTTATCACAACTTTCATAGAACTCAAGAACCGTATGAACTGCAGTATATAAATTTGGTCCAAATCATCTTAATGCTTAGGTATGATTTCTTCCTCTTCCATAGCTAAAGAACTTTGACATTTTTGATTTCTACCAGAAGGAATACACACAACAACAACAAAGCCTTTTCCTATAATTAAGTAGGGTCGGCTACATGGATTCTTTGTCTCCATTCAGATTTATCTTGGGTCAATCTCGAGCTTAAATCCAAAAAAGTAAGATCTCATCGTATAGTCTCTTTCCAACACTTCTTGGGACCATGGCTTCAAATTTCAGCGAAATTCGGTCGAATTTCTGTTGAATATCGATATCCTTCCGAAATCGAAATTCGACCGAAATGGCCGAAATGACTGAAATATGAGGGCCCTAGTACAAAAAATGATCGAAATGACCGAAATATTGGTTGAATTTCGACCGAAATTCCACTGAAATTCCGTTTCAGCAGTCACCGAAATGGTGACCGAAACCGGCATTTAAGGCCTTGCTTGGGACTTCCTCGCCCTCTCTTAGGCAGCTCAACATCCAAACTCTTGCATCTCCTAACTGGTGCATCAGCTGATCTTCTTTGCAAATGACTAAACCATCTTAAGTTGTTTTCTCACATCTTATCCTTGATCGGATCTACACCAACTTTATTTCTGATTGCATCATTCCGAATCCGATCTTTACGTTGTGTCCACACATCCACCTTAGCATTTTCATTTCTGCGACAACCATTCTCTGCACATGTCTATGGTTCACCGGCCAACATTCAGATCCATAAAGCATAACATGTTTCACGTTTGCTTTGTAAAACTTTACTTTAATTTTAAAAGGAATTTTCTTATCACAGAAAACAACAGAGGCTCCTCTCCACTTTAGCCAGCCTGCATTTATTCTATTAGTAACATCTCTATTAATTTCCCCGTCATGTTGCAAAATTGATCCTAGATTTCTAAAAGAATCTCCCTTCCGAATGTTATCACCACCAATCTTCACCTCGATTCCATCGCTGTTGCTTCCATCAAAGATGCGCTCCATATATTCCGTCTTAGCCCTACTTATACGAAATCCTTTAGTCTCCAATGCATGTCTCCAGACCTCAAGCTTCTCATTTACCCTATCTCTATTCTCGTTAATCAACACAATATCATCATCAAATAACATACACCAAGGTAACTCATCCTGAACATGACTTGTCAATTCGCCCATAATCAAAGTAAAAAGAAACGGACCCAAAGCTGAACCTTGATGTAAACCATTGTTGATGTCTAGTCAGTCTTCCCAGACGGGGTCCTTACACAAGATAAAGGCCTATCATTCATGTCCTTTATGAGGTTAATGTATAAGACACGCACTCATCTCTTCTCAAAACTCTCCACAATATCTCTCTGTAAGAAGGGACACAAAGATAAGATAACTTATCCTAAAACCCGCTTAGACATTAGGAGGGTGTAATATTTTTTTATTTTATTGTAATTAAGTCAGCTCACAGCTCATAGTTACAGAATTTAATTTCTAATTTTTTTATTGCAATTATAGAGCAGCTCCCAGTTCACATTTAGAGACTTTAAATTTCTGAATTTCAGAAATTTCTTTTTTAAAGCATATATCTTAATACATAGGTGAGTTCAAAAGGTGAAATTCAGTTATGCATGCATGACAACAATTAAAAGGGAGAGGATTGTACCTATGATTATCTTCAATTTGTAACCGAAACTGTTTGCAATTGTTGGCTAGATATGAGCTCCAGCACCTAGAACTTTGGCTGAAATTAGGATTTCAGCAGTTGCAAGGGGGTACTTGGCTTGCTGGAGAGCAACTCAGCTGCTTGTAATAGCAACATGATGGGGGCTTCCCACCAAAACTGCAATTGGCAGCAGAGCAACAGGGGAGAAGGTTGTTGGAGATATCTCCTACGACTAAGCTGATTGAGGATTTGGGAGAAATAGAAAAGAAAGAGAAAAAGGGTTTCATTGGAATTGGAATGATGGAATCTACAAAGAAGAGAAGAAATGGGGGGGGGGGGAGTTTGGAAAGGGAAAGGGGAAATCACGGCTGGAATGGGAGAAAGATTTGGATTTTGGAAACATATAGAAAAGGAAGAAGGGAGGAAGCTTCCTTTGTTAGAAGAAATTACTAAATGCCACTTGAGTGACATCATCCTTTATGACATCAGCCATTACCTTCATCTATGACATCATCATATATGACCTTATCATATATGACATCATATTATACAATGTATATGCATTTTATTTACTTTATATGTATACATTCTCTGGAATTCTGTAGACAGAGGCAACTGTAGAAATTTAATTTTTTATTATTTTTATTATTTTTTATTTAAGGTGTTACATGTATTCGCGCCTCGAGTATCGGATTTTGATGCGCAATAGCTTGTTTTGACTGTCTCCGAACGTCAATCAATACGGATATGATATTCTTATATTTAAAATTGGGTTATGAATACCCGAAATTCTCGAGATACGGTTTTGGTTTGGGGTTAAATTTTGTGATTCAAAAATATCAATTGACCTCCAATTGATGAACGGTTGATTTCATTGATCTTATTTCGTCAAATTGGATTTTATGTCAGTCTCGATTTGTTTCACGGTTTCCAATTTTGCGTCGCGGCTTTTCCGTGGCACACATTACGATGCGACCGACTTTTGGTTAATTTCGCCCGAACAACTTTTGATTTACGATCAATTGATCGATTTAGATCATTTAATGCTGATTAATAACTTTATTAAATTATACGGACCATAATTGGATCTGGTTCGGGTTTGGGCGGATCCAGATGTTACATAAGGTGCTTGCAATATTAGGTATGTGAGAACTAGAAAGTATGAGCACACGATGTATGCTGCGCAATGTTACGAGAATTTGAAAATTACACAGTTGAAATGAGCAAAACTCTCATACATTATAGTGTCCGGCATTTTTGACAGTAGCATCAATTTGCGTCTACTTTTTGAAGAAACCGACTAATTTCTTGATAGATATACGACTTATTCAGAAGAAACATCAAATAAAAGTGAGAAAAATCCTTCTCTATGATCACATTGTATTTTAGCCCAAACGATCTGGTACCTGACTTGGATATCAGACATCTATATGAATGAGATTAAACATAGGAAAATTATTATTACATGTGGATATTTGAAAGGAATTCTGGTAATACATCTCCGGCTAGCATGCTTTAACCTCCAGAAAAGCAGTGGGAGATAATTGAGGCAGAAGACATTGGAGTTGCTTATGCAAGGGTGACCAAGATGACATTTTCATAAGTAGAAATGGTAGACACTAGATGACTGATGGATAGTGGCAGAAGTAGCATGTGGTGATTGACGAAGATGGGAGACTCCCCTTTCTCGACCCTAAACCAATTGTTTATCCCGTCATACTACCTTGAAAAATCAAAGAAAAGATGCCATAAATAGTCCGATAGTTCATAATTTTGCAAATCTAACTTACATAGATGAATCTAATAGAAAATTACAGTATAAGTACCATGTCAAATAAACTGAAAGTAAAGGTAGCATTGTTTTTCCCTTCTGCTACATGGGATATGTAACTATCTCCTTAGAGGAATCTGCCCAACACTGTTGTACTGTCCCATGTCTCCCCGATGATAACTTGGTGTGCATGAATTAACCAACCAATCATACTCATCAGAGTGCATAAAGAGTATGTGTACCCATGGTTCGATATATCATGATATTTTGTCAGTATCGTAAGCGTGGCCATATCAAAATTCTCAGTATCTCAGATTCCAGTCGGTCCATGTTGGTCACAAGTTGGGTTTTCATCAAGGTTGCAAAAGTCGGTAGTCGGTACTCAGTTGGTTGGTTCACTGACTAAGGATTAATCGGTAGTCGGGTGATTAATCAGATTTAGTCGGACTTTAATCAGCTTTGAATTTTATGATTATTTTAAATATATAACTCATTTTTTATACATATATTTACATAAATTTTGTACATTTTTATACAACCATAATAAAACAAAAGAAGTAATTGAATTAAAATAAAACATTAAGCATATTATAATAAGTTTGCTTATAAAGAAAGCAAAACATTGAAAAAATATAGTATCTCCAAGCAAAAATTGGTCGATCAGTGTACTTAGTCGGAAATAGTCGGTACTTGGTCGGCCACCCAACTGACTAGACTAGTCGGACCTACTAGTCGGGTCAGTCGGGTGACTTTTATAACACTAGTTTTCATTGTAATTTCCCTCTTTAACCAATACGTATGATGCCATGGTCCCATATTCAGCAGTTTTTTGTTGATGTTGCTTATGTTCTTTGCTTTGTGGAGATGGTCTCCAATGTAATTTTTATTTGTTTTAGATCATTTTTGATGTATATTTCTTAGAGTTTTTGTTTATCTTGTCTTCTTATTGCATGTTTATGATTTTTTTTCAAAAGGATTTCTTTTATTTATTTAGATGGCAGGAAGATTTTTTGAGGTTTTGATGGATTTCATCAGATCTACAAATTCTTCTCTAGATTTTCGTTGATTTCTCTTAAAAAATTACAAATTGTTGCATACATTCTTGGATATCATATTAAACACCGTTTATTAATCGTAGATTTTAGTTTTTTTAAAGAAACTATAGATTAAGTAAATACGAAAGTAAACTTTGTAAATTACTAGTGATAATAGGCGATTCGAATTATATGTTTCATGTGTGATGTTCTCTGATTCTCTTGTAGGTTTCGTTCTATAATTGGTATCGTGAGTTCACACTTCGCTTCAGATCTGAGTCGTCAGATTCCCATTGAAAAAGAAAGAGAGATTCTGGAGATCTGATGGATGTATAGGTTGACGCATCATCTTGTTGGCAACAATAAAAATGTCAAGTGCACACGTCATGAGGGATGTTAGAGAGCTTGTGAAGGCATACTTGGAGGGGAAGAAGAATAAACAAAAGATGATGAGATGAAGAATTCAACGAGTTCATGTTTCAGAATGGGTTTGGTGTTTTATCTGATTTTGACGACGACCGCTTTTATGTTCTTGCTGATATTTAGGCCCCAAGTGAGAGGATGGCATGGATGAGGGAATCTCAAGAATCGTCGAGGAGTGATTTTGAGAGGTGAGAACTCAATGATGCTCAACGAATTGTTTTCGAATGCCGATGAGAGGGTGAGAATGGTCGTCAGTAAGTTGTGTTTGGAGAGAGCATTATTGTGAACATTACTAATGGATATTTTTGCAACTTGCAATCAATGAAATTGTTGCTTCATGATTGAGCGTCAAATCTTCCACATCATATGAGATCTTGAATGAGCATGTTGGCACGAGGAAGGAAGAGATAAATGAGTACATCTCGAGCTAAAGAGAAGGTGGCCTGAGTACGAGGTAACCTTGATGTGTGATGGTTGGCTTATGTACATGAGGAAGTAGATCATCAACTTCCTCATGTATTATATTGGGAAAATAGTTTTGTTAAATATGTGCATGCATCTTCACGTATGAAAGACATCAAATTCTTACTAAAGTTGCTGAAGATGATCATCAAAGAGGTTGGGAAAGTAAATTTCGTTGAGATAGTTATTTGCAACGATTTCAAGAACATAGGTGAAATGATCATGAATTACTTTACTTACAATATTTTTTTGAATGACGTGTGTTGCGTATTCTATCGACTTGATATTGAAGGACTATGGCAAGATGAAACATGTGGCAAAGGTTGTGGATCAATCGTGGATGATCACCACGTTCATTTACAACTATTATGAAGTTTTGGCAGTAATAAGGAGGATATGCAATAGAGAACTAGCCATGCCTTGGACCATAAGATTTGCAACCAATTTTATAGCATTACGAAGCTTGTAGCAACATAAAACCTCTTTGGAAATCATGTTATGCAAAGATGAATGGTTCGAGATAGCCGAGGCTTGAACAAAAGTAGAGTAGAATATGAAATCAATGATTAATGATCTCCAATTTTGGGTTGATGTGACACGAGTCCAGAAAATCATGAAACCGATTCTGTTCTAATTGATGATCATGGACAATGACAAAGAGTGATCTATGAAATAATGTATTGCATGTGGGAGAAGGTGAACATACCTGTTGGTAGAGGATTCAAGGATTGGTTAGACACGTTTGATGAGTAATGGTACTAAATGCTCTTGTATCCTCTCCACAAGGTTGGCATTTATGTTTACTACCTACAATATGCAGGATATAATGTGTTTTGATGCATTCCTCTTGGCTTTAATTGCGTATTTGTATTATTTATTACTTTAACAATTAAGATGATTTTAAGTTGTAAGAAAGTTGTTTTTAATCCACTTTCGAGATTTCTACTATTATCTATGATATATCCTTGATAAACCCCTTGCTAGACTAATCAATATGATACCAATATATCAATCCTTTTGTGTACCTAACTTTGACTTGGAAGAAGACACATATAATGGTTATTGCTACATCCTCATGTGCCATCTTAAAATTTGTTGTAGGTGGCTTTGCAATGTGCTTGATCATATCTTCTATAGATCAACATCAGAGAAAATCATTGTATCAAGTCAGCCACTATCAATTGTGGCACTATGTTGTGCTTGATCCAACATGTCTCCTCAATGCGGTCAATTATGCGAAAAGTTAGTTGAATCTTATCTAATGTGGTAGAACCAATCCATTCAGTTCGTCATGGAGCCAATCGATACAATGGTAAGTCTAAGTGGCCTTTGCTACAACCTTTTCTAGGCATTCTTAATCCTCATATGGAAGTAACACGTGTTGTAGTCTGGGACATTTGTACTTCCTGCTGTTAGGAGGTACTGAATCGATTGAGCATGATGCATGCCTCTTCTGTAGTGGATGTGGTAAGTTAACTGATCCCATGTTGAGAAATAGGCAAACATCCATTTCATCAGAAATATCACATCTCAAAAAATATCATAATTACTTTTCATGCCTTATTTTGCACCTCAATTGTGCAAACATATATCGGAAAATAATATTTCTTGCCACTACTGGCATCAAACGGACAGAGAAGAAGAAAATTGGGATGACCGATAGAACATGATTAAGAAGGATCAATTTCCCTCCCCTCGAGAGGGTGACAACCTTCCACCCAGCCATCCTCTGCTCCATCCTCTGAAGTACCACTTCCCAGTTTGAGTTCTTTAACTTACTAGCCACCAATGGGAGTTCCAAGTACTGGAGAGGAAAGCTCCCTAAAGGGCAGCCGGTCAGTTCGGAAATTCTTTCGCTATCAGCCTTGTTGGTGGAAAAGATAATTCTATATTCCAAAGATTCTTAGGATCTCTTATATAGAGACAACCCATGGATAAATTACATAAGACGCAACCAAGAAAATAAAATAGCATAAAAGATACACCGACTACATAATTATCTCTACACTCCCCCTCAAGATGGAGTATAGATATCAATCATGCTCAGCTTGGAAGAACACTTCTGGAAATGTCCTCCGAGCAATGGCTGGTGAAGATGTCGGCAGTCTGCTCCCCTGAACTAACATGTGAAGTAGAAATCTTGCCCTTCTGGATCATATATCTAGTGTAGTGGTAGTCTACCTCAAAATGTTTAGTTCTTTCATGTAAGGAAGGATTATTGGCAATGAACAATGCGGCTTGATTATCACACTGTAGCTGCATGGGTAGAGGGTAGAGGTACATCTATATGCAAGTCTTCTGGTATAGCTCGAACCCACATCATTTCCGTACTTGCTTGTGCCATGGCCCTATATTCATATTCAACAGTAGATCTAGCCACAACTATTTGTTTCTTGCTTCTCCAAGAAACTAAAGAGCTGCCCACAAAAGCTGCAAAGCCCGAAGTAGACTTCCGATCCTTAGGGCATCTTGCATAATCCGCATCCACACATGCCGATATAGATAAATTTATTTCCTTTCTAAACATCAACCCCATGCCTGGAGACGACTTTTTTTTGACTGTAAGAGATGTTTTTTTTTTGAAGTCCAGAAAAGGGGGAGACACTCATTGGTGTTCGCCCCAGAATTATATATTACGAAAGGTATAGAAAGAGATACTTACAGGGTTAAGGGGGGATGAAGGAGGGAAGAGAGAAAAGCCAAATTAAAAAATACAAACGCGACAACCGGACCCCGTGGCCCAACTACATAGACCAATCTGAAATTAGGCTGATAGCCGCAGAAGTCACGTTCTCCTCGTAGAAACGCGTGCCCGAGAAAATGGACTCATTGCGAGCCCTCCAAATAGCCCACAGGCGCGCAATGGGACCCAGCAGATCAGAACGGGACCTCCTTCTGTTGGCCCAAAGGATATCACAGAAGTCCTCAGTATTGGCCGCACGAGCCCAAGCAACATCGTCCCAAATCCGAGTAACCGACAAACAGAGAAAGAAAAGGTGGTCGGCCGATTCATCAGACACCCCACAGAGCTGGCAAAGGACGTTTGGTGTGTGAAGGAAAGAGGCGCAACGGTCGCGAGTCATCAGCCTTCGATGACGAAAAACCCAAAAGAAGAAAGAGATCCGAGCGGGCAAGCGAAGCCCCCATAAGAAGGCGCAGTCACGAACCAAGGTAGCAGCCAAAGGAGGAGGAGGAGGAAGCAGAGCACAGAAGGCCTTGCGAGAGGAGAAAGGTCCGTCCCTCCAAGCCCAGTGATCCCTCCCAGCAGAAGGGCAAGCGGAAGAGGAAAGAGCCTCCAGCAGGGAGGCGAGATCGTTGGCGCGTTGGTCCGAAAGAATGCCCGAGAAAGAGGGGCACCAGCCGTCGTTGATCCAGTAGTCGGCAACCGAGGCCAACCGATTAGCCGCCAGGGCGAAAAGCCGCGGGAAGCGAATCTGGAAGGCGCCACCCCCCGTCCAGTTGTCATGCCAGAACATGAAGACGGAGCCCGACCCCAGCACCGGGGAGAACAAAGAGCAGTTCCTTTGGTAAGCATCAAAGACGTAACGCCAAAAGGGAGAGGGGTGAACAGGGCAATTTCCGCGCATGAAGGTATTCGAAGCCTCGCCCAATATCGCCCGCAGCACATTTCCAAAGAAGGAATCATCCTTGCCCCAAATCTTATGCACCCATTTCAGGAGCAGAGCCTCATTGACACGAGCCAAGTGACGAACGCCAAGCCCGCCCAACCTTTTAGGCTGGGTCACCACATCCCAAGCAACCAAGTGAATCCCCCGGCCACTGCCGTCCGCACGCCCCCACAAAAATCTTCGCATGCATTTTTCCAAACGAACGCGAACACCCACCGGCATTTTCCGAACGGAAAGGAAGTAGATCGGAATGGCAGAGAGAACTGAATTAAGAAGGACAAGACGACCGCCCCGGGATAGCAAGGAAGCCTTCCATCCCGCCAAACGCTAGTCCACCCGTTCCAAAATAGTCCTCCAGTCATTAGAGCGGTTCCGGCCAATCGATAGAGGGACACCAAGGTACGGGAGGGGGAGCTCCCCAATCTGAGAGCCGAGAATACGGCTGCACTCAAGTTCCTCCGCCGCCGTCATGCCAAAGGGCACCATACAACATTTATCCAGATTAGTCGTCATTCCCGATAGCTCACAGAAAATAGAAATTGTATGCGCCATCCCAGCCACCGCGTCAGAGCCCCCCTCAATGAAACAAATCGTGTCGTCCGCGAACTGAATAATAGGCACGCATAAGCCTCCCTTCTGAAAACCCGAAGTGAGGCCAGCATCAATGACGCCGTGCACCATCCGAGACAAGACATCCGAGGCAAGAACGAAGAGCATAGGGGCCAAAGGGCAACCCTGGCGAATGCCCCTGCGCGGCTGAAAGGACCCGCCCACCGGACGTCCGTTGATAAGCACGGAGAGAGAGACCGTGGAGACACATCTGCGCATCCAAGAAATCCAAACACTCGGGAATCCCCGCCGATGAAGAGCCGACCAAAGGAAGCGCCAATCAATCGAATCGTAGGCTTTAGCAAAGTCGATCTTCCATAAGGTTCCTTTCTTTTTCTCCCTCCTCCAATCAGCCACAATTTCCGACGCCACAAGGATACAATCCGCAATATGTCTTCCTTTAATAAACGCACCTTGGACCGGCGAGATAAGGCCGTGTAATATCCGCGATAAGCGGTTGGCCAAGGTTTTAGCCACAATGAGATAAATAGCGTTGGAGACGGCAATAGGACGGAAGTCGTCGAGGCGGAGAGCGGGTGATTTCTTCGGAATAAGCACGATGTGAGCCCTGTTGATACGATCAAAACCATGGTTGCCCGAACAGAACTCGGAAACCACCGCGAGCACGTCCCCCGACACAATCTCCCAGAAATCCTTGTAAAAAGAAATGGGAAAACCATCCGGACCCGGGGAGGAGTCACATTTCAGGCCCCACACAACAGACTTAAGCTCTGCCATGGAAATAGGGCGAGTGAGAAGAATGGAGTCAGCGTCCGAAACCCGAGGGGCCCCCTCCCCGAGCCAACGCCACCGCCGAGGAGGGAGAGCAGAAGAAGACCGTCTGAATTGGTCAGTGATGACAATACCCATCGCACGATCATCCGAGAACACTTCATCGTTGATGGAGATAGTCCGGATAAAATTTATGCGCCTCCGGTTGCTAGCCGCCCGATGGAAGAAGGACGTGTTGGCGTCGCCTTCTTTGATCCATTTTTCCTTAGACCTTTGACGCCATTCAATACAACGTTTTTTATCCTCTGCCTGAACCCGCGCAATAGCAATAGAGCGTTCATGAAGCTCGTCCATAGAGAGATCACGTTCGTTTTCCGTGGAGTCGAGGAGCACAATAAGATTCTCCGCATCGGAACGAATAGCCTTACGCGAATGTCTAATGGAAGCTTTGAAGTCAACAAGAACCCGCCGCAGAGAGGAGAGCTTCTGAGAGAGTTTTGCCGCCGCCGAGCCCGAAGCCGGAAAATGATTCCAGTGGTTCATGACAATGTCTTTAAATGCGGGTTCCAAAAGCCAGCTTTTTTCATAACGAAAGAGTCCACGAGGAGAAAGGCCGGCGCCATCGTCCCAAATGATAGGAGAATGATCCGAGAAGGCACGGGGACACGAGCCAACCGAGCAAAGAGGGAACGAGTCCAAGGCCAAACCATTACCAAGGAATCGGTCGAGCCTGGATCGAGAAGAGCTGTTCCGCCACGTGTATGAGATATCATTTGGAACTAAATTAATAAGCGCCAATTCATGAATTAAGTCCCGAAGTTCTTGCGAGCCCGGATCGCGACCTCCCCGACCGCGAGGACGATCGGAGGAATGAATGGTAACGTTAAAGTCCCCGCCAATAATCCACGGGATCTCGGAGAAAGAGTTATCCGCAGCACGTAAATCATCCCATAGCTCCCGGCGCAGAATGTGGCAAGAAGGAGCGTAGACACAGGAGATTGCTAGAGGAGAGCCCGAACGGACATTATCCAGAACAATAGAGAGAACATGGCGGCCAGCGAGCATAGATCGAAAGGAGAACGAGCGCGGTTGCCACGTAATCAACATTCCGCCCGCAGCGCCCACCGCGTTAATCGCACGGAATTCAGAGAAAGAGCCGGCACCAAAAGAACGCCACGAGTAGTCATCAAGAGTTGCGAGCTTAGTTTCTTGAATACAAGCTACATCACACTCCCATTCCAAGAGCCGGGAGCCTAGAGACCGTCGTTTGACCAAGTCACCCAAACCACGAACATTCCATGACAGAAGCTTCATTAAAAAACAAGGAGAACGACCCAACAAAGGAAAAACCACGCGCATACCCCAGACATCAATCGAATGCATCCGATCCCTGCGGATACACCCCCTGCACCTGTTCATCCGAAGGATCCGTGCCAGCGGCAATGACGCACACGCCCGCTGCCTCGGCCACAGCCTGACGAAAAGTCGCGCAAGAAAGAATAACAGGGGGCGAACGGAAGGAGGAGGAACGCTTGCTGTACGTGGACCCGAATCGCCTGAAAGAGGAGGCCGTCCCTGCACCTGTAAGAAGAGCTCCCGAGACCTGGGGAGAAAGAGCCATAGAGGGGATAGTGGGGTCACGTAACGGAGTCGAAGTTACCAACGTGGAACAAATATCCAACCGAAGAGGCTCAAATTGAAGCATCACAGAGTCGGAGCAGGGCATCCGATACCCCCTACCTGACGGCCGCGGCCACGATCCGCCCAAGGAAGAAAAGGCGCTCCGAGAATGGGACAGATCCGCCACCGGGTCCGAACACCCGACCCGCACAGCCGGGGCCGAACCGAATTTAATATAAAAAGAAGTCGAATCGTTCTCGATACCTCTTAATGCAGCGGCAACCGAAGATTCGCGTGTCAGACGCGAAATCTGAAGAGGCGTCTCGGAAAGGCCAGCAACATCATTTGCGTACGGCGCCTCCAAAGAGAAAACCGGTGACGCCTCCACGTGGCAAGAGGGAGATGAAGCGGCATGTGCCACGTGGGGCGGCGAAGACGAAGCGCCCACGAACTCCGGCAGGACGACGGTCGCCGCGGGTGGAGGAAGATGGTCGTCAGTCGGCGACGGAGCATCAGAGTCCGACGATGGCGGCGGGAGAACAGTAAGAATCGGACGAAAGCTCCAGGCGCCAATCTTGAGAGACCCAAAGACGGAGCGCCCAGTCGACTCGCGGAGGAAGGCCGGGCTGCACTCGAATAACACCTTCACGGACTGCCAATCAGCCAACGGGGAGAGGCCGTCGTCGAAGATGGAGAGAATCGATCCCCACCGGTGGAAAACCTTGTTGAGCACAGGAATAGATCTTGAAAGAAAAGGAACCCCCGAAATGGATGCCATGCAAACCTCAGTCGAGGACGAGACTCCATCAGCCACCCGAGGAGGACGCCAGTAAACAACATCGTTGGAGCCATGAGAGAGCAAGAAGTCCCGAAGCTGCGGAGAGAGACCACGAAGGCAGCAGTGGGAAGCGTCCAAGATGCAGAAGTCCCCAAAGAACGAGGGGCCTAACGCGCCAAGAACCAACTCCTTCACCGCTTCCCAGCCAACGACAGGGTGTCGAGCAACCCCAATAAGCACCATAGAGAAGGGCCCACTGCCCACAACCGACGAGGAGCGGTCACCGACAACACCAGGCGCGACATCCAATAGGCCACCGGACTCCGCCGCCACCCCAGTAGAGAGCTGAGGCGGACGAGGAGCCACCACCTGCGCGAACGAGCTCCCCTGGATGGAAGGGCGGGGAGGAGGATCCAGCACCGCACGCACCGAGAAGGAAGGTCTCCCAGCCCTAAGGTCACCGTGCTGACGAAGCCACCCGCAGGAGGCACGACGATGACCAGCATCCCCGCATGCAAAGCAACGAGGAGGCTGGGGGCAAGCATTGGCAATATGACCTCGCTCCCCACATCTGAAGCAGCGTTTCCCAGCCTTTCGATGAGTAACCGTCCTCCACCCGTCCTCCGAAGCCATCGCACTGCTGACCGCAACCTTCGCGCCATTGATGTGTACCTCCGAGCCCACATGCACCGCCTTCGACCCATCATAAGACCCCTCCGAGCGCCTTTCAAGAGAAGCTCCCACCACGGCCGGCCGCGAGCCACCACCATCGAAGAAGCCGCCACCACTGGGACCAACCGCAGAGCGCCCGCTCCCTCTTGCAACACCTTCGAGGCTCCGACGACCACTCGCACCGCCCTCCAAACGACCGCTACCTCTCGCACCCATCGCTCTCCCTAGAGCCCTCACACCCTGCGTCAACTGTAAGAGTTAGATACTGTAATATCATATATATAGCAACCATATGCACCTGTCTCGGCTGTTCCATGAACTGGCTCACCTGGCTCACCCGACTGACTGCAAAGGCAATATCATGTCAAGTTATAGTAATGTAAAGAAGCTTACCCACCATTTCTCTATGCCTTCTCCTGTCAACCTCCTCTCTATCATTATCATATAATTTCATGCTGGGGTCCATAGGAGTAGTTGAGGGTCTATCAACCATGCCCGTCTCGACAAGCATATCTGTAATATATTTCCTTTGGGTCATCACAAGGCCCTGTGTATTCCTGGTAAACTCCAACTCCAGAAAGTATCGTAGAATACCAAGATCCTTTGTAACAAACTGACGGTCTAAAAATGCTTTTGCCATCTTTATCCCCTGAGTATCGTCTCCTGTAATTAAAATATCATTAACATACACCATGACAACAACCGTACCTGTAGGAGTTTCTGGATGAACAACGAGTGATCTGCATTTGATCTCTTGAATCCTTGTTGTTCAATTAGATGGGAAAGCTTCTGAAACCATGCCCTTGGGCTTTGTTTAAGGCCATATGTTGCCTTATGAAGTTTACACACCATATGATTCTCCTCCTCTGCAGCGAACCCTGACTTCTTCCTGCAGATCGCCATACAAGAATGCATTCTTAACATCAAGTTGAAACAAGGGCCAATCACGTACCACAACAACTGACAGAAGAATACGAAGAGTGGAATGACAAGAAACTGGAGAGAAGGTACCATATAATCCACGCCATATATCTGAGTGAATCGTCGCTCCACTAGCCTTGCCTTGTAACGGTCAAGACACCATCTGCATGATACTTAACAGTGAATACCCATTTGCAGCTAATGACAGATGCTCCTGAGGGAGTGGGGACCAAGCTCCATGTACCCTGTGACTGTAGAGCAGCCATTTCCCCCTCCATAGCAGAACACCAACAATCAATCTTCAAGGCATCTTGATAATTCCGTGGTATCTCTACGGAAGACAAAGCCACAACAAACCTCTGAAAGTCCCCTGTGAGACAATGAAAGGAAACCTGAGATGCAAGGGGATATGAAGCACCAATGCATTTCTGCTTCTGTATAGCAATAGGGACATCCAGATCGTCAACCACAATACTCGCCGGTTCACATTCCTTCTGCAATGATGAACCTTGCAGATGCACACTATCCGACCCATCATTAGTAATAACATATGGACCTACCTGAGGCATGCTGGATGATTGACATGCAACATGAGCAGGACCCGACCGACGTGTATAATATTTAGGTAATGGCGAGACATGTGGTTTTAGGGGTGGTGATGGAGAAGATGTTGGCGTGACCACAGGAACGGGAATGGACGCTGGTGGACTCAAAATAGGAGGAGGAACATAGAACTCGTCATTAGATGTCGATGAGGTCAACCTGTTACCTGCAGATGAGAAGTACATAACAGACTCAAAGAATATATCATCATCACTAACAAAGTATTTCCGGTTTACATGATCATAGCAACGGTACCCCTTCTGAGTCCGAGAGTAACCCACAAAAACACATTTGACAGCCCTAGGCAAGAGCTTGTCAAGTCCAGGAGACAACTGATGAACAAAAGCAACAACACCAAAAACACGAGGAGTAAATGAGAATAATTCCTTGTCTGGAAAAACAACGGAAAGAGGAATCTTCTCACCAAGTACCGAGGTCGACATGCGATTCACGAGATAACAAGCTGTAAAGATGACATCTCCTCAAAAAGAAATAGGTGCACAACTCTGGATAAGCAGGGTTCGAGTAATATCAAGAAGATGACGATGTTTTCTCTCTGCAACTCCATTTTGTTGAGATATGTATGCACATGTGGTTTGATGAATAACACCTCTTGACGAAAAAAGTGAGAGAGACCGAGTGCAAAATTCCAAAGCATTATCCGTACGAACGTATTTCACATGAGAGGAAAAAATATTTTGCGCTTCATTTATAAGATTTCCGATAACATCTTCTGCTTCAGATTTATTCTTTAAGAGAAAAACCCACGAAAAACGAGAGAAATCATCAACGACTATAAGATAAAACCTGTGTCCCTGGTGAATATGAACACGACTCGAACCCCAAATATCGACATGATGTAACTCGAAAGAGGAGCTATTGTTCCGACATTGACGACTAGGAAAGCTAGCTCTATGGTGCTTTCCCAACTGACAAGCTTCACACCAGAAGGATAAACTCGGAGATATCTGAGGCAAGAGATGACACATCTTATGAAGAGAGAGGTGGCCAAAGCATAGATGCCATGTATAGAGACTGATCCGATTACATAAGAGGAGACGCCAACATAGGAACTCCGGACCAGACGATACCATCCTGCTCAGAACCACAACCAATCACCCTGCCCGTTAGAATGTCCTGAAATAAGAGGCGATGGGTCAAATATAGCGCGACAGTACAAATCCTTTGTAATCTGACTAATATAAAGTAGGTTCATCGAAAAATCGAGGGCTTGTAAGACATTCTGTAGATGCATGGAAGGCGACAAAGTAATCTCCCCCTCTCCAATAATGGGTGAATGCGTCCCATCAACTATTACCACTGACCACCTTGGTGGAATCTCCCTGTATGACGTAAGTCTATCTCTATCGCGACAAAGATGGTGTATTGCACCAGAGTCCATAATCTAATCTGAGACATCGGAACTATAACATGATGGAAAAGCACTACCTGAGGTGCTAGCAGTGGCAGAAGTACTGGCAGCAGCTGATGCAGCAATATCCGAAGGGCCTCCTGGAGAATCTTTAGATACGGGAGGCATAATATCTCACAACCTCGCAACGAGCTCCTTAAACCTCTAATCCGCAGTAAATGCCGACGGAGATACAACATGCTCGATTACTCACGTCGAGGCTGGAAATCCATTCTTAGAATAGCATGTATCCTCAGCATGTCCTCTGCGACGACAAAAAGTGCATGGCTGGCGAAAACGACCACCTCGACCACGAGGTCCACAACCACAAAATGAAGAAGAACCACCTCACCCTTTGGAAGCAGCCATCGTCGAGGGTGGTGGAGTAGGAGCACTGGACGAGACAGACATGCGGCTAAGTCTCCGGTAGACTTCCTTTATAGGAGGAATGGTAGCATCGACAAGAATCTGTGATCGAGCAATATCATATTCATGATAAAGGGCCGCAAGAAGGACCCCGACCATGGTAGCATTCCTAGGTGTCTTCTACTGCTTGGGGGTGGTCGTGAGAGGAATGATACTCTAGAGTTTCTTAAACATCCCCCGTAGGGATGTATACAAGGAGTGGAGTGGTCGCCCATTCTGATTCATTGTGAATATGTTGTGTTGTAGCTGTAAGATCTTGGTCTCATTTCGCACCTGTGAATATGTTGCCGTAAGTATATCCCACATCACCTTAGCAGTGGGCTGATGGTGAACATCATTAGCAATCTCCACTGAGAGAGTGCCTGAAAGCTAGACCTTGGCGTACGAATCATCAGCCTCCCTGGAGGCATAAATCACAGTCTTCTCTGCTGACTCTTCGTCGGTAAGAATGTGCTTCTTACCGTTCGACTTCATGAGGCTCATGAGCTGCATCGCCCAGAGCTCATAGTTCGTCCCATCCATCTTGACGATTGGCGCATGACCTTTGAATGCGCCTATGGAGGGCATATCGACCTTATTTTTTGACATATTGCCGGAGTTGAAGAACTAAGGTTTGTAGACCAAAAGACAAGTGTCTACATAGACTTCATATGATTTGTGTGCATATGTAGACTTTACGCACTCAAATTCTTATGGATGACGGGTGGGGCGGCTGCGGATGAGGCCGGCTGGGGCAAGGGGTCGACGAGTGTGGTCAGCGAGAGCAGGCTGGCTGGGAGGAGCCGAGGAGGAGGGGGTGGGCGAATTGGGGCCGATGAGGAGACATGGAGGTGTCAACTTGCGGAAGAGAAGAAGAGGCGAGAGGGAGGCGACGGGCGGCAACACCAAGAGAGAAGGGAGGAGCGACGGCGCCGAGAGAGAGGATGATGAGGTTTTAGGGTTTTGGCTCTGATACCATGTTGGTGGAAAAGATAATTCTATATTCCAAAGAACCCTTGGCTCTCATATATTGAGACAACCCTTGGGTAAATTACATAAGACGCAACCAAGAAAATAAAATTAGCATAAAGGATACACCGACTACATAATTATCTCTACAAGCCTCCTCCATCTCGAAAGAAATGATCGCCGACTTTTTTCTGTGAATCTCCTAACCACAGAGGCTGTTGAAAATATCGACAATCTGAGTCGCGTTACCGATTTGTTCCTCCGAACCGTCTAGGAAGAGTATTGTATCATCCACATATTGCAGTATAGGAATAGATATGTCCTCCATCCTGAAACCAATACACCATTCGACCTCCACCGCCTATCTGAACAGGACCGCGAAAGCGTTCGCTACCATCACAAAGAGCAAAGGGGCCAATGAACACCCTTGCTGGACCCCCCTTTGTGGCTGAAAAAACCACCCTTCGGCTTTCCGTTCACCAAGATTGAGTAGGAGTAGGTGGTAATACATCGCTTCATTCACGCCACCCAATCCTCTGGGAAGCCTCTTCTCTGCATGGAAACCCACAAGAAGTTCCAGTCGACATTGTTATATGCTTTGGCATAGCCGATCTTCCATAAAGCCCCCTTCTTCTTGGAACGCTTCCACTCAAGGCAAATCTCCATTGCCATGACCAGACCGTCCGCCATCTGACGTCCTGGGATGAACGCCAACTGTCCCCAAGACCACCTTCAACCGGTTCGCCAGAATCTTAGCCAGGATCAAGTACAATGCATTGGACAGTGCGATAGGTCTGAGGTCTTCAACCCTTGTTGGAGTCTCCTTCTTTGGGAGAAGGAACAACATGGCCCGATTTACCTTTTCAAAGCCTCTATTTCCTTCTCTAAATTCAATAAGCACATCCATAATCTCCTCCTTCAGCAACTCCTAGAACTCCCGGTAGAAGAACACCGGGAAACTGTCCGGACCTGGTGAGCCATCTGAATTCAACCCCTAAACTGCAACCTTTACCTCTTCCAGACAGAAAGGTGCCATCAGAGCCTCAACCCGTGCGTCTGAAATTGTCTCCACCCCTCTCCCTGACCACCCCAACCATCCCCCCTTCTCTTTCGCGACGCCCCACGGAAATGATCCCGCAGGGCCGAGCCAAGTTGCACCTTCCCCAAAATTGTGACACCACCAACCTCAATCTCATGTAGGTAGTTTCTTCTCCCAGAGACCACCGAATGAAAGTATCTATTATTTGCACCCCCCTCCTTCAACCATTGTTTGGATCTTTATTTCCATTCCATCTCGTGCTTTCTGTCTTCCATCAAAATCTCCTCTAACAGCCTCAGACTCTCAGTTTCTCTGCCAGTTCCTCCTGGCTCAGATGTCTCTCATCATCCAATCCGTCTAGCCGTGCAACTATCGCCTATGCTTCCTCCCTTTTCGCCCTCCGTCTTGCTTTTACGTCTTTCTCGAAATTTGTCAGGAATGATCTCATTAGTCTCAACTTTGCCGCAAATCGAGAAACAACCGAGCCCTCGGGGTAGCCAGACACCCCACATCTTAGCAATCGTATCTCTGAATCCCTCCTCTGAGAGCCAGCTCCCCTCGAAGTGAAAGTGGAATCTATTGCTCCGCTGATCGCTAGATGTCCACAGGATGGGTGTATGATCAGAATGAGACCTTGGTAATGCCTATACGTGCGACAACGAAAAAGCCTCCACAGCCTGGGGTGAAAACAAGAACTTATCCAATCGCGATCGAGATCTTATATTTCGCCACGTATAAGAGTTAACCATCAACATTCGCAATCTAAAGGCCCAAGCGATGCACCACACCCCTCAGGTCCTTTGATCCGGTGTCTCTGCCTCCAGTCCTCTGGGGGTGGTCGTCAGGCAACAAAGTAACATTCAGATCTCTTCCCACTACTCAGATCTCCGTAGCATTGTCAGCCCCAAGTTGTTCCAAATCTGTCGCCAAAGAAGTCCTCTCGCCACTCGTCGGGCCGTATATATTTGTGATGAGGAAAAAAATCCATCCGCCCATCTCTTCAGGCGCACAAACAAACACGTCAGGAGTCTTGACACCTGCAAGAGATAAAAGACGTCCTTCTTCCAACCGATCAGCAATCCCCTCGACGGACCTCGGGCCTCGAAGCAACGAGGTCAAACCGGCCACTATTATCCAGGCCCGGTCTTAAAGCTTCTATATTTCCAGAGATCTTCGTCTCCTGCAGAAGGAAAATGTCCGCGCCAGCCTCCAAAACCAGGTTACGGACACACATTTGCTTTTCGGGGCGGCCCAACCACCGTACATTCCACGATAAAAGCTTCATTTGATGTTCACCAGGTTGGACCTCTTAGGTGGGATCAATCCCAGCCTCTATGTGGTTTGCCTATCCAGAACACTGTAGCGGTTCCGGAGGGTATTCACGACCCCCAAAGTAGAGTATCCCATCCACTTGCGCTATAAAAATTACGCATCAAGAGATGCCTCCATGATATCCGCCCTTTTCTTCTTCCTTGCAGATCTGGAACTGCCCCACCTCTGGTACACAATGTCGAACCTGTCACCAATCTCCCCCTGTTGCGTGCTGACCAACCTCCTAATCGAAGCCTTGCCCGACAGACCGCAGTACCCATTCCCCTCAAACTCTGCTGCCCTGTCACCCTTACTCCCATTCAACACCAAGCGAGGAGCCTCCCTCATCACTTCCCTACCTAAGATCACAGTACCCTCCCCCTCAGCTGGGCCCCTCCGCGTTCCAGCCTCCTTAGTCTCCGTGCCCCCCCGTCAGTGGCCTCATCCTCATGCAAGAGGCCCCCCGCCGAGCAAGCCCCACGGTGCATTCCGAGTCCACCGATGTAAAGGGGGGAGTTGGCCATTTCCAGGGAGGCTGTTAGACTGCCTCCTCCATGGTCTTCAGGACACAGATCCACCAAAACAACACCGCATGTATAGGTGTCCCTATGCGGATCTCTACACCATTCAACTTCTGAGTCCTGATCCACCTGGTTGTCTCCCGGCCCACTAGTGGAACTTGGATCTTGGATCCGGATCCCAGTAAGGGTGGCCAAGTCATTCGAGTAAGGTTCCTCGTCCCTAGACGCAGATACGATAGTCTTATCCCCAGTTCTGGAAAGGACTCGAAAGAGCACTGCCGCTTGACCTACCTGCTCCCTTGTTTCGGTGAAAGATCCAAAAAATAACTCCATGTGGAAGCCGAGATGACGTTACCATCATCGGTAAACCTCGCGACCATTGGCCTTCCTTGGACCATACAGAAAGCCGAGCTGCTGTGTCTCCAGCCACTGCCCCCGAGATCGCCGCTCGACCATCACACCCCCGAAAAGGAGCAGAGGCCACCGAACTTTTCTCCACCTTCTCAAGCACCAGGTGCACCATCTTCCCATTTGAGTTGACCATCCATCCGCCCATCTGCTCCGATCCAATGCTCTTGACCTGAAGGATCGCGTCGACATGTTCCCCCGGTTTGCATCCGGGGGATTCCACCACCTCCACCGAGGTAATGCCTCTCAATAATAAGCGGATCTCTTCCAGAGATCGCACAACGAATGTGGTCCCTGTAACGTGAATCCGCTCCAATTTAGAAGTTTTCGACCAACCATCACTAGCACGTGGACAACGCCACCTCAGCAGTGACCACCGCTCGTGCGACCACCGTATCAGCTCATTCGCCTCAACAATCGACAAAGCCCTTGCTACCACTCGCCATGGACTCAACCGCACAACATCACCTTTAAACTGTGCCGCCGAACTTGGGATAGGCATTGGGCTGGGCTGGCCCAGCCCAGCCCTAAGCCCGACCGAAAAAGCCCGGCCCAGCCCAAGCCCAAAAGAACATTGGGCCGGTCCTGGGCCTAAATGTTCGGCCCAAAACTTCTTTGGGCCGGGCTTGGGCTTGGCTCGGCCCAACCCGACCCGGCCCAAGGCCCGACCCATTTGGGGGCCCGACATAAGGCCCAAATGGTGGCCCGATATGTAGCCCAATACCCATCCCAAAATTATGCACGAGTCTTAAGATCAGGCCTTACATAGACCATTCGCGCCTCCCCTTCCCTCTTTTAGCCCGATTGGACTCTCCATTTCATGCGTTTGTATTGCTTGATGATGTTTTGGAGGAGCTTCAATTGATGAATAACCGAAGATTTATCTATTGCATGAATAGGAATAACCAGGAAATGCACATCATAAACAAGAGCAATAAAAGAGAAGCCTGTCACAATTGAGGATGGGTCAGCCGGGCCCAAGCCCGGCCTAAAGGAATCGGGCCGGGCCTGGGTTTGGGCCGGACTACAAAAAAATTTACGAGCCGAGGCCCGGCCCAAGGCCTGAATTTTTTTAACGGTCTTGGGCCTGGGACCTTTAGGGCCCGGCCCAGCTCGACCCATGCCCATCCCTAGCCGATACTAGACCTACGTTCGAAGAGCCCAAGAACAGGGCATCAACCCTTCCACCCTCTCCGACCAAAATCTTCCTATGCCGGTTCATCCTTCAAAGCATTGGACATGCTCCGCATCTATGTGAGAACCCCTTGCATTGGAAGCACCTTATGGGTTCCCTGCACTGACGTGCCCAGTGCCGAGAGGATCCGCATCTGTAGCCTCCACGCCCAAATGGGTTCGTGAGAGGCCGCCTCGCCCTATGCTGGACCTCGCGATAGTCAGCCTTTCCATGACCGCGTTTCCTCGAGCGCATGACAGTCCAACCTTCGTTGCCCGACGTCTCTCCGCCTCTCCCTTTGCTTCCCCGTACACCGCTTCTGCATCTGCCACTTCCCCGCGCTTCAAACCCCGCCGCGCTCCGCTTCCGTGCTCCGCTTCTGTCATCGTTTCCTAAACCCTAAACCCTATATCCTAACCGTAAACCCTAAGACATAAACGGTAAACCCTAAAACCTAAACCCTAAGCCCTTTATTTTGAATATATAAACTAATTTATATACATATACTCTTATCTATTTACATTGATTTGTACATTTTCTATATTATCATAATGAAATAAAAAAGGGAATTGAATTTAAATAAGACATTAAACATATTAGAATAAACGTGCTTTTAAAAAAAGAAAAAATACAGAATCTCTATGCAAAAATCGGTCGACTATCGGCCTGGTCAGCTGACTAGTAGAGTCGAGTAGTTGGCTGACCGATTATTGACCATTTATCAATGGTTAGTCGGCCACCCTACCGACTCTACTAGTCGGCCTAGTTGGCCGTCTTTTACAACAATGCTTCTCGCTTAGCACCGTCAACTGTGAGTGACATTGTGTTAGAAATATGAAATGTGGAAGTGTAATCAGAGATAAAGAATAAACAATAAGAACAACAAGATTTTTACGTGAAACCCTACTCCATAAGGAGTGGGATGAAACCACGGGAGAACGCCTTAAAAAGCCGATGTGTTCATTGTAATTTCTCTCATATGTTACAGTAGGTATGGAGCTTCTTATATAGCCCCCACTGAGTCTCCACGTCCCACAGACGGTAGATGTCAGACTAAACCATTGGATGTGGTAAATGGATCTTGGAGGGATCCATTTAGCCATCTTCACAAGTGACACATGTACTCCAACACTCCCACTCAAGCTGGAGCATGCAATGCTTAGCTTGGACAAACAGAAAGAAATTTCAAACTCACAATACAAGACACTACAGACAATATCAACTTAACACAAATACAATTGTAGGTTGCTATCGAGAGCGTTGCTTATCATGCCTTACAGGTGAGGATGAACAAACGGTCTGGAATGTGAGTTGAACTGTGTATCTCCTTGTCGGAGAACGTGTGCTTCGTATTGCTCCTGTCAGAGTCACCAACACTGAAACGAGTCTCCTCGTTGAAGTACTTTATCCTGCCGCATGTAAAGGACTGAATCATATGGACTACTACTTTATCTCTATAGGGCCAAACTAAAAAAGCCACGTAGACATCCTCGTCGGAGTCCACGATCGCTGGAGAATGGAGTCTGAAAAGTCTTCTCATCGGAGAACTGAGTCTCTCCCATAATGGCTTAGAGAATGGGATCTCTACTCCGGAGTCCCTATGGATCACATGAAAACTCTGAGATTAGAAACAAAGATGGGGACCACAAAATTGATGATCGCAAACACGTACGCATCATATTGAAGTCTCAGAACCAATCCGAACGTCGAGTCTGAAACTGAACATCCGTAGATTATGAAATCTGGCCTGGAGAATCTGAATCCGACCTTTAACTCTACACAATACTCCTCCTTTCTCCTATACTTGTTGGAAAACAATGATATCGACAAAGTTGGGAGAAGATAAGAAAATGGGGAAAACAAATGAACAATAATCCGTCACAGTTTTTTCCTTGACTTTTCTTTTTTTTTTCCTTTTTTGGATCAATTTTTTCATAACGATTCTTTCTGTACGATCCCTTTTTTCTCTCTCGGCTATCTCTTTTTTTATAGCCGACTCCTTTTTCTTCTTCTTCTTTTTTTCTTACTTTCGGTGTTTTTTTACGCACTTCCTTTTTTTTAAACTGCTTCCCAATAGGGTTCTCTCCTATTTCTCTCCCTTTTTTTTCTCAATATAGGATGCCCGTTGGGCTTAAAGTAAATATTCCTTTTTCATCAATTTTTTAAGAATAAGCTGCAGTTGGGCCGGTGACCTTTTCTTTAGAGTGCGTTTAGTTGGTGGGTTTTCTGGGGGTTATCTGGGGGTGGGTAACCCGTTTTTGTTTTAGTGTGTTTGGTTGGTGGGTTAAGGGTTGGGAGGGTTTGTGTGATGTGATTGTATTGGAATTTGAAAAAGTTGGTGGTTATTATGATATGATTGTATTGAAATTTGAAAAAGTGGGTGGTTGTTGTGATGTGATTGTATTGAAGTTTGGAATATTGAGTAGAAGTTGAGTATTTTATGATTTTTAGATGATATGATGGTATAATATATAATTTTTTTGATGGGAAAGGAGTGAGCCCCATTAGTGGGTTAAAAGTGGGGGTTTTGGGGGGTTACCCACCCAAAGTGGGGGATAACCCCCTAAACGAACGCACCCTTAGGGTTCCCCAATTGGGAACCCAACTCCCATTGCCCACGCTGGGGCTTCCAGCATGGGGGGGGGGAGATGGGGGGGAATGCTGCTGCCTGGATCTCGTCACTGCTTGAAGCCCTCCTCCTGGAGGATCTCGTCATCGTCATGGGGATCACCCAAAGAGGGAGATGCTTGCGAGAGGATGAAGATGCGCATGATTCATAAGATAGCTCCGCATGGAGATTGGACATCGACGAGAAGCTCACCCTGAATAACAACGGGAGATGAGGCGATGGGTTTCACGATGCCGCCTGGAGGTAGATGCGGCTTACATGGCATCGCCTGGAGGTATTGTTACCTCTGCCTAGTGTAGGTGCTGCGCTGTCGCAATCGCCTGGGATAGGGGCGACATCGCCTTGGAATCTCGCGCGAGGGGGGGTTCTTGGAGAGGAGGTGTACGCGTGATGACAAGGATGCCACCGCTGCTGCTAGAGGCCTGGGGATGGTGCACATCACACCTGAAGTTCGAAGCAGGAGTTAGGGAGCTGCCTTAGAAGATACGACTGGACTATGAACCCTAAAAGCTTTTCTTGAACTGGTTGAAATTGCATTACATATGCACATAATCAGGGTTTCATGAAGAAACCTAATAGAATATGGAGACGATTAAATCGACGGTGAAAACACCCTGTTGTTGATGATGATTCGGGCAGAACTAGGGTTTCGAGAAACCCTAGAACTTGCTGCTGCTGCTGATCTTCAAAACTAGAATTGAGTCTTCTCTGATCATGAATTGTGCAAGATTAGCATTTCAGAAGAAACCCTATATCTTGGACTTTAACCAAAAAAATATTCAAGAATGAAACCAAAATCGAATCTGTTCTGTTAATCGAATCTTGAACAAATCGAGTATAAATTAAATCCTCGAGAATCTAACTCGCTCTGATACCATGTTAGAAATATGAAATGCGGAAGCGTAATCAGAGATAAAGAATAAACAATAAGAACGAGATTTTTACATGGAACCCTACTCCTTGAGGAGTAGGATGAAACCATGGGAGAATGTATCAAAGGATTGATGCATGACCTCAAATTTCAGCGAAATTCGGTCGAATTTCTGTCGAATATCGATATCTTGTCGAAATTGAAATTCGATCGAAATGGCCGAAATGATCGAAATATGTGGGACCTAGTACAAAAAATGATCGAAATGACCAAAATTTGGTCGAATTTCGACCGAAATTCCATCGAAATTCCATTAACGGTGATCGAAACCGATATTTAGGGCCTTGGATCAATGTGTTCATTGCATTTTCTCTCATATGTTACAGTAGGTCCGGGTCTTCTTATACAACCCCTGCTGAGTCTCCACATCCCACAGACGATAGATGTGGGACTAAACCCACAAGTGACACATATACTACAACACATTGTGTAAGAGGCTTTATCTCCCATTGAATATGCACCAATTTATGGTGCGCATGGAGCACATGATTCACATTCTTCTCTTGATAATGACTCCATAGTGTTACATATCTCATAACTCAAAGATTTTTTACCTCACTTGTGCCAACATGCGTCAGAGAATAATACTTCTCTTTCTGCACCTTCAACTGCTAGCAGCATTGTGTACAAGGTTTTCTCTCCAATTGAAGATGCTCCAGCTTCTGGTAGATATGGAGCACATGTGTCCTAGTTGATCACTCATCCGCAATCTAGGGAATGATGATGCTTAGAAGTCTGGAAAATGATGTTGTTTTCATCTCATGTAGCATGTCTACTAGAGTCCTGAACTCTAGCTTTGGTTTGTTACCGAACCCGAAGGGTTACAAATATAAATGTAAACACAATAACTCTAACCATGTGAGAAGAGGAACTAATGAGATGTTAATTCTAAGAGTTAGGGTCTCTTATATAGAGAGAAAACCCTAGAGAATGCAGGAGTTACGACACCTGAAGGGTCACAAGGGGGTTACGGAACTCGAAGGGTCACAGAACCCGAAGGGTCACGGGGTGTTACGGAACCCGAAGGGTTACAAATATAAATGTAAATATAACAACTTTAATATGGTTCTTTCAGAATATGAAACTTCTTCTGTCGTCTAATTTACATCCAGAAAATAAGTGGCTATCTGTCGTAATTGATTTCAGATGTGATGTCATAGCAGGTTACCTCATCTGCTAATGCTCAAAGGTCGGGCAGATGATGTTGTTTTTGTCCCATGTAGCATATATACCATTCCTAAACTCCAGCTTTGGTCCTATGAGAATATGAATGTTCTTTTGTTCTATAATTGACACCATGAAGATCAGTGACTATCGAAGTTGATGTAATATAGATTGGCAATCAGTTAGTCATTAGTAAGGTAACTTCGGATTACTAACCGGCCATCTTCTCGTATGGCAAAGCCATGAAAATCACAATAGAAATTTTACGTTTATATCATGACATGCATGTGCAATGGGACGTCTAAGTAGAGCCGGATATGGGGCCTAGAGAGTCAACATGACTGTAAGGGCTGGCATTGGGCTCGTGAGGACGGTTGGCACAATGCTGCTGGGCTTATGAAGTGGATCCAATGATCTGGGCAGTTCGACGTCAGCCTATGAAACATGGCTAGGCCAAGGGGGACTGGAGCCAATGTGGACCTGCCAAATTGAGTGTGCTGTGTTGCCATACGAGGCCACAAGGCAGTGCATGTTTGTGTCGGTTGGAGGGTGGGGGCAATGATGGGTTGACACAGGCTGGGAGCCAATAATGGAAGGTTTAAGGTGGGGAGGGATGTGGAATATTTTGATATTTTTGCAGGAGCGCCACACACATACACAGACCATAGGAGTGGGGTATAAACTGTAACATTACTCAGGGCCATATAATGGATATCAAGGTACATAACACCTGTTTAGGATTGCTGTGCTGATTTCTTGTGAAATGTAATATTTTTAAATTTCGAAAGAAGTGATGCACATTCATTACTTATGGACCAAAAAGACAAACAGAAAAGAGAGTGGTGTTAATTTGCATTGCTTGGGACATCGCAATTTGTAAGTCAATTGGAGGATTTCAAACATAATTATTTTTATATGTTTTGAAAAGGAAAATAGCTCCCTTTAGCTTTTCTGGTTGGTTTACTGCAGTTTGTCTTTAAGCTTTGTGTATTCGTCTTTGCATGGCATTTCCAGTGTAGATATCAGTTGATAACATGCGGAGTTTAAGATTTCCTATTAAACGTTTTTATTCTTGGTAAACTTGTTTAATTTGAAGTTCTTTATTTGCAACTGCTGGTAAAGTTCTTTATTTAAGCACTTTCATCTTCCCTTAGTCCGGTCTTATTTGAAACTAACAGGATTTGTTAGCATTGCAGGGGTGCTTCAGAAGGTCTTTCCTTTGCTTTTCGTTTTACCGAGGGAACTTCTGCCACACCTAATCAAGGTTCTGTTTCTTAGTTTTTTTTTCCTGATATCAGTTCTTTTTTTATCAGTCTTTTCATGAAGCTGATAGACCTCGATATACACTATTAAAGGGAGGTTGAGTAACCGTGTGATTGCCAAGTGGGTGGTTATTGGAATATATAAGAGACAGTACTGGTTAAATTTGACTTTGCATTGATTTTGGATTAAAAAATAATGAAAAGATCGGTGCAACTTTTGCAAAATAGGTGAGCTAGCTAGTGGAGAGGATTAAAGGAATATTTAAATTGTAACAACATGTTGGAATCCACTTTTGGATTTTTGGAGGATAACTCGACATATGATATCATGATCTTAAATCTATCTTGGAAAAAGCTGAAGTAGGGGTGCACCCATATTGCAATAAATCCGTAATTTGATTCAATCTGATGCTATTGGATTGGTTTGGTTTTATCATTCTAATGATCAGATCGATTCGAACTTTTTATATCTGTTAAAGATTGAATTGGATCATATCTTTACCAAAATCTTATCTGATCCTATCCATTTAATCAGTTAACACCCACATATGCATACATACACATACACACGTGCATACACATAAACACACACATACATACACAAACACTCATAAACATAAAGGCCAGTAACATGGCTCTTTCTACGACTATCTCAACCTCACACTATCCTTCATAAACCAAAATAGTAGACAAGACTATCCGAATTCCCGTAAGGCCATAAGCAATGCCATTAGGGATGAAAACGATCGGATACGGATACGAATATAGGTGTTATCGTATCCTTATCCTTTTTAATATTCGAATACGAATACAAATACGAATACCAGACGAATGTGTAAAATGTAAAATCATATCCTCAAAGTACGAATACGAATGCAAAACGAATGTTGACAATTCAGATACGAATGTTTGACAAACGAATACGGATTCAAATACGAATGTTATAAATAACCTAATTTACTAAAAAATTATAGGAATATTAGGTTGAAATTAAACTTCTATATATAACAAGTGCATTGACTATTTTGATAATGAAAATTTAACACAACAAAACTATGTAGTAAAAGAAACTTACCAAATACCAAGCTTATTTGTTATAAGTGTGTATCTTCATCCATTATTAATATCGCATGCTCTTTACAACGTGAGAACCTGGAATTTAAGAAGATAACATGGCAAAATGGCACGACATGGCCAACTAAAGAGCAATTCAGCTCGACATGGTCAAAAAAATCTAATTCGGCTCAACACGCTCATCTAATTCAAATTTGGCTCGACATGGCCATAACATGAACATACCTGAGATATAGTTCCGTGGGAGAATATAATCATATCAACCATTTGCGTCATGTCACCTACAAATAGAGTCAAGAGACCCAAACAAGTACTACATATTCTCTTCAATAAGTCGTATAACAGCCTAATTGTACTAGTTACTAAAACACAAAGTGAGATGGTATAGTCAAAAAGCAAATTGTATAAATAAACTTGTTACATGTCAAATGTTAATAAAAGTATTTTGAAAAGTAAAAATATGTTTTCCACGGGATAAGGTCCATATGGACTACATCAAAATGAGCCATTCATAATTTCTACTTATATGTCTTCTCCTCAATACCTGTGCAAAAAAACAAGACAAAGAATAAAGTATATTAGGAAAAAATATTGAATTGATATATTGAAAATGCAACAAAATGAACCATTCATTTACATTGATACATATACAATACAGTAACCATACCAGAATTCATCATCCATGAAATCTGTCTCATACCCTTCCACTTTATTCTTATCATTATTTGGTACTAAATGAATAAAAAAGTTGTTAAATAAATTGATGAATAGCTTACTATCAATATATGTTAGAAGATCTTACTCGAAGGAGATGCTTCAAGTCGTGACGGAGTCTCAACCACTTCATTCATATCAATGAAAGTATCATCACCTACATCTATATGTACAACATCATGTGAGTTATGCATATTACGATTACAATAAAATGAGAAAATTGAAAATAATTGCTTATCGTTGAATTCACATTTCAAGCAATCTTGGCTGCATATCAATGCCTCCACCATATCCGAATTCAGTCTGCTGCGGTATGCATCAACTACTCGGCCTCTAGTACTAAATGGAGATTCATATGCAACAATAGATACTGAAACTCCAAGAATATCCTTAGCTGTTTTTCCAAGAATTGGAAATCTCTCAATATTCTGTTTCCACCATCCTAAAATATCAAATTTAAGTTCAGTTGTCTCCTTCCATCTCAAACACTTCTCTTCCGAATACTCATCCAACTCAGTTTTCAATGGTTGAGCATCTTCATCATCCATAAGCTGAGCAAATCTACTCTTTTTTTTTCTTTGGTGGATTACTTGGAGGAGTAGATATGGTATGTGACACAGTCGTTGGTGTCCCAACAGAAGCATATGCATGAAAAATATTGGTAATGATGTCACGTAGTTCCTCTACTTTTCTCATTCCATTGGATTGAAAAATGTCCTTGTAATAAAGGACAACTGCCTTCAATTTATAGCGAGGATCAAAATACAAGCAACTGCAAGCAGTTGGTTGCACATATCCCAATATTTGTCGAATTTCTTTTTCATTACAGTCGCCATTGAAATAATAATGGTATGACTACTCTTTAACCGTTCAATAAAGAGTAACTGAATCTCACAAAATTCAACAAAAAAAGGATTGGATGTGACATAATTTGAACCAGACAACAACTCCGTAGCATCATAAAAATGCTTTAGGAACTCCTCTAAAATTTTGACGTAGATCCACTCATCATCACTTAATCCATGAATATAATTTACATCTCGGAATCCAAATCTTTTAAATACATCCTTACACTCCAAAGCAATTGAGAGCATAAGGTAAGTGGAGTTCCATCTCTTGCAACAATCCAATAATAAAGATTTTTTTGGATCAAAATCAATCTGTTTCGCAGTCTCCATAAAATTTCTTCCATCTGAGGTGAACGTGTAACATATTTGATGCTCAATCGTATTTTCTCTATTGACTTAGAGATCATCTGCAAGCCATCTTGAACAACGAGATTAATGATATGTGCTGTACAACGAACATGAAAAAATAGACCATGAGAAATCAATGAATCTCTCAACTGAGTTTTGATAAGCCTCTGTGCAACGTCATTAACCTTATCATTATCAATTGTGGTCATGAATAATTTCCGATCTACGTTCCACTCAAACATGCGAGATAAAAAATAGTTGCTAATATCTGAACCTGTGGGGCCATTCACATTGAAAAAATTGATGATTCTCTTTTGCAAGTTCCACGAATCATCAATGAAATGTGCGGTAATACAAAGATAAGACTTGTTTTGTGTTGATGCTGTCCATTTGTCCATTGTAAGTGAAATCTGAGAAGATAAGTTCTTAAAGACGTGATATAGCTTTTTCTTCTCATCATCAAATACTGTCTTACACAACTTCACCATTGTTATGCGAGATGGAATCTTGTGCAGGGGACGAAGACATAAAGCATATGCTCGAAAAGCAAAATGACATACCATATTAAAATGATATTCATGAACAATAATTGCTTTAGCAAGGAGTATCTGACTCTTCTCATCATCAAAAGCATAATTCGTAATTATGCTGCTTTCATCTGATTTTAACATTGAAAGAATTTGTTGTTGACCATGCTCTATCTTAATTCTATTCGGACAACATTTCGAGTGATTAATCAGATGGGTCATTCCTATGCCCGAACCATGACACAATTCTTTGGTGCACCTCTTGCATTTGGCATATGCCATGTCACGCTCAGATGTCTTCCCATCTATTATCACTTGTTCTTTTTAAAAAATTCTATCAAAGTCCAACCACACATCCGAGGTGATATTTTTTTGCTTCTTAAGTTTAGGATTTGTATCTTTTTTCACGACATCATTACTTGAAATTTCAGTGGATGGATCGGTGCTCATTGTATCAAGAATGATCAAATATCTACACAAAAATAGATATATCATTTAAATGTCTTAATAAAGGAGATCACCGATTCACAATGCATGAAAAATACAATTATGCATAAACTAAATAGACCTTTATGATGTTTATTCTAATGACTACATGCAATAGGAAATAGATATGAACCTAACTAATATATAAGTTTAATAATGCCATGTAATATATAAGTAGAAATCGGTCTTTAACTAAGGACGTGCATATTTGATAAAAAGAATAAAGCTCACCTTCACATCATGCCCTAAGTCCATCTGATTAAATCCTACTGTGTAAACTTCAACTTATTCATGATTAATATCATCAAAGTAATTGAAATAAAACAAGACTAGATCAAACATAGCAAAACATAAGAATAATACCACATCAGTTCTATTTTATATAACATGATAAAAGTGTAAATGGCCAAAATCTACTTATAATGCAAATGTTCAGTTATAAAATTACAGTCATTCGAGTATGAACCTATTCTTCCTGACGCACATGTTTCCCTCATTGGTCGCCTACTTTTTTATATTAGGAACATGGAGATACAATCGTGCATAAACTCGTTCTATGTGATATATAACATGAAAGTTTATTCATACCATGTAATATATAAGTAGAAATCAGAAATTTCAGGAGATTTGCACATGAGAAAAAAAATAGGAGGTGTTGTAGAGATCGTTACCACGTCCAGCGGTAAGGAAGGTGATGTGCCGTCGACTTGACGACAGAGGAGGCGACGACATTGCGATTGAGAGAAGGAAGTGTGGTTGTCGGTTGGCGACAACGTGGATTTGGGCAGTGCTACTGCCGTCGATGGTGGGGGAGGCCGGCGACGTCGACACGGGGAGAAGAGGATGGGGGGTAATCGGGATAGGGAATTAGTATTCTGGGGTTGTTGGGCATTTGGGCCGAGTGGGGAAATATGGGGAATGTTAAATGTTGGATTTATTATTAAGATACCCTTTAATTTCAAGTGGGTTATCTTGTTAAGATACCATCTGAGTTAATACTATTATACATATTACTTAGTGAATTATAAAAAAACAAATATTTGCATTCGTATCCGTTTAAAAAAACATTCGCATTCGTATTCGTATTCGCAAAAATTTAGGATCTTAAGTTCGTATTTGTATTCATATTCGTCGGATGTTGGTTTATAACATTCGTATTTGCGTTCGTATTCGCCAGAGATAAATAAATAACATCCATATACCCCATTTTAGGAATGTGAATATGAACGAATGCGGATATATTTGTATTCGTTTTCTTCCCTAAATGCCATTCATTTTATTTTTTGGGATTTTTACACCTCTAACCTTGAGTAATTTTGCAATTACAATCATAACCTTGCATAATCGCGAATTACGCTCAAAACCTTGAATAAGTGTACCGTCTTACACACATAACCTTCCATTACTTTACTTCATTAACTCAACCAGATGATTGAGTTAATCTAACCAATCTACGATCTAACGGCTGAAATTAACCTAAATAAAAAAATATTACATCTCTTTCACACGACTGACGTGCTTGCATGGGAAAGGAGATGGTGGAAGACGGCGATGGGGGTGGGGATCTGTATGCGAAACAATGGTGGAAGGTTGCAGCGGGCCTGCAAGGAGAGAGACGTTATTGGGTCTTGACGATGGAGGGTTACGGCGAGCCTGCCGCGAGGGGGGGGGGTGCTCTTTGAGCAGAAGTTGACCGGGGGGATTTTCGCAAAGGTGGGGGGCTATGCCACGGGGATGAGGGGCTTTGCGCAGAGGTGTTCTTGGGGATGGGGCTTTGCAAATGCGCAGAGGTTTGGGGGGGGGGGCGTGGACATTGACAACCCATATCGTGGAGGAATACCAAGTCCCTTGGGCAGATATGGAACCTCACAAGATGAGAGATCATTTGGCATCTTCCCTGAAGATTTTCTTGCTCCTCCACTTGGACCTCCTCCTCCTCCTCAGGTATATACTCCTCAATCATATGGATATTGTAGCAATAGTGGATATGAAGGATATAACAGCTACAATGGTGAGAACTACCAAGGTAGCCAACCCGAGCAGAGACAGGGTAACTTCTTTGTTGTAGATAGTTTTGGTTTCTTCCCTGAGTACTACACTCCTGCTCCAGGTCCTCCTCCTCAGAGATCTCCTATTCTGTCGTCGTCCTCCCAAGGATCTCAAGCTAGTACTTTGTAGCCTCGACGTGCACCTCGTGATACCGGATCTAGCTATGCTTATCCTCGACTCGGGATACTCAAGGGATTGATGACCATCAATACATGCAGTATATCATGGATTATAAGGCCATGCACCCGTACATGACATGTGAAAACTATTGCGAGTTCATTGAGTCCACAATCCGCTATGAGAGACAACTGGGCATGGGGGCCGATTTAGATCCATCGTGGAATTCTTTGTTTTAAGTCATCTCTTTTATAATATTACATTGATTTGGATATTTTTCATTTATTTTTGTAAATATACAAATCTTTATACCAAACAAGCATTGTCTCATTAATCATTATTGACATGTATGATCTAAGAGAGCAAGAGTACATTTGTAAGTTATTTAGTGATCAAAGAACTTGGATGAACTTCATTTTCAATATATATAGTAGGTCAACAACTAACAATATCAGCGATATATTCGAATCGATATGGACGATATGTGCAGTATAAGGATCATAATCCCCATAAATTATCTATGTGTCTTATCAAAGTGTATATTTGTAGTATTTCATGTTATAAGAACTACAATGGAATCCATTTCCAATATTTATAAGTCAAAAATCAACATTAACATCGATATGGCCGATATGTGCGATATATGGCCTATAAATGACCGATATGTGTGATATAAGCATGTATTTGTAGGTTATTGTTGTTTTAATATCTTGGATGATCTTATTTTCTGAAAAAATACTAAAAAATTGGCTATTTTGAGCCATTTTTGACATTTCCTCTGATATCGTCGATATATCAGCGATATATCATGATATTTCCTTTTTCGGACAGGCCGAAACGATATCGATATCGATACGGCCTTCCTTCGTTCGAAAGGGTCACCGACTATGCATATGTGGCCGTCTGGCCTGCATTTCTGAATACCGCATCTAATGGTTAGCAACTATTCAAGGTTCTCTATGTAATTCATGATTATGGAGGGAGTCGAGGGACAAGCGTGCAAATATGAAACTATACATGGTTGTGTGTAAAAATTCCTATATGAAAGATCCTTGAAGGATGTTCTTGAAGGTGGTTGGACTTGGCATAACTTAATAGTTTAAATTAATCATGGATTTCTTCGATATCCAACCATAGAGGTTACATTTTTTGTTTGTCTAAGTTGTATATGTATCCTTACCTAGTAATTCGTATTGTTCTTGTATAAAACATTTATTGGAGTTCAATTGCAAAACTCATGTTAATGCATCATTTATAAAAAGAAACTTAAATTCCAAATTCAATAGGTATTTTTACACCACGAACTCTAAAAACTCTGTCATTCTCGACTTTGTAAATATCATAATCATCACCTCAATCCCGCATTCTTGGCCCGTTTAACACCACGAACCATGCCCTTAATTTGAGTCTTCTTAAGTCAGTTTCCTTGAGTTAAGGCTGAGTTAATCAAACCCCACCATAATCAATGGTGAATTTTTATTTCATTTTCTCCTTTCTTTTTTCCTCTTCACTTTCTTCTTCCTCTTCATTTCGGGAAATCTAATGTCGATGGAAGTGCCATGTAGTTGCATCACTGGCAAGGCCAGATGGAGGTCCCTTTATCAAAGAACGAAGGGTTGGGGGTGGTGATCCGCTATCGCTGCTACTTCGATTGTGATGGAGGAGCCTCTGCATAGGGGTGATTTTTAGCGGAGATGAATGTGGTCAGGTAGAGAGGCTGCTATGATCTGCCACGATTCTCTCTTCACACTAAAAATCTTGAAGATGCTTGTGAGATCTGGTGTTCAGTTGTTGATGCAAACGGCTTCCGGCGTCGACGATAAAATTAAAAATAATTTGGCGATGGAATATCAGTGGAGAAAAGGAGAGGTTGAGAAGAAGAAATCTCGTCGGTAACGAGGGGTTGAAGAAGAGAACCGCGGAGATCGCGTAGAGGGAGAGGGGAAAGAGAGGGATAGAGATAAAAATCTCAACTTTAATTCATACTTGACTGCCTAAAAACAATGGGCTACCCTCTCTTTATATAGGAGAGATGTGTTTACAAAAATAGTAAACTAATTTAAATTGACAACCAACTTGCCTAAACTGACTCTAACTAATTAATTGACCCGAATTCAAATTAAAATCTACGAAATAAACGTTGAGATCACATGCGATCTCAATTATTTAATTAGACAATTTCGACAACCTAAAAACGTAAATAAAATTGATGATTACTAATTAAATAAATACGGCCCTATAATTTGGGGTCACGCTGCATCAACTCTCCACCGCTTTAAAAATTCGGCTCCCGACGAATTGCGTGATGTATGAGGATCGTTGGAGAAATCATTCTTGAATTGGGGCTTCAATTTCCCCCAATGCGATCATTTTCCATGTTACGTCTGTAGTCTTTTCCAATTGGGGGGCGTCCCTGCAATTTTCGTACCCCCTCAATTTCTTCACATTTCTATGGCTTTGGACCTTCCTGCAAATATGGATTTTAGGGAAATTTTCTTTGCAATTTTCCCAGCTGAATTTCCAATCCCACAATTCCAGGGATTCGGTTTCCTTCCCTCTCGATAGGGTTGTTTTTCTTCCCCACGAGAGGGGCGATGCAAGATGGCAGAGGCGGCGGTGGGCTTGCGCTGCAGGTGCGAGGGGGCGGCTAGCGACCTCCAGTGGTCTGGCAGTGGCCGCGAGCCAGTGGGCTGGATGACGAGGGGGCGGCGACCACGGGGCGAGGGGCTGGTGCGCGCGCCTGTGGTTGCGCGCGGTGCGGAGAAGGGGGGTCTCGCCGGGGTTTTGGGTGAGGCGCAGGTGGGGCGGAGGGGGAATGGGGAGATGGCGAGGGAGGTCTCGTGGGGTCCGATGGTGAGGGATGGTGCACAGGGGGGTGGCGCTGCGGGTGGGGGTGGTGGCAGCATGGGTGGGGGTGTGGGAAAGTGTCGGAGGAGGAGGGGGGGGGGCTGGGGAGATGGTTGGTGTGCGAGGGAAGGGGGTAGGTGAAGGTGGCAGGGGGGAGCGGCTGGGGGTGAGCCGCAGGCGGTGGGGGAATGGCGGAGGGTGCTGGTAGGGTCAGGGGGGCTGAGGAAGGCCGGGGAGATACCTGGGCTAGAGGGGGCCGTGTCGGGAAGGCCGGAGGAGGCGACGGCATCGGTTCCGGTGCCGAAGTCGAATTTGGAAGATACTGGACATCAACCGTGTTCTCTTCTTTCGCGATGTTTTCCTCGTCCAAACTCGTGGTAGTGGCTTCGGTGGTTGGCGGTTTAGTTTGCGCGTCGCGGTAGGCCTCAAGGTTGGCCGTGAAGTCCCGAAACATTGATGACATGGATCGGAAATTCTTCTGCAAATCACGTAACATGCGCTTCGTCTCCTTGTCGTAGTCGTCGTTGACTCGTCGTTTTTTGTCGGACGAACGATGGTGCCGGTGCGAGCGCCGGGACGGATCGTCAGATCGTGAGGACGATCTGTAGGCCATGCTCTGATACCAATTGATGCAAACGGCTTCCGGCGTCGACGATAAAATTAAAAATAATTTGGCGGTGGAATATCGGTGGAGAAAAGGAGAGGTTGAGAAGAAGAAATCTCGTCGGTAACGAGGGGTTGAAGAAGAGAACCGCGGAGATCGCGTAGAGGGAGAAGGGAAAGAGAGGGATAGAGATAAAAATCTCAACTTTAATTCATACTTGACTGCCTAAAAACAATGGGCTACCCTCTCTTTATATAGGAGAGATGGGTTTACAAAAATAGTAAACTAATTTAAATTGACAACCAACTTGCCTAAACTGACTCTAACTAATTAATTGACCCGAATTCAAATTAAAATCTACGAAATAAACGTTGATATCACATGCGATCTCAATTATTTAATTAGACAATTTCGACAACCTAAAAACGTAAATAAAATTGACGATTACTAATTAAATAAATACGGCCCTATAATTTGGGGTCACGCTGCATCAGTTGTTCCCTTGATCAAGACAATGTCGAGGAGGAGGGACAGAGGTTTGGGTTATGTTGGTGAAGGAGGGTCGAGGTCGAGGGTGTATTGGGGAGGGTCCTGTGGCATTGTAGCATAACTCGAACAACTTAAAGTCCACATGTAGGTACCTTGCCAGAGGCCGGCTAAGTGTTACCGTGACTATAGTAAATGCATTAGACGTCCCCGACTTCACTATGACCCAGTCACTGAGTGATTCGATCCGGATGTTGTGCAAAATGTTGAGAAACTTGTTGTTGACGAAGATCTTATCCCGATGTCCTCTCTTTCCATGATTTTCACGTAGTCCGATCTTTCTATCATGGATAATGCCAGCATTTCTTATAATCGATTTGGATTTAGTTCGATTGAAGATAGGATATACATATTTCTACAGCAGGTAGTGCTACCAAAGTTGTAATATGCTCCCTCCACGATTTGTCTATCCAACAATGATTAGCTTGAGGTACTACACTTGGGATTGAACGTTGATCTAGAAACTTACAACAACAATAAATCCTTTTCCCACAATTAAGTAGGGTCGGCTATATAAATTCTTTGCCTCCATTCAGATTTATCTTAGGTCAATCTCGGACTTATATCCAAAAAACTAAGATCCCTTCATATAGTCTCATTCCAACTCTTCTTGGGCCATCCTCACCCTCTCTTAGCCGGCTAAACATCCCAAAACTTGCATCTCCTAACTGGTGTATCACGTGACATTCTTTGCAAATGAACAAACCATCTAGAAACTTATAAAAGGAAAAATATGAAGTCAATTAAAGCTCCTATATCACAAAAATACAGGGCCTTCTTGTCCAATCAGTTGCCTAGGAGCTCATGCAAGTGAAGCTTGTTTAGCAGCCTGTGATGTTACCTAGGAGCTTCGCGTGATGATGGTCAGAGGAGGTGATGCTCACAGTGGCATATACCATACGAAAGAGTCTCTACGACGTTGATTCATCTGAGTATCCGTAATAACTTGGTGATTTACACGCACCTATGGATCAAAGATTGGGTTTTGAAATGGTGGTAGCTGGAAATATCAAATCTTTACATGTAGACGTAGAGGCAGCTTAGAGGAAGTTGACATGGGGTGAGTACATGAGGAAGGGGGTTCGAGGACGATGAAGAAAGGCTCATTTTGTAAAGCCATATATAAAAGGGGCAAAGATATCTTATTATTAACATATTTGTCTAATGGATAAACGAATGAGAGTTAACTACGAGGTTCGTAGTATAAGGGGTTGAGGTAATAATTACTATGTTTAGGTCGAGAAGGTAATTGATAAAGTTTTTAGGATTCGTGGTGTAAAAATCCTAATTTGATACAATCCTTTACTTTGATTGTACGATCTTCAACTTTTTATAGTGGATTACTGGAATTCTTCAACATATTATTGATTTTTAAGCCATAATTCAAATGTAGATCCCTAGTGTGCTATAAGGTATAAACATGATAGTGTAGACAATTGAGCGGAAAAATTTAAGTGTAAAAAATATAATCTAATCAGTAATCCGATGGATTGGATTTGAATATATGATGGATTGAATTGGATTCAAAAAATAAGAATCTGTAAAGTTTGGATGGGATATGAATTAAGCTAAAATACAATCAATCCGTTTCATATGCACCCCTATGCCAAAGCCCTTTGCAATTGGTCATAATTCATCTATTTGTGGTAGGAGATAGTTATTACGCATGATCATTCTATTATGCCTTCTATAATCTATACAAAGTATCAAGAATCATCCTTCTTGACAAAAAGAACACGAGAACCCCAACATAGTCCGACATATAGTAATCATAATGTGTGATAGTGGGTTATAAATAGCGGGGAATACTACTAAACAAGTTGGGCTTGAGCTTTTTGGCTACTGTTCATGTGTCTAGTTGGATGCGAGCCCCGGATTGTGAGGGTCATTTATCCCCTTATTGATACAATTCCTTGATATTACAAATGGTAACAGAGCGGGTTTCTTGTAATAGTGGAAACGGCTTTTCAAGAGGTGGGGCCACCCATACTCACGAGATAGGAGGAAAGTGCTACAAGAGCGTGCTGCCACTGCCACCACTATTACTGGGAATTAGTGAATGACCTTATAGCAACATGGATGTTCTATACGTATGTGGAAGAGATTGTAACACCCCAACACCGCCCCACATCTAATAATCGTAAAGTGTGATAGTGGGGTCTACTACGGAACTACTTGGGATGAAGCAGTTTATGTTGTGATCATGAGGTCTAGTTGTGCCGAGTCCAACAAGTTATGAGGTTAATCATAATCTATAATGGGCTCGGGTTTAGGCCCATGATGTTACAATTTTTCTTTGAGAATTATTCTTGAGGGTGATTTATCAGCCTCTTTCTAGGTGGGAACTACTTTTGTTCTTTACTTTTAATGAATTTGGAATTACTACAAACTTTCAGTATTCATTCTTTTTTCCTTGAAAAGATCATATGTAAGGCTGTCTACTTTGGTCATTATCCATCTGCGTTAAGATGTAGTTCCAGCCACCAGCTTTATTTTTTGGGTTGGTGTTTAACTGGTGACCGTGGGAGGCGAATTCTGCACTCTTACTCTTCTTATCCTATAAATGGAAAATTTGTTGAAAGATGCTCGCCAATTTATATTATTCGAATCAGGAAGTAGCCAGGGATGGAAGAAAGGTTCAAATGTCCAACAAGAAGGCTATGGTACTACCATTGTTCTTTCTGAGCAAGGAATATATCTTTGTGCTTCAACCTATCGGCCGGTTGTTCAGGTATGGGATATTGTTTTGGTGAAGCTAATAGCAATTTAGTTTTGATTGTAGCAATTATATTAGTCACCTACATACTTATTTGTATTTCTCTCAGTTTACAGAAAAGATTGCATCTCTGCTGCCACAGAAGTATTCACAGATTGGGTATGTATCTCAACATGAATTATGGTCTGTTTAATTCTCTAGTAGTGGCTTTAATTGTCTTTATATGGAGTGCTGGTGGTTTCTTGGAACTCTGGTTTGGCAAAAACCCTGCATTAATTTATTTGATGCAAGATAGTTTGATAGATAGGAAGGTGGAGTAAATTTGAAGTTTGTCGGACAATTTGTTGCCACGTGTAGCTGGAGAAAAAAACTGAGAAACTCTCATTGATTAGGTCTGTTTTGCACACGCAAAGCATGCGACATTTGGTTCAAGAATTTGTGATGGGAATTCCAGAGTTGCATAATACTATCGGTGCATTGAAAAAAATGTTAGCTAATGACTTTTACCTTTGATTTCCTTAATGCACTTGTTGCTTATGGCAGTCATCCGAAGGACTTGAATAACATTTTTTAAGTTGCTATTTTCGTATCAAAATATATTATTGTCTATTCTGGTGAACCGTGCTACATTGCTGGTTGTGGAATTGATATGCCGATAAGCCCTACCTTTCTCGTAGGAATGATTTGTTACTAGCATTTGTTGAGAACTTCTTGAAAGATCGCTTCTTGCCCGCCCTTTTTGTGGATTATCGGAAATGCATCCAGCAGGCTATATCAAGTAAGTTTCTTTTTTGTATTGCACAAGTTTGATCTGTGTCTAAGTAACATATTACATGAATAGTTTTCATTGAGTAAGCCATGAGCATTATGCGTAGTTTTGAGAGATATTTTTATGTGTGTATTTTATGTATTTTCTCTTCTTATTATCTTTATTATGTAATTTTCTCAATATGGTTTCTTCTATCAGTATAAGATAACTCTAGGGCCTCATGGATAAACAAGTCATTATACTATTTCCATATGATATAAGAGAGGGGGTCCTAGACCATAGCTTTGAAGCTTTAAACTCCTCTCCTTCACCCAATGGCCCTCCCGTCCAACTCTACTCATCACCGCCACCCAACTGAGTCGACACCACCACTTAGCCGGATTCATCTTTGCCACCCAACGACACTCGGCAGGGCGTAGAGGCACCCTGCAACGCAACGCTTGCCACCCAACGACAACTGGCGATTCCTATCAGCCCTAGGGATACTGTTCTAGACGCTCAATGGGCTCCGGCTGTGACGCCCTAGGATCCGGGCACCTGTCTATGCCGCATTCGTAATACAATATTCACTAACATCGCATTAATATGAAAATACAGGGAAGATTTTCGCATTTTGCTTTTGCATAGGACAGTCACATTCAAGAAATAACCACAAAAACAGTAACAACAATTGTAATGTGTGCCACCAATATTTCATTAATTTCCATAATTTTATACATTTACAAAAGAGATGACATCGTATACATATATCCCAAAATATGTACATAAGAGAAAGAAATCATTTACAAAATGAGCCGAACAAAATCTACAACAAAAACTGTACCGTCTAGTATAAACCCGATCAACAGGAGTCATCAATCCGCTATTGTGCATCAGGCTGCTTGCCTGAGACACATGCAGGGAAGAAAAAGATGTCACAAATGTGTGTATAACCACAGTTTAACAAAAATAGTAAGTAATTTACTATGTGCAAAAGAAAGCAAGTAGGTAGGTATATATGAATGAAAATCTACCACTACCTGCGTATAAAAAAGATTTTTCAAATTTTCTGCATGCGTTTCACATAACATTTTTCTATAGTAATTAAGGCCAGCAAGTAAATGTTGTTTTCTTATTGTTAAGAAAATAAACTTGCGGAAGCATAACATGAAAAAGGAATAAAGAACACGAAGAACGCGGGATTTTAACGTGGAACCCTACCCCGTGAGGAGCGGGATGAAACCACGGGAGAAGCCCTCAAATAGGGCGTGTTTGTCTATTGACTTTCTCAATGGATACAAGAGGTTTGGGGCTCCTTATATAGCCTCTCCAGAGCCTCCAAGTCCCACCACTAGGCGTTGTGGGACTAAACACTGGATGGGGTAAATGGATCTTCTCCAGGATCCATTTACCCAGCTATAACTCAATAGGCGCAAACAACTTATACTCCAACACTCCCCCTCAAGCTGGAGCATGCAATGCTCAGCTTGGACAAACAGAAAGAAACTCAACTCAACGCTACAAGACACTACGGACAATATCAACCCAACGCGCACATTGCTGCAGTCGAGGACGTTGCTTCTCATGCTGTGCAGGTGAGGAGGACGAACGGGCTGGAGTGTGAGTCTGCTGAATCTCCTCGTCGGAGAGCATGTGCTCTGAACTGCGCATGTCAGAGTCACTGCAACTGGAAAAATGAGTCTCCTTGTCGGAGTATTCTGGCCCGCCACAATAATGTGGACAACTGCTCCATCTTTGAAAAGGGCCGAACTGAAAAAGCCGTGGCTGTGCAATCCTCGTCGAAGTCCACGACCGCTGGAGAATGGAGTCTGAAAAGTCTTCTCTTCGGAGAACTGGGTCTCTCCCATCTGGCTCAGAGAATGGTGCACTACTCTGGTGTACCTATGATACCACATGAAAACCCTTGCCCACATGGCATAGGGAATGGTCCTCTACTCTGAAGTCCCTATGGCTCACATGAAAACTCTGGCCAACAAAATAAGAATAATGATGGGGACCTCGAACTGATGATGGCAACATATGCTCATCTGAAAATGACTGCCACCTTGTACGCTGAGGAAACTGTAGACTCGGAATAATGATCGTCGAGTCTGAAACCGAACTATAGAGTCTGGAAGATTGGATGGTCTGGAAATCTGTATCTGGATCTGAGGAATCTGCAATCTGGAGAAGATATCTGAGATGATCTGTGACTCTACACATACTCCCCTTTTCTCCCATATTTGTCAGAATGAAGACAAAGTTGGGAGAATATAAGATAAATAGGGGTACACAACATGAAGATTCACAAACATTTCTTGCGGCTTTCCTTTTTTTGGGATTTTATCACTTGTGCCCCTCTTAGATATCGTAATATCAGTTATGCCCCTATCTTTTTGGTAATATCAGTTGTGCCCCTCAATTCTTGCTCCGTCATCAGTTGTGCCCTTCCGTCAGATTGACCGTCAAAAAATTAAAATAACCATGGTTTATTCAAACCATGGCGTGGTTAAAAAGGGTATTATGGTCAAAACAAAATCAGAGGATCTGAGGAGCTTGGCGGTGCCGCTGGCGCGGAGGGGAAGCGATTCGGTTGCAGGTAGGGCTTCCGCGCGCGGAGCGCAGGAGGAGGGCCACCAACGGAGCTGGCGTCGTGGAGGTGGATCGTGCGCCCGCGCGGAGGACGTGCAACGCTAGGCTGCGTTGATGCGGGCGGAGAACGGCCTGGGCCGGCGATGCGCTGGAGTCGCGGGGGTGCGACAGCTGCAGTCTGGAGCTCGCGGGCTTTGGAGGGCGGTGCGACGGAGGGGCACCGTCGGCGGAGAGGAAGAAGCTCGGGGCAGGGCGTGCAGGGGCGCCGCCCAGGCTGGGTGGAGGTGTGGGGGCGGGCGGAGGACCTTGCGGCAGGGGAGAAGCATGCGAGGGCAGAGGGGAAGACGTCGGGGCAGAGGGGGAGGCCCCCAGGCTGGGTGGAGGTGTGGGGGCGGGAGCGGGACAACTCTCGTGTGATGCTGAAATGATAAATGGCGGGGCGACGAGGTTCCTTTGTCTGAAGCGTAATCAGTCCTGTTGCGTTGGTTGCGGATCCATCATCTATGTTTAGAGTAGATCGGATGACGTTTTTTTCATCCTACTGCAGGCGACGACGCTGTTCTAATTTCTGAGCGGCAATCTTCGTTTAAGATCAGATTCTCACGGCGAATCCTTACTGAATAACAATCTCCAGGTGATGCTCCAATCGTTATAAAAATCTATGGTACTTGTATTCTCCCGAGGAAACCTCAAATTCTATGCAGATATGTTATCACGTGATAATTTGTAAATACGTTGCCTTCTGTTCGGGAATGGAGGCTTTAGATTTCTAGGAAATTCATAGTTAATGTTCCAATACTTCAATTCAGATGGTTCGCTTAGTTCTTTAGTGGTGATGCACGGTGATTCACAGCGGCGTAAGAGGCTCTAAGCTATGATGGTTCCGACTTGGCTTTCGTTTACAGATTGATGCTTTGCCTCAAGGAGTTGATGATCGACAAGGTCCTGTATAGTTTCAAATAGAAGGCTCGAGATTTCCTCGGTCGATCGTTAGGAGCGGTGGGAATAAATGGATGACGCTACTCCAAAAAATGAGTTGCAGATGGAATACTGATCATATATCTCGAATCCAGAAAATAGAATAGAAGCAATGAGATGGAGGGAATCGCATGTGGTCTGGAAACGAATGTGATGAGGTTGTTTGAGAGAGAGTGAATATTGAATACGAAATCAGAGAATAAGGATCCGGAAGAGATTGAGAAGAGAAATAGGAGAGATTAGGATAAAGGAACATATAAAGGATTAAAGGAGACCTGCCCGGTAGATGGAATAGACGGAGTGAAATGGATACGCGCCTGGGGAGCTCGCGGCAGGGGAGAAGCCTGCGGGGGCAGAGGGGGAAGACCTCGGGGCGGAGGGGGAGGCGCCCGGGCGGGGGGATGACCTTGGGGTGGAGGGAGAGGTGCTCGGGCGGGGGCGCGGGGGGGAGGGGGAGGTGCGAGATGGGGGAGGAGATGCGGCCTGGGCGCGGGGGTTGGCGGGGGCATGAGGAGGCACGGGGGAGGTGAAGGTGCGGGGAGGGGAGGGGAGGCGAGGGCGGAGGGGCCGCAGGGCATGGGGGGAGGTCGGGGCGTTCTGGAGGCTGGGGCGGAGGGGCGACAGGGGGCGGCGCCGGGGAGGGGAGGGGAGGCTCGAGGCGGAGCTGGGCGGCATGGGGCAGGAGCAGGGGCGGAGAGGGAGGAGGAGGAGGAGGTTGGAGGAGGAGGAAGAGGATGGGGAAGAGGAGGAAGAAGAAGAGGATGAGGAAGAGGGTACAAAATGACCACATAACCTTTTTTTTAAAATTAATTCCGCTTATGTCCTCAAAGTTAATGTTCGTTTGCACGGTGGATGGACGGTTACTAACCCGAGGGGCACAAGTGATAAAATAGCAAGAAATGAGGGGCACACCTGATATTACCAAAAAGATAGGGGCATAACTGATATTGCGATATCTAAGAGGGGCATGAGTGATAAAATCCCTTTTTTTTAATAAGCCGTCACTTTTTTTTTAAAAATTCCTTCCTTTTTTTAAGCCGTTTAAACATTTTTTTTACAGCTTCTCATTTTTTTTGAAATACTTGCGTACAACTTTTTCTTGTACACGCCTCTCCTTTTCGCAACTTTTTTTAACCCGTGCACTTTTTTTTATCGGCTTTTCATTTTCCTTTTTTTTAAGACTTGACTCCCCTTTTTTTCTCGTATACTTTTTTTCCCCGACCCACTTGGGCCCAACACTCAAATCCCTATTAAAAAAACAAATCAGCCCATTTGGGCTCTCACAGAAATAGCCCATACAATTTTTTTTAAATGCCAATAACCCCTAATAGATCACGCGTATCGATATGCCGCCGCCCCCTCTGGAGGTTATTGCTCTTCGCGAGATCGTGCGAGAGCGGCGCGAGGGGGGCTCGCAGGAGTGCGCCTGGAAGGAGGGTGCTTCTCACGCGATCCCCATCAAGGGGGTCCGTCAAGGGGGAGTGTTTCTCACGCGCGCTGCCTTGGGCGTGGAGGAGGTCGCACAAGAAGAAGAACAACCGCCCCCGAGAAGAAGAAACCAGTGCGCATGGGGGCCAGGAACGAGGCCGCCTGGAGGAATGAATCGCTGCTCCGATTGATTGCGCTCGAAGAAGATGCGCTTGGGCACGGGCTCCACCAACGCTCGGAGAGGTGTGCGCCGCCCCCAACTGCGGGATTCGAGAGCGCGCGCTATGAATCGCTGCTGGAGATTTGTGAAAGGGCGATGGAGGTGCTCCACGCCGCCAGGAAGTCGGATGGGATGCGCCGGGAGGGCGTGCCTGTGACCGCGATGCCTGAATCGGAGCCTGTGCGCACGATGCGCCACTGCCTGGAGGTGCGGGAATGGGGCACCTAGGGTTGCGGCTTGTTGGATCTGGCGCAGGGCTCTGCCTTGTGTTTGCGAGAACAGGGCTGCAGCCTCAAGATGTGTGCTGGAACATCATCTAGGGTTTCAAAGAACCTTAAAATAAAATCTCTCAAACAAAATATGAATATGAACAGTACAAATCTTCAGAAATACATCTTTAACATCAACTCGAATCTCGAAAAATAAAGAAAATGAAATCCTCGAGAATCGAACCCGCTCTGATACCATGTTAAGAAAATAAACTTGCGGAAGCATAATATGGAAAAAGGATTAAAGAACACGAAGAACGCAGGATTTTAACTTGGAACCCTACTCCGTGAGGAGCGGGATGAAACCACGGGAGAAGCCCTCGAATAGGGCATGTTTGTCTATTGACTTTCTCAATGGATTCAGGAGGTCTGGGGCTCCTTATATAGCCTCCAAGTCCCACCACTAGGCGCTGTGGGACGAAACACTGGATGGGGGTAAATGGATCTTCTCCAGGATCCATTTACCCTGCTACAACTCAATAGGCGCATACAACTTATACTCCAACACTTATCATTACTATGACGCATGTTCCCGCGGATCCAGGATACCCATTTACATAACATTCATAGTATCATATTTGGTAGAACTTGCATTAGGTTATTGAAATTCAGGGAAAATTTTTCGCGTTTAGAATGACATTCACATTTAACTAATAAGCCACAAAACTACAATATGTCACCAATTTATTTTGCAAAAATCTCCTTCTAATGTCACCAATTTGGTCCCTTCGCCTACCGGAACGTGTGGGAATTTTCTTGTGGCTACTTCGGCGCAAGCGGCTTCTGACTCGCGACCGATGCGTCAAACTTTTGGGAATGACTGCAGGCAGATGTTTGATCTGTGACAATGCGATCGAGACAATTGATCACCTTTTCTTTGCATGTCCTGTGGTATCTCAGATCTGGCTGAACTTGGGGATTTCGTGGTGCCGTGTAGATGACTTCCACTCGTTCTGGAATTCGATCCACTTGAACAAGGACAGACCAAGAGCTGATCGCCTTCTTCCGATTGCCTACCTTTGGGCGATTTGGCGTAGCAGAAACGACCTCCTTTTCTCCGGTCAAAGATTTTATGAGGAGAACGTGACTTTCCTGGCGAAGGGGCTAGTCGATGACTGGCTGCTATAGTTCTTTTTTTGGCAGTTTTTGGGAGGTTTTGTTATCTTTTTGTAAGGTTGATTTAATCTACTTTTTAACTATGTAACTTCCTTGGTTTCGCTTTCTTTTTGAATAAAATTTTTGATGGGGAGGGTGCCACCGAGCACTACCCCCTGACCTACAGACTTTCAAAAAAAACTCCATATAATTTAAAATGTAATAACAGAAACTGCATTATATACATGTATCCCAAATTGTAGCAGAAGAGAAAGAAAAACATTTATAATATCCTGAATAAAAATTATAACATGTGTACCTGACAAATAGTAACTGCGGAAGCTAATGTTCAACTCTCTCAATACCACAATGCAGGTGTTATTCCTGCAATCCATGCATCAGGAAGAACAGAACATTAACAAATGTTGAGTAAATCTTATTAATTAAAAATAACAGGAATTTAATGGCTCCAAAAGAAAGCAAGTAGTTAGTGTTTGTCAATTAAATTTAATGAGCTTCTCGCATTGAAACATGTTTTCAAGTTGTTCTGTAAAGGTGAATCTCCTGACTTACCCATCCTACCTCAATTACCCATATTTAATATTTCATATATTGGTTAGTTAGCATTTCATATATTGATTATAGGATTCATACTTAAACTATTGTCCTTTTTTTAAAACAAATTTATGATTCATATTTGATGGATTTTAGTGTTGAAGATGATGAGACTCCTATTTTGATCTTTGTCTTTATCAAATCATAAACAACTATATATGATTTCTAGTCTTGCTTATTCCTTTTTAAGTCGCAAGGATTCATTAATTCTTTGATTCATTGTATTATTATGACCAAGGTGATTCGGATCTCTTTCTGATATTTATGAATCATGTAGATGGATCATAGGAAGTGTATATGATGAGTCAGATGTTTTGATTCTTTTATTGTTGAATTTCTTAAGCTTAGTAGATAGTCTGTGGTCTTGATCTAGGTAAGACCTCACACTATAACTCTAAGGCAGTAAGGAAGCCTTAGGGTTGAGGTGCCTCAGCTGGAGGACCCTCGGTTTTAGTTTTTCGAGCTCGTTTGCCCGTACCAGTCGTATCGGTTTTTCTAGAGTGACTTTTCTAAAGAATCTCTCTCACCCATCTCAGTGGCGTAGTTTTGGAGTAGACCTATCCCTCTACTGGACCACACTTCCACTTAAAGGGCAGGACAGAAGGGTCTCTTAGGAAACTACCTCAGCGCTTGAGTTGTTGGTTACCGTTCTGCCAATAGGCTTGGCGATGGCTACATCTGAATCCTCTATGACTAAATCCGAGTCAGTTACAATTGAATTTGAAGGAGTTACAATTTAGCTTGGAATGAGTCACATATGAGATTGGCTAAAGTTGAGATGGATTACAATTGAGTTGGTTATATGGGAGCTTGGTTACAATTGAGTCGATTGTAGTTGAGATTGGTTTCCGTTGAGTTAGTTACTGCTCCACCAGTAGTTCTTGACGAAGAGAAAAGACCGTATTATGAAAATCATCGTTATCAGACTTCGAGCTACTACCACAAGTTGTTAGAAGTTGCTAGTGGACGTGTTGGGAACTTAGTTAGAATGCATTTTACTCCACCGCATGCCTACGGAGGCACTCTGACCCTAAGGCTTCCTTACTGCCTTAGAGTCAAAATGTGAGGTCCTACCCAAACTTTCCTTTCATTTTCAAAGGAATTTTCTTATCACAAAGAACAATAGAGACTCCTCTCTATTTTGGCAAACCTACATTTATTCCATTAGTAACATCTCTATCAACTTACCCATCGTGTTGCAAAATAGGTCCCATGTATAAAAAAATCTCTCTTCTGAATGTTATTGTCACTAGTTTCACCTCGATTCCTTCACCATTGCTTCCATTAAAAGTTCATTGCATATATTCAGTCTTAGCTCTACTTATACAAAATCCTTTAGTCTTCAATGCTTATCTCTAGACCTCAATCTTTTCATTTACTACATCTCTAGTCTCATCAATTCACACAATATCATCAACAAATAACATACGTCAAGGTATCTAATCTTGAATGTGACATGTCAACTCGTCCATAATTAAAGTCAAAAGGAATGAACTCAATGGTGAATCTTTATGCAGACCAATGCTGATGTCAAAATAGTCAGTTTTTTCAGAATGTATCCTTACACAAGATGAATCCCTATCATACATATCTTTTATGACGTTAATGTATTGGACATGTACTTGTTTCTTTCCCAAAACTCTCCACATTATCTATCGTTGGCCATAATTATAAGCATTTCCCAAGTCAATAAAAATCATATGTTCTTCCTTTTAGCTCTATAAATATCCATCGTTCTTTTCAGCAAGTAGATGATTTCAATAGTTGAGTGACCTGTCATGAATCCATATTGGTTTTCTTTTACTTTGGAAACTTCAACATTTTTTCGATCGTATGTTCCCAAATTTTCATAATGTGACTTATTTGCTTTATAACTCTGTAATTTAAACAATTTTAAATGTCTCTTTCGTTCTTATAAAGATGCACGACGATGCTTCTCCTCCAATTTTCAAGCATTTTCTTGCTTCACCAAATAACGTTGAATAAATTTGTAAGATAAGTCAAACCATGCTCACCTAAAACTCGCCAAGCTTCTATATGAATGTCATCATGTTCTACATCTTTCCCAGGTCTCATAACCTTCAAAGCCTCCTCTACTTCCGTCCTTTGTATTCGTCTATAGCTTACACGATTCAAGTAACTTCACTACTAGCTAGATCTTCCAAAACGATCTCTTTATTTCCTTCACCAATGAAAAGCTTACGGATGTACTACTTCCATCTAGTCTCTATATCCTTCTGAGTAACAAGCACATGATCTTCCTCATCCTTAATGCATCTCACTTGAGAAAGGTCTTTGATCTTTCTTTCTCTTGCTTTAGCCAACCTGAATATATCCTTCTGGTCCTCTTTAGAGTCGAGAATTTTGTACAAAACTTCATACGCTTTTGGCTTAACTTTGCTTACAACCTTCTTTGCTACCTTCTTAGCAATTTTGTGGTACATCTAATATGTATTAGGGTGTAAGAAATAAATGCCGATACACAAAACATGTACCAATGTGACAAAAATCTACTCTTGTCATTAGGGTCAAAGCACTTACCAAGGAAGAGGACGCGGGGGCTGTTGCGCAAGCACTGCAGAGGTAACGCTAGGTGGGCCGATGGCGCGATGTGGCAGCGTGGGGAGTAGGAGGGGAGACTCGTCACTCGGCTTCAGTGCACAGAACATGGTGAGGGAGAGGAGTTGGGGGTAGGAGGGTTTCAATGGGAGTTGGGGGATGGAGGGTCTAGATAAGATGCACGAACTGGACTTGATTTTCGGGTTAATCATATGTGGATCCTTAATCGAACCCTGCGTCCGTCTAACCCGCATGCCCAGTCGCATATGCGATTTACGCAACCTGCTTAAGCGCTCTGGCCGCATAATACTGCATATGTATTATATGTTTTTGAACCCATGGCGCATACACATATGTGGCCGCATGAGCTGCATTTTTGAAAATTGGCGTTGACAACTGCAAGGCTAGGTTTTTGTCTCGTGGGTTCTCCCATACTTAAGGGGTGGACTATCAAGATACATTCTCCCCTGTGGCATGCCATTCTATCCTTCGGATACTTCTTTTTGTTGCAATGGTACGCGACTGGTCCCTATCCCAACTTTATGTGAATAATACATTTCTATATGGTGATATGTATACTTGCAACAACCACCTGGGTTCATTGTTGAGGGGGGAGGGTCATAAGGTTTGCATACTTCATAAGGCTATCTATGGCTTTAATCAGAGTCCCAAAGCGTGGTTTCAGAAGCTCGCGGACTTGATATTGCAGCAGAACTTCACGAGATCGACCGTAGACCGTTCACTATTTGTTTAGAGGATCCATCGAGTTATCATTATTATACTGATCTATGTTGACGACATCATTGTTACATGAGATAATGTGTAGCGTATTATTGTGGCTAAAGAGTTCCTTGGACATCATTTTGTCACGATGGTCCTTGGCGATTTACGATACTTCATAGGGCTTGAGTTCACTAAGAACCAACTGATCCACTCTCAGAGACAATCATGATAGATTATAGACTTGTCGCTTCTCCCATGGATCCCATCATGAAGTTATATGATGATGATATATAGGAGGTTGGCAAGAGGAGATTCTTGGAGCTTGTTGGGAAACTCCTTTATGTGATCATTACCAAGTCATACATCTCCTTTGATATGAGCAAAGTTAACCAGTTTATGGAGTAGTCGAGACTTGCACATATTGATGTGGTTCACATGATTTTGAGAATATTTAGGAAAGGGACATAATCATGGCATGTGCAGATGCAGATTATGCAAGATGTCCCATGGATAGGAAATCTACCTCCGTCTTTGTTGTGTTTATAGGGATATTTTTGATGTTATGGGTGAGGAAGAAGCGTACTGTGGTTTCTAGATTTAGTGTTGAGTCAGAGTACAGGGTCGCGACACATGGGAGCGCTGAGGTGATGTGTATGAGATTCTTTCTGATTGACCTAGTTGTTGACGTGCCTATTCCCATGCATCTACAATGTGACAACCAAGGTTTGAAAAAATGAAAGGCGGAACGAGACATTTTCCCTGGAGGTGAGGCATATCCTCGAGATGGTCGACGCCTTAGCCTCAGTTTGTATTAGAAACGTTTACAAAAAGTATAGTCAATATATTTAAAGATGAAATTATATCAATTGACATACACATAATATATAACATTGTAATATATGATAAAATTATGAAGATAAGAACGTGAAAGAAAGGATATGTGAATTTCATAAACTTATCTACTAAATTTATACCCAATAAAAATAGAATTATTGGCTATAATTGTCGTTAAAATATTAGAGATAACATTTTTTTCGTTAAAAATATTGTGGTGTATAAAAAATTATGATTAGATGTATTTGTTATATGACAAATATATAATATGATAGCATTGACATGCCTTGAATCTAATCTTATTTTTTCTAGTTGGTATATTACAACGTCGCTCATTATGTCATCTCTCTCAACACTAGCTTTTCTTTAAGCTTTACTGATTATGTATTTAAAAGTGCAATATTAAGAATTTATTGAAAAAATTAGACAAGTTTAATGCTCAATATGAATATGAACAAGCTTAAAATTCCAAGCATTCATCTTGTAAGTATGTATCCTAGACAACTATACATTTATAAGCATCTAAACGCCTCAGAGAACGCCTCGTTCCGCCTAGACCGCCTCACCGCCTCGACCTTCTGAGGCACACGCCTCATCAGTACCATTTGAGGCATCCGCCTCGATGCTAAAAAGTCCCGCCTCATTTTGCTTCGACAACCTCGAGCCTAGCCTTTTCATACCATGGAGACAACCATGCTGCTCTTTTCATTGCCAACAACACCTTCCATGAGAGGACCAAGCTCATTGAGGTAGATTTTCACTATACACGTAACATGATTCAGAAGGACTCTCTCTCTACTTCCCACGCCTACTAAGGGGAACAAACAATAGATGTTTCACTAATGCTCTTGCCAGAGGGCCATTTCAAAATTGTTCCAATCTGAGCATGATTGACATCTATGTTTCATCTTGAGGGGAAATGTTAACATATATTTTACTTTTGTTTATTTTATGTATTTTATTCTCTTATTGTCTCTATTAAGTAATTTGTCCAAAATGGTTTCTCTTCTCTATATAAGAGAACACGGGGCCTCGTGAATAAGTAAGTCATTATTCTATTTCCACACATAGTTTCCAAGAAGTTGTCGACCTTTATATATTGGGGACTTGTTCTTGCCATGTATATTATAGATTTGTGAAAGTATCTATTTCTAAAATCGACTGGCTTCAAGTTTCCAAGAAACTCATCCAGTTGGCAACTATTTGATTTTTCGTAGTTAGTTTTTTGGACATCCTTGAAAATTTCGCTCTCAAATGTGGCATCTGTTGCGCCAATCGTTCCATGTGAAAATGTCCTGATTAAACTAGTGGACGTTGAGTGACGCTCACCTGTTAGTTAATCTCCTTAAATTTATTATGTGCTAACTGAGTCCATTATCTTAAAAACAAAGTCCGAGGTTGGGGACATTAACTCTTTATGTTTCTTTAGAAGTTAATATGTTTTGTTGTAAGTTAATAAATGTAAAGTTTATTTGTGTGGGACTCAGTGGCCTTGTTCATGTTTTCAGATCCAGCCGCGTTTAGGCCACGGGCACATGCAGCCTATGTATATAGTCCACTAGTTGTGAAAGGACGCCCTGTGTTGCAGGGTTTATTGGCTACGGATTTGTTAGCAAAGGAGGTATTTATTTAATGATTGTTTTTCCTGAATGACAATGTTTTGTTTTGAATTTTCTACTGATTTTTTTATCATCAGGTACTTGCCTGGGCTCATGCGATGCCGAAATATTCCAGTGAACTAATTGAATATGTTCGAACTTTTCTTGAGAGGGCATATGAAAGATGTCGTACATCATACACCGAGGTATATGAAATGCATCCTGTATCAGTTTGATTTTTTGTTCTGCATGTAAATATATTTGTGTTTTCATTGTCCCATATAATGTGATCTACAATCCTCCATTCATTCTCTTGGGCCATCGTTTATTGCCTCATATTCTTCAATGAAGGCTTTTCCCTAATAAAACACCTGCAACAATGCTTTTGAAGTTTAGACATGGAACCACCGTTATCCTATATTAACCTTGTACATCATATCATAAGATACACGAACTTTAGAATTTAGATATAATAACGTGTATTATTCATGCAAAGAAGCCACTAGTTTGAACTTATGACGTATTTGTGGATATTGTGTTTCATACGACAGAGTAAGAGAGGCAAATATGTTAACATACTACAATCTTGATATCCTAAATAAGTATTTTGTTGCCCAACATTTTTACTTTAGTAGATCTAACAGTTAAATGCTGAACTACAACAGAAGTATTTAGCTGAACCAGTTGCTCAAATTAAATGCCGTAATCATGTAATCCGTACTTAAGCAATTAACCTACCTTTCTTGGTGCAGTATCTAAATGTCATGCATCTTTAACATAGGCATCTCATTTGTAAAAGTCCATGGATAGACATGTTTAGCTTATAGCTTAGATCCTCTATCACGAAATAACTTTACTAGCATGCTAATCACCACTTTTCAAAATTCGAAGTGTTTTACTGTACCAAAAAAAGAGGATCTTAGACCCCAACATCTGTCTCCTACAGTAGATCCATAGCATACTTTCTTTGGGCCATAACTTGGCGTCGACTAGAATGACCTAGTTTGTTCCCACAAATCTGTAATGCCATCGGAGTCATTTCATCGCATGTAGGCATCACCTAGAACGGCATCTGATCTTTGATCACAAATAGTTATGCTAGTTGCTTCTTATTCTTGAATGTCACCAGAGTCATGTCATGTAAGGACGATATCATCCACATAAACCAGCATTTCCACAATCCCTTTTCTATTCTTCTGCACAATTAACGAATGATCCATTGTTGACCTAGAGAGACCAAAGCTTCCTAGGAGCTTTATACTATTTAAACCCATAGATGGCTTTGCATAATCATTGTACTTTCTGACACTCCTAGTAACAAGGCCTTAAATGTCGATTTCGGTCATCATTTCGATACCGACCAAAACAGAATTTCGATGGAATTTCGGTGGAATTTCGACCGAAATTTCGGTCATTTCGGTCATTTTTTGTACTAGGACCCCCATATTTCAGTCATTTCGGTCATTTTGGTCGAATTTTGATTTCGACTGGATATCGATATTCGATAGAAATTCGACCGAATTTCGCTGACATTTGAGGCCATGCCTAGTAAGCCTTGAAGTCCTACAAGAATACCATATCTTGTAGTCACCATATAGAAATGCAGTCTTCTTATCCAGTTGATGTGGAGGTCAATCAAGTTGTATGACTATTGACATAAGTATATGTATTGTGGACGGATGACCAGGGTGAAGGTGTCGAAGAAGTCAACATGGTATGTCTATGTAAAGCCCTTGACAATCAATGGAACTATGCACCGCACAATCGATCCATCGCTTATGTTATTCTATAAACACCTATATATTTCCAATTTCTTTGTTGTTACTAGGTGCATCAACTACTTGTCATGTGCCATGTGGGATAAGAGCAACCATATATTCTGCCATTGCAAGTTGTCATCTAGAGTTATGAAGTGCTTCGTTATGATGCAAGGGATATCTGTGGTGGATAGGGCATCGACAAACCATTTGTTAGGCGATCCAAGGCCTGAAAGGAATTATGGTTGAATTTGGGTGCTTTGTACATTATCTTGTTCTCTTTACAATAGTTATGGGTAGATCTATTGTATCAGCTACTTGGTTGTAACCTAACTATCTTACTGTAATGATAACAAACAATCTGTAAAACCTCTGTCATCAGAGTTATTTTGTGGAATGGGTATAAAAATAGGTACATTTACTATGATAGGTGGAGTTATAGATACATGGATACTAAACCTAGAATAGAACAAGTAGTTCAAAGAAGGTAATGTTTGCACTAATGTAGTGTTTCTGTAACCTAGGATCATAAGTACCGCATCCTTTAGAATTTCTGGCATATTTTAACAACACATTTGTCCACCACGGCTACAATCCTATCTTTACGAGGGACACAAGTACGAATAAAGGAATTTTAATAATACTAGCAAGTGAGAGGGGAGATGGGGAGGCGAGTTGAGAGGAAAGAGAAGATGACTTGACCTGAGTCGAGAGGAGGCAACCCCATTCCTTGGGACTCCGGTGGGTGCCTTGAAGGTACGCCAGGGATCATAATCCGGTGAAGGTTCGGATTTAAGGAGGGTAATGGTTGGGAGGTGTTTTCAGTGTGGGGGTTGTGGTCATTGGGAGAATGAGTGTCGAGACCCCATACGCTCCATCGCTTATGGAATGTTTGGGCATCAACGACAGAAGTGCTCGAGTAATAAAGTTTGGCATCCCAGACCAAGTGAAGATGTAAGGTTGGTGGTAGAGACATGTCTTGTTTTAGTGTGAGTTGGTAGGAAGGAAGACACCTGCCTTATGGATTCTATAACATACATTGGTGTGGTCATCAGAGTTGATTTCTTCAATAATGTTGTGTATATGGGTCATTTGACAGTCTGTGCAAGGGAATTGAATGCCAAAGAAATGACGAAATTCCTAGTTCTTGGACATAAGGCGCATGAGAATTTGTATTGGAGAATACAGAGGCTTCTTGATGGGGCACTGTGTTGTTAGGAGCTCAAAGTGGTCCAAGTTCATGGACTTCCGTTGCTTTGCTGAAGTTTGGAGAAGATCAGAGAGATGACAGGGCCTATTGGCAGGGTTGTGAGGTTGATATCTAAAGATCTCAATTATGGCCTACCAATAGATGTTGTGATCTCAGTTGGGGAGGTGTCGTCACCCATTTCGATGATCTCTGCTATGTGGATTGCGATGCGTCAACAGATTGACGGCTAGAGTCTTCATCATTGCTGATCGATGGAGTAGGTCGAGGAAGGCAGATGATTCACGCTCGAGAGCTGAATCGCCACACTCGATTGCGGAGTTGATCCCTCACAGTTCGAATTTGGTAGTATCTAAAGACTCGGATAAGGGCGCCACTTTATTACTTATTATGGGGGATTCACACATTGGGAAGTATGCTATCGTTGCTATATTTATAGGGTTTGCCCCAAAAGACCATGTTGGGTCTATGGATATGGGTTGTTCGGGTTTCTTGGCCGAGCCAATGAGGTCCAGGGTGCGGGTCCAATTTTGCTAAGAATTGGATGTGATCTGCAAGGCCTCTTCGCACTGCGATAGGGGTAGTTGGGGGATCTAGTTGATGGGCAATCATCAAGCCCTTGAAATCAGATGCAAGGGGTTAGATTGCCTTTTGCGTGGATATTAAGTTGATTGACGAAGATATTCCTAAAAGGGAGTGAAGGAGTGTTGGAGGCAGAGGTACATGGAGATATATCAGATGATGGTGTCTTCAAGAGGGGTGAGGGTTCCGATACATGTGGTATGCTTGGTGGGAGGTCATCGACCGGGGGGTTTATTTGTGGGTTTCTTGGATTTATTATGGTAATGTCGTGAGATAGGGAGGCTGTAAGCACGACCATGCAGAAGGCTACTATTTCGATGTGGACAGATGTGGACAAGGATTTAGAGGAGTGCTTGGGTGTGATTCTGCCATGCGAGGGTGTTGTGGCTATCCGATGTAGATTGTAACTTGAAACATAAGGGGCCTTGGGAGGTCGGAGAGGGTAGGTGGTGGGGATCTTTTTAGAAGCTAAAGCAGACATTGTACTATTGCAGGAAATGAAGACTTGTCCGGGAAATAGTATAGTGTAGAGGGCCGTTGGTAAATGGTAGCTACAATTAACATAATTTAGAGCTTTTGATTAGGTTGGAGCAATGGAAGACATTGCTGCAGGGAGTGCGGATAATTTCACACTGGATGCAGGGGAGTCAAGAGCTATCACTATGTGCCCATTTTGTTGACGCGAAGAGCAGATGGTTGGATGTTTGTGCTTACAAACATATATGGCCTATTCAACGGTGCAAACATATCAAAGTTTTTGGATAATCTTTGGCTTGTTTAAGCAACGTTTCCATCTGAACCATAGGTTATTGGGGGTGACTTTAATGTGATGCTTCGTCCAGATGACATGCCCAAGCAACATAGGGGGACTGATGCGAGGTCTGAGGAACTCTCTTCTTTGATTGTTGAGTTTGGATTGTTGATTATGGATGCTTCATGGTGTGTATACATGTGGAAAAACTCCAGATCGCGATCATGGATTGATCGGTTCCTGATATCCGTGGAGGTAATGCTTAATTTCCTGCTGGCCAAGATTTGAGCATTGGCTCGGGCTCTCTCAAACCACACTCCCCTCCTATGGTCTTCGGGGAGGATTTTGGGCTGAGGACTTTTCAAATTTGAGCGTGCTTGGCTATTGGAAGATGCGTTTAGAGATATTGTCAGGAATTTCTGGGAGAGATGCGTATCAGATGGATCGACCATGGTTAGATTGGCCAGAAAATTGAAGGATCTACAGAAATTCTCATGGAGTTCAGCAGAAGTATCCAGGTGCAACATAGTTGTAGAAGTAGGGTGCATGATGAGATTTTTAGGTTGGATAGGCGGAAAAACAAGTATGAGCTGTCGGTAGAGGAAATCGACGAAAGATCTAGGCAGGTTCATGAAGTTTGTTTGGAAGACAAAAACGTCAAGATTGAATGGAGGCAAAGATCGTAACAACATTACCTAAAGGAGGTGATGCGAATACCCATTTCTTTCGTTCTGTGACTTCTGGCAGGAGGATGAACTACATTCATGAGATAATGTAGGTGGCATGCATGTCTGTGGTGAGCATGAAGTAGGGAGGGTCCTTCGTTCTCACTTCATTGAGATGAGTAGGAGGGTATCGCAGTGGTTGGGAGTGGCGAGGGAGAGGTGTTAAGGGGATTTCCTCATCTCAAGAGGTAGAATTGAATGTGCTATTCATCGAGATGGATGTCAAGGGGGCGGTTTTTGGCCTTAATGGAGATGAGGCATTGGGAATGGATGGATTGCCTATCTTTGTCTGTAGAGATTTATGTAATGCCGTCAAGGGTAATGTTGTAAAGATGGTATAGAAATCCAGCTAGAGAAATTTAGGTTTTGAGCTGTTAAATAAGACACTTTTATTCTTGCCGTCGAAAAGGGAGGTACCTAATAAAGTGGAGTACTACATGCTGATTGCATTCTCCAATGCGATATATCTTATCTTTGCCAAGGTCCTTGTGAATCGATGTTGCAATATCATAATTAATATCATTTCTTCCGTGTAATCATCTTTTTTTCCTGGTAGGCATGTGGTAGATGGTCAAGTGTTTGTTAGGGATGTGGTGTTGGGCTAGAAGAGGAAAATGGAAAATGGCTTATTTTGGAATGTCGATTTTTTTCAAAGCTTATGACTGCGTTGATTAGCGGTTCCTCCGGACATCTTTGCAGAAGAAAAGCTTTCCAGATGCGTGGATCTCGTGGATTAAGAGATACATTTCTACAACATCACATGCAGTGCTTGTGAACAGACTATCAGAAGGTGGCTTCTTGCAGCTTGGGGGGAGGGGGCTACGTCAAGGATGCCCGCTGGTACCCTTGCTTTTTGTAATTATATACAATGCGTTAATGGCTATGATGAGACTGGCTTCTGATGGGGGTTGGTGCTCAAGGTACAAAAATGGTGATTTCTCCATTCTGACTCTTCAATATGTTGATGATACAATGATTTTTCTAGAGGGGTGTCGGAATAGAATATGATAGTTGCCCATATTTTGAAGATTTTTGGGGATATCTCGTGCTTGTGAATGACCGGGAAGAAGTTGATGATTGTGTTATTTGGTCACTTGGAAGGGTAGAAGGCTAGTGAAGTGTTGTGCTATCAAGTTGGTTACCTCCCTGTACCATATTTGTGACTTCCTCGAGGCTCTAGTTGGGGGAAAGTTTTGAGCGACTGATTGGAGGTCGATGCTGGACAGATTGGAGAGCAAGATGGTGGGGGTGGAAAACGATGACTTTGTCTAGGCGACGTAAGCTGGTTTTGCTCAAGCATGTTCTGGTGGCTATTCTCATCTTCTTTTGTTCTACCGTAATGTTAGCAACGGGGGTTCACAGACATGTGGAAGCTGTGTCGAGAACATTCTTTTGGTTGGATGGCAAGCATGAGAAGGGGGGGGGGGTTCATTTGATTGATTGGGATACTGTTACGATGCTAAAAAAAGAAAGGGGGGTTAGGTGTTTGAAGGTGGAATGCATGAACAAATCGTTAATTGCAAAGTGGGTTGTGTGCTTGTGGGGCGACTCCAATTATTTGATTTTCCAGTTGATGCGAAAGATTTATATAATATCCGGAACTGATTAACACGAATCCAACCCAATCAGGAGTCCGAATGATCAATCAACATTCAAACTATGTTGAATAAACCTAAATTGACCTATAAGTCGTAAATCAAAACTTGTTCGGTTGCAATCGATCAAAAGTCGATCACATCATAGTGCGTGCCACGGAAAAAGGCACGATGCGAAATCAGAAACCACGAAACAAACTGAGACCACCATAGAATTCGATTCGACGAATTAAGACCAACAGAATCGACCGTTTGTCAATCGGAGGTCGTTTGTTATTCGGGGATAATGTGGAAAATTCCGTATCTCAAGAAATTCGGGGATTTAAACCCGCTCAAAATTCACATAATTTAACCCCAAGATAAAACCGTATCTCAAGAAATTCAGGGATTTAAACCCGCTCAAAAGTATATTAATATTATACTCGAATCCAAGGCTCGAGGTGTGAATACGATTTATTTTAAGATCTTCTAAAACAGAACAAAAAAATTATGGAATTAATATATAATATAAGATTAATAATGACATCATTGATGATGTCATTATGAATGATGTCATTAGTGACATTATTGTGCTGATATCATATATATATGAAAAAAAATTTTGATGAGGGAAATTCCATGAACCTTCCCCATTCCATCTCCCTCTCCCCTCTATAATTCTAGCCGAGAGAAGAAATTACCCCTCCCTTTTCTTTCCAAATTCCCATTTCTTCTTTAAGGATCTCGCTGGAGCTGCTCCTTGTTCTTGGAACAGCAGGGCTACTGTTCTCTTCAACCAAGCCCCTGCCATTAGCTCCAAGAAGGAGTTGCCAATCTTAGCAGCTGGAAGATGTTCTCCTGTTGAGCTGCTGCAAGATATTGGAGTGCTAAAACTTTTTTTCCAGCCTCTGTAAGCATGATTCTTCTCTCAGTTTGAAGATCCATAGGTACACTCCCCTCTCCCTCCCTCCTTGTTGCCATGCATGATTAATCATGCCACATCTTGCTATCATCCCTCGTTTTATACGATTCTATCTCTATTCTAGGGTAGCTATATATGTATATTTACCCATTTTGTGCTTTCTGTATCTTTTTCTGCTGAAAGGAGGGTGTCTTTCTAGCTCTGGAAATTTGGTCTTTATTATAAGCTTAACTAAATAGTTTTGATTTGCAGAACTTTGGTTAATTCCTGAAATGAATCGAGAATAATAGGCCCTCAACATGGCACTGTTTTGAATCCTGGAAATTTTGTGTCTTTATTATAATTTCTAGGTGAATAGTTCTGATTAGAATAATTCTGGTTAAATTCGGGAATGAATTGAGAATAATATGCATAAATATGGCATTGTTTTAAATCTTGGAAGTTTGGTTCTTAAATTATAAACTTTAGGAGAATAATTCCAATTAACAGAACTTTAGTTAATTTCTCTAGCAATTATATAGCATGATAACTATATATATGTATATAATTAATTGAAATAATTAAATCAAGTTGGCTTTTGATGTAATATGGAATAATATGTTATAAATTCAAGAATCGAGGGCATTGCACCACGGACTTGGAGTAGAGTTGCATAAGATATATATTATGTTTTGTGTTCAACTGCTCTCCATCTTCTCGATTATTGGATAACTTAATTCGATAGCTACTGATCCTCTTAATTGATTTAACAAACTAATATGATCAATGGTAGTTTGACTCATTGTTAAGAAGGTTGTATTATGATGATTATTAGTTTTGCTTTGAATAGATTAAGTTCAAATTTAAAATCTTGTCAGTTGTGGATCAATCAACTGGTGATTTGCAGTGCATCCAGATAAAAAAATGATGATGATAAATTACACTAAGAATATTATTCTCTGCTTTCAAGAAATTCTCAATTTATAAAATTTTGATTTAAATTCATTTTAGAGAAAGAACTTTTTTTTGAGGCTCAAAAAAAGGGGAGACACTCAATGGTGTTCGCCCCAATAATATATAAAAGAAAATAAACAAAGGTAATTACAACGAAGAGGAGGAGGGAAAAAAAGTGAAGTACACCCAAAATAGGAAAAGAAAAAGCAACCGAACAATGCCAGCCCATAAGAACAAGACCCAAAGCCTACACCGCACACCAGTCATCGAGAAAGCGCGAGCAAAGGATAATAATATTTTCCCGATAGAACCGTTGACCGGAGAAAAGGGCCTCGTTCCTTCCCAGCCAGATGCACCACAACCTTGCGATGGGGGCCAAAAAATCTCTCCTATCCCTGTTCCTGTTGTTTCAAAGAATCTCGCAAAAAGCAGAAAGGTTGTCCGACCTCGCTCAAGGCAAATCATCCCAGATCCCTCGAACCATGAGGCACCCGAAGAAAGGTGATCAATAGTTTCCACCTCCAAGTTACAGAGGATACAGTTAGCATTGATGCTATCAAAGAATCGAGCACAACGATCACACGTCATCAACTCTGCGAAGAAGCCACAGGAAGAAACCAATGCACTCCGGCAGCCGCATACCCCAAATAAACCAACAATCGCGCACAAGGAGAGCAGCATCGAAAGGAGGTGTAGGAACCAGCGCCCGATATGCCTTGCGTGTGGAGAAGGGACCGTCCTTCCAAGTCCAATGATCCACATCCTCGTTCGGCCTAGCAAAGTCACGAAGGGCGTCCAACAGAGAAACAAAATCATCAATCCGCTGATCCGAGAAATTCGCGAGAAAGCGCGGACACCAGCAACCATCCAACCAGCAAGCTGCAATCGACGCGTCTTTCTGAGACGCTAAAGCAAACAAGCGTGGGAAGCGCTCCCGCAAAGGACCTCTTCCCGACCAATCGTCAATCCAAAACTTGAAGGAATCCCCCTTCCCCAGCACCGGGATAAACAGCGAAGCATTCCTCGCAAAGGCATCCAACACATTACGCCAAAACGTAGAATGACGAACGTTCTCGGCCCCCCGCGCCAACCCCAGCCTATCATCGCCCAGGAACTCCCTGAGAACAGAGATAAAGAAGTTATCACCCTTCCCCCAAATTCTACTCACCCACTTGAGTAAAAGAGCATCATTCACCACCTCCAGCCTCCGCACTCCCAGGCCACCATTCCGCTTAGACATAGTAACCTCATCCCAGGCGACAAGATGAAGACCCCTACCTCCTCCCCCTTCCTTCCCCACAAAAAGCGACGCATACAACGTTCAAGCCTCAAGCGAATCCCCACCGGCACATGACGAACAGAGAGGAAGTAAATCGGGATAGAGGAAAGCACAGACTTAAGAGGAGCAAGACGCCCCCTCTAGAGAGCAAAGCCGCGCGCCAACCAGCAAGGCGCGATTCCATGCGCTCAACAATCAATCGCCAATCTCGGAGCCTGGCCCGCCCCACCACCAAAGGTAAGCCAAGATAATCAATAGGAAGCTCACCTGGAGGAGATCTCAGCAATCGACCGCACATCGCCGCCACCTCGTGCGACATGCTGAAGGGAATCACCTTGGATTTAGAACCATTAATCATCATTCCCGATAATTCGCTGAAAAGGTCGAGAGTGGTCGCCATACCGGAGACCTCAGCAGTGTCACCCTCAATAAAGCATATAGTATCGTCCGCAAATTGGATCAAGGGCACACAGAGTGCGCCCTTACAGAATCCGTTAGACAGCCCAACCTTAATAACGCGGTCCACCATACGCGCAAGGACATCCGAAGCCAACACAAAGAGGAGGGGAGCGAGAGGACACCCCTGGCGCACACCCCTTCTTGGCTAGAAGAAGCCACCGACCGCCCGACCATTGATCAACACCGAGAGGGAGGCGGTGGTGTTGCACCTGCGCATCCACAAGATCCATACCTCAGGGAAACCTCAACCTCTTAGAACAGACCGCAAAAACCGCCACTACAAGCAGTCGTATGCCTTAGCAAAGTCGACCTTCCAAAGAACCCCCTTCTTGTGATCGTTCTTCCATTCAGCGACCAACTCCGAGGCAACCGCAATGCAATCCGCAATCTGCCTGCCCCTAATAAAAGCAGCCTGGGCCGGAGAAACAAGAGAGTCCAAAACCCGAGCCAATCGTCTGGCTAAAGCTTTAGCAACAAAAGATAAATGCCATTAGAGACGGAGATAGGCCGATAATCCTCGATACGCTGCGACATCGTGGATTTAGGGATCAAAACAATGTTGGCCCTATTAATCCGATCGAAGCCAGAGTTACCCACACAAAATTCGGACACCACCTCCATCACGTCACTAGCCACCAACTCCCAGAACTCACGATAAAACGCCACCGAGAAGGCATCAGGACCCGGGGAAGAATCAGCATTTAAATCCCACACAGCCTCCTTAACCTCCTCCAAAGAGATAGGGCGAGTCAAAAGCCCAGAGTCGGAGGCCGACAGAGAAGGCGCCCCAAGACCCAGCCAGCGCCACCTACGCCGGGAGCAAGACGATGAGAAGCACTTGAAATGGTCCACGATGGCAATCCCCATCTCCCTCTCCCCGCAAACCTGAACACCATTAATAGCAATACCCCGCATCAAATTAGCACGCTTTCTGCTACTAGCCACACGGTGAAAGAAGGCCGTATTCGCATCACCCTCTTTGAGCCATCTCAAATGCGACCGCTGCCGCCATTCAATGTTTCTTTTCTTGTCCTCCGCCGCAACCTGGTGCTGAGCAGAGAGCCGGTCGAGAAGCTCCTCAGGCAAAAGGTCCCGCTCGTTCTCCGTCTGATCATGGTGCGAGATGACCTCCTCCGCCGCCGCCCTGATAGCAATACGCGCCAACCTGGAATCCTTCTTGAAGCCCGCAAGCACTTTTCGCAACGATGCAAGCTTCTGATCAAGTGTGTGAGCCGCAGACCCCACGACCGATACATGAACCCAATGCTCCTGCACCACCTGCTTGAAGTTAGGCTCCAACAGCTAGCATTTCTCATAGCGGAATAGACCCCGCGACCGAAGTCCCTCGCCAGACTCCCACATAATGGGAGTATGATCGGAGAAAGAGCGAGGGCGAGAAGACACCACGCAAAGAGGGAAGGCCTCCATCAGTTTCCCAGATGCCAAGAATCGATCGATTCTAGAACGAGTAGAATTATTCCTCCAAGTATAAGAGATATCATGAGGGACCAAGCCCTCCAATGCAAGCTCATCCAAAATCTCAATAAAGTCAAGCGACTCCGGATCCTGGCCACCCCTGCCTCGGGGACGATCGGAAGAGTGGAGCGTGACATTGAAATCGCCCCCCAAGAGCCAAGGAAGCCCCCCGAACATAGAAGCCGCCGCGCGAAGGTCCTCCCACAAATCCTTCCTCAGGACATGACAAGTTGGGGCATAAATACAAGAAAACACCATAGGCTCAAGAGAGTCAGCCCGAGTTAACACAACCGAGATCATATGTCTCCCCGCCAGAACCGAGGTGAAAGAGAAGACCACAGAACGCCAAGCAATAAAAAAACCCCCCGCCGACCCCACCGCATCCACCGCTCGGAATTCGTCCAGAGAACCCGCACCAAAAGAGCGCCAGAGGGAATCATCCACACCTCTCAATTTCGTTTCTTGGATAAGAGCAATATCACAGCACCATTCGGACAGTCGCGAGCCCAAAGAGCGACACTTGTCGGCCTCCCCAAGGCCCCTAACATTCCAAAATAGAACCTTCATTAAAAACCATCAGGACTTCCCCCAAGGCCACTGAGATCTGCAATTTCCGCCACGGCTTCCCGCTGAGTCGCGCAGGAATGCCTCACCAAAGAACCCTGCCGGGAGCTTTTACGCCTCCTGCACCTCTTCCCCGCGCGCCTGTCAGATAGGCCCCCCCATTGGAAGCATCAGCCACGTCCGAAGAGGACCCCAAGGGGGAAGCAATAGAAGCCATCGCCAACGGATCTCCCACCAAGTCTGTAAAATCCCGCAATTCCTCGATTTGGACCTGGGGCCTATCCGCACCAGACTCGGGAAAGGTAATCGGGGCACTCGGCATCCAGGCCCGCGGCCAAGATCCGAAATTGAGGGACCCGCCAACGTCCAAAGGACCACGACCTGCTAGAGGACCCGAGAATCGAAAATGCAACGCACTAGCCGACAAAACCGAGCGAGAATGAGGAAAGGAATCCTCCTCGGACGCCCTCAACTCAGAGAAACCGGGACTTGCAGACGAAAGGCGCAGTAACCGAAGAGGCACGTTGAAGGGACAAGAAGAGTCATGCATGGTGTGTGACGCTTCGGAAAATCCTCCGAAACGCGCCAGCTGGCAACCCGAAGACGAAGCGTCGTTCCCAACCCCCGAGACGAACGAACCGGCCAGCAAATCCACCCGATCAGAATCAGCTACCGACGCCGGCGAAGGGACGACGATGGACAGCTCCACCTTGAACCGCCACCGGCGAACTTTCAAGGAACCGAAGAAAATCTTGCCAGGAGCACCGCGGAGGAAGCCCTTGCTGCACTCCAAGAGGACCCGAGTAACCTTCCAATCCGCATCCGGCGCAAGACCATCATTCACGATCGCCAAAATCTCCCCCCATCGTCAGAATGCCCTGCAGAGGCAAGGGACAGTCCTAGAGAGGAAGGGAACACCGCGAAGCTCCGCCACACAGACATCAGTGTCTGAGAAAGCTCCATCCGCAACTCGGACCAATCTCCAAGCAACATCATCGGTAGACCCATTCTGCAGAAGCCTATCCCGTTTCTCCAGGGACATGCCACGCACACATCAACAGGAAGAATCCAAAACTTGAAAATCCCCACGGAAGAGGGGACCCGGGAAGCCAAAAAGATGAGACCTGACAACATCCCAAGCCACGTTGCGCCGACGAGCAAGCCCCACTGCCTCGACGCGCCTGCCCTCGTCATGCACCCCCTCCCCATGCACCGCCTTCCCATGCAACGCCTTCCCAAGCACGTCCACTCGATGCATGCCTTCCCCCATCGGCGAAACATCCCCCACTCCAACCAACCCAGCCGAGGCAACATCAACACCCACCTTTGCACCCGCAACAAGATGACCATCGCCCGACGCACAGATACGAGGTGCCACTACCTGAGCGAAAGAGCGCGCCCCCCTCAAGGCAACAGGGTCGGAGAACACCGAACGAGAGGCCGACAAGCTCCGAGGATTCCTCGAAGAAGAGTTCAACCCGGATGGCGGAGGGCCACGACCAAGAACTAACCAACAAGAATCTCGGCGATGACCCGGCTTCCCGCATGCATAACAACGAGCAGAAAGAGAACAGAAAGAAGCAACATGACCACGATCGCCGCAGCGGAAACACCGTTTTCCAGACTTCTTATGCGAGACTTGCACCCAGGTGTCCTCTGCGTCCCGCCGATCCTCGCCACCTTCCCCACTCTGAGATCCAGCAGCGACCCCGAAGTTCACCCCCTTCCCCTTCCCTTCATCCCCACCAGGGAGAGAAGCACCACCCGGACCCGAGTTTCCGGACGTCTCCCTGCCTTTCGCCTTCGCTCTCCACCAATGCTCCATCCTCGGGGCCAAGCATCTGTTCCGCCACGCCCTCCGTCCACGCATGCAACACGGGTTCCCGAGTGTACACGCCGGGGGAGGTTTCGAGAAAGAACTTATAAAAAGCTCTTAATCTCATAAATTGAAAGGTTGGAAAATTTTGTGCTTTCCTTTAAACTTAGAATCATATCCTAGGAATAGCTTCTAGTCGCATGATCTTATTAATGAGTTTTGAAAATATTAATAATTAAAATATTAGTACTCTTCGTTTTAAAAATATAATATAATATGATTTCCTCAATCAATAGGCAATGGTTATAATCTTTCATTCTTTACAAACATTAACGGAAAACTGTAGCAAACATCTAGATCTATGAGCCATTTATAGGAAAGACTATTATTGGTTTGAATAATCGATAAGGGAATGAAATCAGTAAATCAATGTTGTCTTAAAAATGTGATTGCCAATCATGGTGACCCTCACACCTGACCGTGCGAGGGCGCGATGACCCTCAACTGAGCGGAGGAAAGGAAGCTCAGTCCGGGCAGGGGCCTCCAATTGCACGAGTCTAGAATCCTAGTATTTTTTTACGATTTTTATGCGAGCTCGCAATGTTTTATGCCTCGTTGGGATCCCGATTTGACCAGCTCTGTTGATCCTCTATTTTAGGATACCCATGCAGGGGATTCTTAGTTTTTGTTTTTCGTACGAACTCGTTAGCCCGTTCTAGTCAGGCCGGTTTTTAGGGTGACTTTTTCGGAGAGTCTCTCTCACTGGTCTCTCTCACTGGTCTTAGTGGCGTAATTCTGTTGGACGCAGAATCATTAATTACCATCCACTATTAATCATCAATCTTCGACAAACGATCGGATCTTAGAGTTACTATTCTGAGGGTTAGGATAAGTCAGTGGGCGTGTTGAGAACTTAGTTAGGATATATTATTCTCCATCGCATACTTGCAGAGGCACTCCAACCCTAAGGCACTCTTAACGCCTTAGGGTCATAGTGCAAGATCACACAAAGACCAAGACCACCGCCTATCCACTAGGCTTAGGAAGTTAGATAGAATGAATAATCAGTTCACGAACTCATCAATACTATCATCAAGAATCCATAAACATGATTTCAAAAAGCGCTTATAGTTAACAACAGACATTCTATTTTGATCATGGTTTAAAATATAAAATGTATCTATATACAAGGTTGCAAAAATCGGTAGTCGGTGCTCGGTCGCTTGGGTCATTGGCTAAGGATTGATCGGCAGTCGGGCGATTAATCGGATTTAGTCGGAATTTAATCAGTTTTATTTTTTAAAAAAATTACATATATAAATCATTTTTATACATGTATTCTTATATATTTACAAAGATTTGTACATTATAATGAAAAAAAGAACCAATTGAATTTAAATAAAACATAAAGCATATTAGAATAAGTTTGCTTTAAAAAAATAAAAAAAATTGTATCTCCAAGCAAAAATCGGTCGACTAGTCGGTCTAGTCGGAATTTGTCAATACTCGGTCAGCCACCCCACCGACTGGACTAGTCGGACCTACAAGTCGGGCCAGTCGAGGGACTTTTACAACAATGTTTATATATATGCATGATTATAAGGAGAATGGTGTACTTGGGACATTCGTTCAGAGTAGCTTGAAAACCTTTTTCATAGCAAGTAGTTGTTAATTTGTAGTTGTTTGTACCTTACTACTTGCTTCTTTTGCAATAACCTTAAATGTCTGCTTGTTTTAATAAGTTCTCGGGATATAGCAGCGCTCGCTGACATTTTTCTTGTTCTTATCATCTGTGGCAGGCAAAGGCGTTTGCACTGTAGTAGTGGCTTATGATTTCTGGCACTCGAGTATGTACCAGACGGTAAAATTGTTTGGTTTTCAGTTCATATTTTGTACAGTACTTGTCTTTCTCTTATTTTTGGGACATGAATACATTGTAGATAAATTTTGTTACATGTGATGCTATATGGAAATGAATAATATGCATTGGTAGCACTTATTGTTGTTTGTTCTATGGTTATTACGTTATTGATTATGAATGTCAAATGCAAATATCAAACGCGAAAAATTTTCCTACATTTTCGGTAACTTGTGTGATCTTTAGAAAATGTAATATTGCGAATGTGTTGTAAACAGGTACACGAATTCGAGGGTGTTTACAGTTTGGTATCATAGCCGTGGTACACCAATACACACATTCGCAATATTACAATTCTGATCGCATTAAGTTTTTGGATAGTGATAGTTCTCCGATTTGTCACAAGCCCGAGAAGGAAAATAGACATTCAAATTCAATAACCACAAAAGTCACCAATTGCATTACTTTCCATATTGTATCCCAATAAGAGAGAGCACGTACGATAGTTTATGCGAACATTAATTTTTATGACTAATAATGGTTAATATGCAGACACATGACGTCCAGATCTGCCCAGGATATGACTGACCGTTTGGAGCACATCATGACTACGCTCACCGATCTCCAGCAGCAACAGATTGCTATGAGAGGTCAGCAGGACCAGATTCTGGCACATCAGACATAGATTGCGGACCGACAGGTAGTAATGGAGATGAGGTTCATGTAGCTGTCAGACACCTACCATCCATCTCAGGATGGGACCAGACTGGACCAACCTCAGTCGGTTGAGATACAACAACCTCATTTCGATGATCCACATTAGGAGATGCCAGTGCACGGAGTAGAGGATGGATACTAAGATAGGGAGAAAAACGCTGTAGACTTTGCAGACGAGGACACATCCGAGTACTCAGCTATCCACAGGCACCGGTCAGTTTTCACTTCCTACCAGCGAGCCAATATGCTTAACCCTACTACCTGTACCATCATTCTTATTGTCTATGTGATGATATGGTTGCTACTGGAGATGATGAATCCATCATTTAAGAGATTAAGAACTTCCTCCAGAAGGCCTTCATCACGAAGAGTCTTGGCCAACTCCGTTATTTTCTTGGCATTGAGGTAACACGCACTACATAGAGACTTCATCTCTCAGAGGAAATATTGTCAAGACATTCACTGAGGCTGGACTACTTGGGTGCAAGCCATCTAGCATCCATGCAGAAGTGAGAAACCATTTGATGACTATTGATCCTGTTTTTGAGGATAGTACACCGTATAAAAGCCTCATGGGAAAACTTCTCTATCTCAATGTTCCTAAGACAAATATATTGTATGTTGCGAGTAGGGCCAACCAACAGATGGAGAGACCTCTCTATAGTCATTGCGAAGATGTACTCTGATCGTTCGATATTTGAAGGAATCTCTTGGTATGGACTCTTCTATGTGGCCAATGGTAACAATTATGTCTCTGCCTATATAGATGCTGACTATGCTAGTTCATGAGGATCGTTGATCGACTACAGGTTACACCATGCTCGTTGGGGGCAATCTGTTCACTTGGTGAAGCAAGAAGCAGATAGTAATCTCCAGATCAAGTGCAAAACAAGAATACATGTCAATGACCCAAGCCACTTGTGAGATTACATGACTTGTCTCTTTCCTACTGGAACTTGGACTTCCAGTTGTTACTCCCGTACCCTTATGATGTGATAACAAGTTTGCCACGTACATTGCCACAAATCCTATTTTTCATGAGAGAACCAAACACATTGAGGTCGATTGTCACTTCATTCATGATGCAGTACATGGAGGAAAGATCACTATACACATCTCCATTGAACGTCAGCTTACAGATATCTTCACAAAAGCTCTACCGAAGGAGTGCCTCTCATATTTGATTTCTAGTTGGGCTTGATTGACAGATATGCTCCAACTTGAGGGGGAGTTTTAGAGTTATCATATTATTTGTGTTATGTAACCTCCGTGATCATATACATACTTTTCCCGTTGTTAGTTCTTTAGGGTTTTCTCTCTATATAAGTACTCCAGACTCATGGAATCAACGTAACGTTTCATTCTTTGTCCTCAGATCTCATGGAAAAGCAAGAAGTAAACTGTGGTTAATTGGACAACTGCTGAATCCGAATACAGAGCCATGGTGCAAAGAATCACTGAGATGATGTAGGTCGAGTCTGTTTTGATTGAGATAACTATTGACACACCTCTTTCCATGGGGGATGCTTTAGATATCCCACTGGTGGAATGTAAGATAGTCACCCAAGTTCAGATATGTGTTGTGCAATATGCGTTCAACCATGCGGTCGAAAGTAATTAAGCTGAGGAGTATACAAGGGAATATGGAGTTTGGAAAAGTAATTAAATTTTATTAATAAAAATATTTTTTTATAGATTTATAACAGTGACCATATAATTGTATCCAAAATGAAGTAATTGTAACCATGTGTGGAGCCTCCAACACAAGACCCACCAGATATTGGGTGCACTGTGGTTTTGTGATTACAAAATCTAGAACATGCTTATGCTACAACTTGTATAGACCCTAGAGAAAATAATGATTAGTAAACTTCCTAACAAAACCATGTAATCTACAAAATAAAAAACCCTAGTATACACTTCTTAACATTCTTTGAATGTTGAACATGATATCATATCCATAAAAACATGTAATTATCATCTGAAATTGACAACAAGCTTGCAAAAGTTGGCCGACTAGGCCAACTCGTCGGCCCGACTAGTCGAGTCGGGGGGGTAGCCGACTCGACTGCGCCTAGTCGGGCCCTTAGTCGGTCCACCCGATTTTTTTTGTTTTTCACTTTTTTTTAAAGCAAACATATTCTAATATGCTTAATGTTGTATTTAAAGTCCATTACTTCATTTGTTTCATCATGATGTCGTATAAAATGTACAAATATATGTATATACATACGAATATATGTATAAAAACTGATTTATATATTTATATTCATGAATGTATGAGTGTAAGTATATATTATTATTTTCTTTAGAGATCATGTTTGTGAATGTTGATGATGGAAAAGTTTGAGATTGGAAATGTTTCTTGATTTATATTAGATTCTTAAGTCTAGTGAATAGTCTGTGGTCTTAGTTCGTGTGCAACTTCACACTATGACTCTAAGACTTGGAGAATGCCTTAGGGTTGGGGTGCCTCTGTAGGCATGCGGTGTTGTGTAATGCATCCTAACTAAGTTCCCAACACGTCCACTAACTTATAGGGATTTCGAATCAGATTATAGTCACTTCCATCTACTCAACTTGAATTGTAATCCCTCCAAACCTCAAGTGCAACTGTCTCAGATGTGACTCTAGATGATGTAGATATAGATATGAATGATCTGGATGTAGAATCGTCAAGTCTGTTGGCGAAAGTAAAAACTCAAGCGGTGAAGTAGCCTACAAATGGCTCTTCCGTCTCGCCCTCTAATTGGAAGTGTGGTCTATTGGAGAAAATAAGAGCATTCTTTATTTCTGAGAACCCTAGGCTCTCTTATATAGCAGAGAGGCCTATGGGTAAATTACATAAAGTAGAAAACAGAACTAAAAATAAGAAAGAGATACATATGGAATATAGGGAAAACATAAATATCTCCACACTCCCCCTCAAGATAGAGCATAGATATCGATCATGCTCAGCTTGGATGAACACTTCTGGAATGATCCTCTGGACAATGGCTTGGTGAAGATGTCTGCTGTTTGCTCTCCAAAGCTGACATGGGAAGTAGAAATCATGCCCTTCTGAATCATATCTCTGGTGTAGTGACAATCTACCTCCATATGTTTTGTTCTCTCATGGAACACAGGGTTGTTTGCAATGAACAGAGCAGCCTGGTTATCACAGTGTAGCTCCATAGGTAGAGGAACCTCTATATGTAGATCACCTAATACTGCTTGGAGCCACACCATTTCTGTACTTGCTTGAGCCATAACCCTGTATTCGGATTCAGCAATTGATCTTGCTACAACTGTTTGTTTCTTGCTTTTCCAAGAAACGAGAGAACTGCCAACAAATATCGCAAATCCTGAAGTCGATTTCCTATCCTTAGGACAACCTGCATAGTCTGCGTCAGCATATGCGGATACAGAGAGTGTTTCTCCTTTCTTGAATAGTAATCCCGAGCTTGGAGATAATTTTAGATATCTCAATATATATAACATCGATATGTACCTGTCGAGGTTGCTCCATGAATTGACTCACTCGACTCACTGCAAATGCAATATCTGGTCTGGTGATTGTAACATAAGGGAGTTTTCGAACCATCTCTCTGTATCTTCTCTTATCGATTTCATCTGTATCATCATCATATAGCTTGATGTTAGGATCCATAGGAGTAGTAGAAGGTCGACATCCAATCATGCCCGTCTCTGCAAGCATATATGTAACATACTTTCTTTGGGTCATCACAAGACCCTGTGCATTTCTAGCAAATTCCAACCCCAAGAAATACATTAGGGTGCCCAGATCCTTAGTGACAAATTGACTGCCCAGAAATTCTTTCGCCATCTTGATTCCCTGCTCATCATATCCTGTAACAACCATATCATCAGCATACACCATGATAGCAACTGTACCTATAGGCGTCTTCTGCACAAATAAAGAATGGTCTGCATTTGACCTCTTGAATCCCTGTCGTTCAATCAGATCTGAAAGCCTTTGGAACCAAGCTCTAGGACTCTGTTTAAGGCCATATATTGCCTTATGAAGTCTACAAACCTGTTGACACTCCCCCTCAGCAGCAAACCCCGGAGGCTGCTGCATATAGACCTCTTCTTGTAGATCTCCATACAAAAATGCATTTTTCACGTCAAGCTGGAATAATGGCCAATCACATGCTACAACAACTGAAAGGACACGTAAAGTGGAATGTCGAGCAACCGGAGAAAACATGTCCAAGTAATCAACTCCATAGGTCTGAGTAAAACCACGTGCCACGAGCCTTACTTTGTAACGATCAAGGCTCCCATCTGCATGGTATTTAACAGTAAACACCCATTTGCAGCTAACAACAGACGCTCTGGGAGGAGAAACAAAGGTCCATGTTCCACGGGACTGCAACGCGACCATTTCTTCTTCCATAGCAATGTGCCATTTGCTATCTTACAATGCATCCTGGTAAGTCCGTAGAACATCTATAGCAGATAGAGCAACTGCAAATATCTGGAAATCGCCTGTAAGACGATGAAAGGAAACCTGGGAGGCAAATGGGTAGGATGCACAAGTACGCCTCTTCTTCCGAATAGCGATAGGCACGTCCAAGTTTACATGAACGTCATCCTGCTGCGATCCCTCTATCAATAGATCTTCAGACTCATCGTTAGAAATCATGTTATCAGAACAAACCTGGGGCATGCTGGATGACGGACAATGACCATGAGCAGAAGAGGGCTGACGAGTATAGTATTTTGGTAAAGGGGGAACAATGGTCACTGGAGGTGGTGAAGGTGGTGGTGAAGGTATGGCAAGAGGTGGTGAAGGAGGTGGTGTAGAAGGTAACTGACTCATAGGAGGAGGTGGCATGTAGACCTCAGTATCAGAATGAGTAGTCATTTTGTCACCTGTAGGAGAGAAAAACATCACAGATTCAAAGAATGCGACATCGGCGCTAACAAAGTATTTTCGACTTAACGGATCAAAGCAACGATATCCCTTCTGTATCCTGGAGTATCCCACAAACACACATTTGACAGCCCTGGGAGAGAGCTTATCGAGACCTGGCACCAACTGATGGACAAACACAACACAACCAAAGACACGGGGTGTAAGAGAGAACAACTCCTTCTCAGGAAAGGCTATAGAGAAAGGAGTCTTCTCACCCAAAACAGGCGAGGGCGTGCGATTTACTAGGTAGCAAGCAGTGAGAACCGCATCACCCCAAAACGAGTGTGGAGCATGACTATGAATAAGTAGGGTTCTAGTGATATCCAATAGATGACGATATTTCCACTCTGCAACACCATTTTGTTGAGAAGTGTAAGCACAAGAAGTTTGATGAACTATACCACAAGATGAAGAGAACAAGGAAAGAGATCTAGTACAGAACTTCAATGCATTGTCAGAACGCCCAATTTTCACAGAAGAAGAGAAAATATTTTGAACTTCATTGATAAACATTTGAATCACATCTCCTGCTTCAGATTTATTCTTCAATAAAAATACCCAAGACAAGCGAGAAAAATCATCTACGGCAACAAGATAGAACATGTGTTCCTGGTGGTCAGGAACACGACTGGGACCCCAAATATCAATATGGACTAACTCAAACAAGGAGCTACTGCTCCGACTCTGATGACTCGGGAAAGTAGACCGATGATGCTTTCCCAACTGACACGCTTCACACTGAAAGGACGACGTCGGAGAAATCTGGGGCAAAACACGACACATCTTCTGAAGAGGTAGATGACCAAAACGGAGATGCCAGGTATATGGAGAGTCTGATCCTGTAGAGTGGAGAGATGCGCCGACATAGGGAGTACGGACCAGACAATAGAGACCATTCTTCTCACGGCCACAGCGAATCACTTTGCCCGAGGGTATGTCCTAAAAAACAAGAGACGATGAGTCAAAAATAGCTCAACAGTTCAAATCCTTTGTAATCTGGCTAATGGACAGTAAATTTATAGAGAAATCGGGAGCATATAACACATTCTGCAGTCGCATAGTAGGCGTCAAATTAATCTCCCCCTGTCCTGTAATCAGGGAATGTGTCCCATTAGCTATCACCACAGTCCGTCCTGAAGAGACCTGTCTATATGCAGTAAGCTGCTCTTTGTCCCCACAAAGATGATGTGTTGCTCCAGAATCCATAAGCCAGTCTGTAATCATAGATCCATCACAAGAGGTGAGAGCATAAGAACTACTTGAGGTACTGGCTGTAGCAGGTGAACTGGCAGAGGCAGCGACATCTGACTGGCCTCCAGGAGCTGTATCAGGAGGCATGATATTTCTCAGTCTGGCAAAAAGATCATCGAATCTCTGGTCCAACGAAGAAGGTGCAGGGGACTCAACTTGTTTTGCTACCCGTGCCGATGCTGGAAAACCATGCTTAGAATAGCATGTATCCTCGGAGTGGCCAAAGCGACGACAATAATTGCATGGTTGACGAATCCGACCCCCACGACCCCGGAGGCCACGACAACGAAAAATAGAGGAGCCACCTCTTCCTCTGGAGGCGACCATCGCTGAAGGTGTCTTGCTAGTAGTCGAGCTTGGGACAGTGATTCGACTCAATCGACGGAAAGCTTCCTCCATAGGAGGAATAGTAGTGTCAGCAAGAATATGAGACCAGGAAGCATCGTACTCTGATCAAGTGCAGCCAGGAATACACCTATCATAGTAGCATTCCTATATGTCTTCTGCTTCTCAAGAGTGGCCGTCAACGGCATGAAGCTATGTAGCTTCTCAAACATTCCTCGTAGGGATGTGTACAATGAGTGAAGAGGACGTCCATTCTGTTTGACTGTAAAAATATCATGTTGCAATTGAAGTATCTTGGTCTCATTCCGCGCCTGCGAATATGTCGCCGCTAGAATATCCCACATAGCCTTCACCGTGGGCTGATGCAGTACATCATTGGCTATCTCTATCGTCAACGTCTCAGGTAGCCAGACTTTGGCATATGCATCGTCCGCCTCCCACGAGGTATGCACCCCAGTCTTCTCCACCGGCTTCTCTTCGGTAAGGATATGCTTCTTACCATTCGACTTCATCAGGCTCATAAACTGCATAGCCCAGAGCTCATAATTTGTCCCGTCCATTTTCACAATAGGCGCTGGACTTATGAATGCGCCAGTGGCGGGTACATCGACCTTGCTTTCATACATATTGACAGAAGAAGACTACTACGGGTGCAGGAAACCAAAGTTTGTATGTCTACACAGACATATATGGGTTTGGGTGCACGTGTAGACTCATGCACACCAACCCATCGACCAACTGACGAAGTCGATAAGCATGGAGCGTGAAAGGCGTGTTAACCCAGTCACACGCTCACCCTCACGCCCTAGAAGGCTCAACAACAGCTTGCTGGGATGCCGCGCACGAATAGACGAGCCACGCGCGAGGCCGCTGTGCGCGCGAGACGACGCGCGAGGAGGCGCACGAGGATGCACGAGAGGAGGCGTGCGAGGAGGCGCGCGAGAGGGCGGTGGTGCTCTGGACGGTGTGCGTGAGGCCTGCTGTGCGCGCGAGGCCACGACGTGTTGGGCGGTGGCACGCGAGGCAACGGCAGCGCGCGAGGCGGGGGCTGGAGGTAGGGTTAGGATTTTTCGGGAATCGAGAGCTCCGGTATAGGACCGCCGCTCTGATACTATGTTGGAGAAAATAAGAGCATTGTTTATTTCTGAGAACCCTAGGCTCTCTTATATAATAGAGAGGCCTATGGGTAAATTACATAAAGTGGAAAACAAAACTAAAAATAAGAAAGAGATACATATGGAATATAGGGAAAACATAAATATCTTCACACGGTCCAATAGAGGGATAGGTCTACTCCAAAACTATGCCACTGAGACGGGTGAGAGAGACTCTTCGGAAAAGTCACTTTAGAGAACGACCTGACTAGTAGGGGCAAACGAGCTCGTACAAAAAACTAAAAACAGAGGATCCCCCGCATGGGTATCCTAAAACAGAGGGTCAGCGGAACTGGTCTAAAGTCGGGATCCCAACGAGGCGTAAAAACACTGCGATCTTGCGTAAAAATATGGAAAGGGACTGGAATCCTAGACCCGCGCACTTGGCGGCCGCTGCCCTAACTGAACTTCGTATCTCCCGCCCAGTTGAGGGTCACCATGCCCTCGCACAGTCAGGTGTAAGGGTCACCATGACCGGCTCTATATGTATTATCACTGATGCTTATCAACTCCTATATCTGTGTTAACATCCATTAATAAGCCAATTAGGTACACTTGATCCAATGGTCTGCTCAGAATATTTGATCTTTGTTGGGGCTTATCAATGGCATTCTTGTGATACTAATGTCATTATTAATGAGATCAAAATGCTTGGCAAGAGTCGAGATCATATTAACTGTGGTTAGGTCTAAGCTACGTTGAAAGTAAATGAAAGTCACATATTTCAAAGATCATAAGATCGTGATAGTTATCCATAGATAGTAAAATATCCTACAGAATGATTTCAAAAAATTGATCAACATTGAGGTCACAGGTTATCATTGATAGTATAATCATTTCTAACATGTTTCTTAAATAATGACTCTATACATGTTAAATATTTGTTGATTTATAAGAGAAGGTATCCGTATCTATACACAATTGTATATATACAAGACATATATTTATATATATTTATAACTTCATAATTTACACGATTAACTTTACAGGTTTAATTGAAAACGAGCATTTCATCAATTGTGACAAGTTGTACTAGTGATCATTTGTGAAAGTTATTATTATTGTAAAACACTTAGGATTCCAATAATTAATGAACTACATCTTGTCTTAATAACTGGGTTTCCTAACTCGGTAACTAATCATTTAAGATCTCATTTCCCTAGAATGTTATCTCTACTGAAACCATACAAGAGAATTTCACTCACATACCGTAAACAACTACAAGCTTAAGGTATGCAATTGTGAGGGAGATAATCCTTCTATCATTGTTGATGGGTCAACTGACAAGGGATTTCTTTCATTCATAAATAAATCAATATAAGGCTGGAAATTATTCCATCAACAGTATGAGTTGTGTGTAGCAGAATAAGATGCATGTATAACATTAGGAAAGACATCTAACTTATAATTAAAACAATTATGTATTCTCCTATAAAAATATGCATCGGTACGGAATGACAACCTATCAGATTTATAATCCATTTTTTTATAGCAGAAGAAGAAATTCTGAATATCATTTCAGTTTTTGCACCGCAAATTGGTTTAGATGAAAGGATTAAACAAGCTTTTTGGGAGGATTTGGATAAGAGTCTACAAGGAATCACACAAAGAGAGATGATTTGCATCGGTGGAGATCTTAATGGACATGTGGGAAAAGATACTTCGGGGTATGCTAGTGTTCATGGAGGACATGGTTTTGGGGATAGAAATGAAGAGGGAAAAGCCATCCTGGATTTTGCAACGGCATATGATCTTTTCATAACAAACACTCTCTTCAAGAAGAGGGTGGAACATTTAATTACTTATAAGAGTGGGCCAACTAGAAAACTAGAACACAGATAGATTATTTTGCGTTGAGGAGAAGAGATAGACTGTGTTGTAAAGATTGCAAAGTAATCCCAGGAGAGAGTTTGACAACCCAACATCGTTTGTTAGTCTTGGATGTACAAATGAAAGGGTTGATAAAGAAAAGGAGGGTTTCTAAGATAACTAGAACTAGATGGTGGAATCTTCCACTGAAGCAAGCGAGCTTTAGGGAGAAGGTTTTAGAAGACTTATCTTGGGATTGTAGCGGTAGTGCACACGAGATGTGGGGGGCAGTAGCATCTTGTATCCGAAAGGTAGACAAAGAGATGCTGGGCGAGTCAAAGGGAGGAGCTCCATGTCAAAAGGAGGCTTGGTGGTGGAGTGAAGGGGTGCAAGAGAAGCTAAAAATAAAAAGAGCTTGCTTTAAAGCTATGTCTAAGGATAGAACAGAGGAAACTGTCACAAACTACAAAATAGCGAAGAAGGAAGCAAAGAAGCCCGTAAGCGAAGCTAAGTCAAAAGCTTATGAAGTTTGTATAAAAATATTGACTTTAAGGAGGGACAGAAGGATATATTCAGGTTGGCCAAAGCAAGAGAAAGAAAAACCAAAAACCTTTCTCAAGTGAGATGCATTAAGGATGAGGAAGGTCATGTGCTTGTTACTCAGAAGGATATAAAGACTAGATGGGAGCAATACTTTCCTAAACTTTTCATTGGGGAAGGAAATAGAGATATCACTTTGGGTGGTCTCGCTTGTAATGAAAGTTACTTGAATCGTGCATGCTTTAGACGGATACAAAGAAAGGAAGTAGATGAGGCTTTGAAGGTTATGAGACCTGGAAAAGGTGTAGGACCAGATAACATCCCTGTAGAAGTATGGAGAGTTTTAGGTGAGCGTGGTTTGACTTGGCTTATGAATCTATTCAATGTTATTTGGCGAAGCAAGAAAATGCCTGAAGATTGGAGGAGGAGTATCGTGGTGTCTCTTTATAAGAATAAAGGAGGCATTCAAAATTGTTCAAATTATAGAGGTATCAAGCTGATGTGTCACACTATGAAATTTGGGAACGTGTGATTGAAAGAAGGTTGAGGCAAATTTCCAATGTAAAAGAAAACCAATTTGGATTCATGCCAGGTCGCTCAAGGACTGAAGCCATCCATTTGCTGAGGAGAACAATGGAGATTTATAGAGCTAAAAGGAAGAACCTCCACATGATCTTTATTGATTTGGAGAAGCTTGTGATTCTGTCCTACGAGAGATATTGTGTAGAGTGTTGGAGAAGAGACAAATACCTGTCCTATACATTAACCTCATAAAGGACATGTATGATAGGGCTTTATCTTGTGTAAGGACCCCGTCTGGGAAGACTGGATATTTTGACATCGACATTGGTTTACATCAAGGTTCTGCTTTGAGTCCATTTCTTTTTACTTTGATCATGGACGAGTTGACCAGTCACATTTAGGATGAGTTACCTTGGTGTATGTTATTTGTTGATGATATTGTGTTAATTGACGAGACTAGAGATGGATTAAATGAGAAGCTTGAGGTCTGGAGACATGAGTTGGAGACTAAAGGATTTCGTATAAGTAGGGCTAAGACGGAATATATGGAGTGCACCTTTGATGGAAGTAATGGTGAAAGAATCGAGGTGAAGATTGGTAACGATAACATTCAGAAGAGAGATTCCTTTAGATGGGATATATTCCGCAACATGATGGGGAAATTGATGGAGATGTTACTAATAGAATAAATGCAGGCTGGCTAAAGTGGAGAGGAGTCTCTGCTGTTCTCTGTGATAAGAAAATTCCTTTAAAGATTAAAGGAAAGTTTTACAAAGCAGCCGTGAGACCTGCTATGCTTTATGGATCTGAATGTTGGCCTGTGAAGCATATAGACATGTGCAGAGAATGAATGTAGCAGAAATGAAAATGCTAAGGTGGATGTGTGTGACACACACGTAAAGATCGGATTCGGAATGATGCAATCAGAAAGAAAGTTGGTGTAGCTCCGATCGAGAATAAGATGTGAGAAAATCGCTTAAGATGGTTTGAACATTTGTAAAGAAGATGAGTTGATGTACCAGTTAGGAGATGCGAGTGTTGGGATATTGAGCCGGCTAAGAGAGGGCGATGACGGCCCAAGAAGTATTGGAAAGAGACCATACGAAGGGATCTTAGTTTTGTAGAAATAAGTCCGGGATTGGCCCAAGATAGATCTGAATGGAGGCGAAGAATCCATGTAGCCGGCCCCACTTAATTGTGGGAAAAGGCTTTGTTGTTGTTGTTGTAGGTGCATAGTGCATTAATATGAACGTTAGTGGACAAAAGCTACTGCACATATTTACAAAATAACGCCGAATCAGACTTCAATGTATTTTTTTCCAAAACATTACTTCTAAAGAAATAATTGAAGGCGTAGATCATTCAATGCATTTTCAAGTTGATAGAACAGTCCATCCATTACTTAGAAAAAAACACAAGATTATTGCATTACCCAACTACTTTCTAGTAGCCTTTGGAAAGCATAATCCCAGGGAACGAAATACTCATGTAATAAAACTCCCAGTTTCCAGAATTAGGTTGAAATACAAATTAATTTACATATATAATAGTAAGATCTCCAATTTAGAAATCAAATATAGTGATTTTTATTTATATAAGGATGTAATTTTACATGGATGACAACAAGAGAAGTTAAGGAAAGGGATTGTACTCATGTATGGCAGCAAGAGAAGGTAAGGAATGTACCTCTCTAGATCTCTTAAAAACTGAGATTAGAGTGCAAGAAGGAGAACATGCAGCAGCTCCAACAGGATTTAATTAGCACATTCCTAGTTGCCTGGATTAATGGCTGAAATTTGTATAATTGTTGCCTGTAGCAACATCCACCAAAGAGGGAAAGGCTGGAAACCCTTCTCGTTGGGTTTTTGGAAGGAAAAGAGGAGGGTTAATATGAAGACTTGGGAGGAGTTAGGGAAAATAGAGAGGCTTATGGTTATTTATAAGGAGGAGGGGCTGTTTTGGTGATGACGAGTGGAGATTAAAAAGAAACAGGCGGAGGAGATGTTGTCGGTAGTTAGCAGAAGATAAAAAAATATTTTCTTTACCAATTCTCTCTTTTATTATTATTTTTATTTAAAGTCTGCAACAGAATAAAGTCTGCTACAGTTACTGCAGCAGCAGAAATTTAAATTTAAATTTTATTTTTTTATTTTTACTTTATTTATTTGACAAACTTAAAAAGAACCGTACGCGCACTTCGGGTCTCGGATTTTGACACACAATATCTCGTTTTGACCATCTCGGAACGATGATCAATATGAGTATAATGTTGATATATTTCCGATTGGGTTTTGAACGCCCGAAATTTCTGAGATACGGTTTTGGTTTGGGTTTAAATTTTATGATTTAAAAATATCAAACAACCTCCGATTGACGAACGGTCGATTCCGTTGGTCTTTCGTCGAATCAGATTTTATGACGTTCTTGGTTTGTTTTGCGGTTTCCGAATTTACCTTGCGGTTTTTTCGGACACTTAGTACGGTACAACTGATTTTTGGTCGATTTCGCCCGAAAGAGTTTTGATTCACGATCAATTGATCGATTTAAGTTGTTTGGCATTGACCAACAACTTTATTGGGTTAATTGGACCCAATTCGGGTCACGTTCGGGTTTGTGTAGATTCCAGATGTTACAGAACGAGGATGGGAGTTGGCGCAGAGCGGAAACAAAGGAGGAGAGGTGGTTTTGGGGATTGGGAGGAGTCGGAACTTGAAGTCAAGGTTTTGGAAGTAGTTAATAGCTTGAGAGCATTAGTAGAGGCGATTGGTGAAGGCATGGATCTTTCGTTAGCAACAAGTTTGGATCCCTAATCAAATCGAAATAACTGAGCAGGCGCAAGCCAGAATCACACCACCTAAACACGATTAACTGTCCACATATGTAGTTTTTGTGGCTTGATTAAGCGTTCGGGCCACATAACATTGCATATGAGATATTTTCTTCAAATGGGGAATTGGTGACGCAGCATATCTTAGCATTGGTAGTGACATGACATGTTGCTGATGGTTGGATGTGCTGAGCCTAAAAGAGATGGTTAAGGATTTTCTTGCGAATTGGGTTAAATGAATCTGGTATAATGTTTCTGATTTTCTCATCAGGATGTTCTGATCGGTCTGTAGAGTCATTCCTATCCTGTTAGCATGGTTCGGTGTTGTCAGTTCTCCACCTACCGTCTGAAAAGGAATTTTGTTTTGTTATTTCTGAGTTCTCTACCTCCCTGAGGCTAGTAGTGGGAGGAGGTGGGGATGGCTTCAGACTCTGGTTAGATGATTATAGACAACGTTTGAAAAAAAACGAAAGGTGAGATATTTTTCTCGGAATCTAGGCGAGGCTAGATTTTTGAGTGAATCAGGAATTAGGTGTTATGGAGGCCTGGTCAAACGGTGTGTAGACCCTGTTGCTTTGCTCTGGCATTTCTGATCAGAGAGTGGAGGACCTCATGCAAATGTTCAAGTTTCTAGCTGCTAATGAGGGACCGTTGGTTGAGCAAGACTTGGGTTTTGGAGGGATGGGAGCTCCTTAGTCAAAAACTCCTATACGGTGTTGTGTGCTTCTACAATGTTCGATCGTGATATTTTTGCTCAGGACTGCAATGGGAGTTGTTGGAAAGTACCTGAGTCCAAAGAACTTTCTCTAATTTTTCAGATGGGGCGAATCTTAATGGATGCATAGAGGGCTAAAATTTTCCTAGGGGTATCTGGTGTTTCAAGTTGTGTGCTTGGTTTGAAGGACGCAGACCACCCATTCTTCACTTATGGCATTTCTAGGTTTGCATGGGATACTACTCGATTCTCATGGGTGACCTATGAATCAGCATTATGGGGTTGGATTGACCATAATTGGAGTGGTGTGGAGGCAAACTGAACAGGGGTTTAAGCCATGATCTTGGTCATCTAGTTGGAAAGAAATGTGGTGATTTTTTGGCAATATAAATTCTATGTAGAAAATAAAATCACACAAGATAAAGCTCATTTAGAGTCTGGCCACTGTAAATGCAACCTTTGTAATTGAACAGGAATTTGAATGTGCACCTCTTGGGTGCACACCAATGTTTCCTTAAAACTGTTCAAACGTTGTTAAAAACTGCATCGTAGATACTCAAAAAGTCTATGATGAATAATAGAAGTATAAATGGGGCTAAACCTCTGGAGTCAACTTCACACAACAAATAAATAAGCACCTTCAAAAAGTATTCAAGCCTCCTATCTGGAATCCATCTCATATAATTATTCTCTGATATGTGAATATTTTTATAAATGCAAATATACAACCCTGAAGTTTGATAAATTTTATTGACGTGTTCACCATCAAAATCCTTAGAGATGTTGCTCTATCATGTCCTGGGATATGAATCATATCTAGCACAAAATGCTGCCACTTTTCATGTTAAACAGTTTAATCCGTTCTTTGTAGCTTTCAGTTTGTAATTGGAATTCCTTGTAATTGATTTTCACACTAGGATTTAGAAGTATGTTGGATTTATCACTATATTGTGTCGTCATATATAGTCTTTTTCCTCGGATGTTCTAGGCTGTTCTAGAAAGGCAGAGTTACATGCTTATAGGCAGGCAAGACATGGAAAACTTGATGCGGCTAGATCCTGCAAATGCAAGCTTAACAAATTCATCTGGTTCAGCTGTTATGCAAAATGTAACTTCAGATGCCGAAACAATTGAAATGGAGATGGAGATGAGTGAATTGTTACTTGGTTTACGTCCTATTAGGCAGGTAAAATTTGCAATTCCATGGTGAATTGACTATTGACGAAGTTAGATATAGTATTGTAATTTACATATGGTCTTACCCAGTGATCCTTGTGATTACTTTAAATTGGTTTCACTATTTGTACTGTTTCCCTACTTCAATGGTATGATATGTTTATATGCGCAGGAAAATCTTATTCGTGATGACCACAAATTTATATTACTTGCGTCTCTTAGTGATTCTCTCGAGTATGTGGCAGATTCAATTGAAAGGTGATTGGCATCTGTCCCAAATTTAAACTACTTTTGTGTTCATAGACAAACTACACTCTTCTTTGCAAAATTATTCTTACTATATTCTGAATCACATCCTTTATTGTTTAGAACTTGCGATTGAAATCTTGATTGGAATAGTAGTCTAAAGTCACTTAGAAGTTATGTAGCTTGTCATGATTGTTAAATGGGAATGGTTGATGCATTTGAGATCCTATGCAATGTAAATTAGCTAGTAATATTCAGACCTATTTATGGAATAAAAACTGTAGAAGTCAAAAGATGGCTTCTAATATAACATTTGGCCTCAAATTGGAGCATATAGGTTGATTATTCACAACTTGCCATTAAAAAATCCCAATAAGATGCTGTGCTATCCAAAACATGAACCGAGTTATCCCTTTTTTATATGTTAGAAATAGTTGTGCTTCTGACTATATGACATGTAATTAAAAAATGTTTCATGATTATAAGCCTGTCTCTCGAAAAGATCGAGTGAAGCTTCCATATGGATCATCATTCAGCATTGCAAGAAAAGGGATCATATCCATTGTTGAAAAGTTTCTCTTGAAAGATGTTTTTCATGTTCTTGATTTTCTTATTAGCAAGCTTTCTATTTATCACATTACCAAGGATCGAATTGTCAGCATTGATGCAGTGACGAGGAAGTAAATTTGGATTGGTTTGATGGTTGATGGTCTTTATCCGCTTCCGACTCGTGTGTTTTTTGCACGGATTGTTATGAAAGCTGGGCATATATAAGATGGTGTTTAGATTCTCCAACAATAATATGAGCGACTTGGTCAATCTGGAGTTAGGATCTTTCATCTTGTTTTCCCTGAGATGTGCAGGGAAGTTGGAAATAAGATTCATTTATGTGAGTGTCACTTATCTAATACATCGACATCGAGTATTCTCCCACTTTATGTAGGGTGTTACATAGATTCTTGCTCAAATCTGTGTTGAAAGATCCAACTATTTTTTTTTGGTGGTCGGCTACCTAACGTAACCTCTACAAGGGGGATTTGAACCTTGGTCTTTTAGGTGGTAGACACACAACACTACCACCAAACCATCGAAGTGGATACAACTATTTTGCATAACTGAAGAAAAATGTTACTTACAACTGGAGACACCGTGAACCTTAGTAGTTGACCGGTTCATATTTCGTAAGATTTCAAACAAGAAAAATGTAGCAAATGGATCATGGAAAGTGAATGCTCCAAGCATATGATTGATGACAAAGACCTCTTCCTCGATATCAAAGCCAAGGTTGGTGGAACGATAGTATCTGGGAACTACCACACATGTATGATTGGAAACTCCCTTACTTTTATTGATTATATCAGTCTTGTTGAAGGTCCAAAATACAAAGTCTTTTGAGTGGTCCTCATATCTATGATAAAGACTTTAAAGTTTGATTTTCTAAGGAGTCCTTACTTTTTTTACTAGTTAGGGGGAGGGGGAAGGGGGGTTGAACCGTGATCCTTAACGTGGGAGCTCACTGCTTCTACCATTAGATCTATTAGATGGGTTCTTAGTCCTTTGAACCTGTTAAAGATTACGCAAAAGTAGGTTTGCTTAAGGGAGGCATGCATAAAAGTATATACACACTTAAGTTCGATAATTATTCATCGCTAGATTGTTTGGTGGCGTCGCAGAACCATTACTGTGGCATAAAGGATTAGATTGCATTCACATGAAACTAATCAATGCATAATGTTAGAATTATTATATTACAATTATGGTTGTAACCTTTCGGGTTCCGTAACCCCTCAGGGGTATTTATGTATTTTTCTCCTTGTACTCTCTAGGTTTTTCTCTCTATATAAGAGACCCTAGCCCTATGGAATACATATCTTATTCGTCTCTCTTCTCCACTTGGTATCAGAGCAACGGTCCTAGATCGGGGTTCTGACCTAAAATCCCCATCGCCACCTTCAAGCCTCGCAAAAGCCTGCGCGGGCCATCTTCCCTGAATTAAGGTCCTGCACAAGGCCCTCCAATCGCCTCCGATGCAGCAACTCGACCTCAAAGGAGCATCTCCAGCACCTACCGATGCCGCCAAGGGGCACACAACCCTCCCTCTAGCGCTACCCTGTGCTTTCAGGACCTCCTACGAAGGTTGTCAGCCCCACAGCTACCCTCCACGGGTATCGTAGGACTCTTTGGAGATCCAAAACTCATCACAGATCGTTGCCAAGAATCCAAATCTGTTATCCATTGAGGGTTTTCAGCCCTTATTCAAGGACAAAGTGAGTTCTAGGGCATTTTTCAGTCTTATATGCATCCTTAGTTGATCAGGATCTTCTTTCTATTTTAAGACCACCATGGCACTTTCTTCTACCGAGACAAAGCCTTTGGCCACGAATATTATGGCATAAGGCACTACTATCAAAATCAAGGGCACAGAAAATTACGTGCTCTGGTCTCGATCTTTTATGGTGTTCATTGGCGGTCAGAGGAAACTCTATATTTTGACTAAAGATCCTTTAGATGAAAGGACAAAGAGTACGACAACTGACAAACTGACAACTATTTGGTTATCAACTGGATGACCACCAATGTTGAGGCTCACATTGCCTCAGATCTTCTTTACAAAAATACAACCAAAGAAATGTGGGAGGATCTCGAGCAGACATACTCTTAAAAGAAGACCCACGCCTTGCAGACATTTACATGTAAATCTGGTTGGCATCTCAGGGTGATTCCACCGTCATCGAGTACTACAGGCGTCTCTTCAGCTTGTATGAGGAGCTTGCAATATTCCAGTCCTCATGTTGCACTAAATAGATACAAGAACATTCTGACTGGCAGGTATACCACTTCCTTGATTGCCTGCATTCTAGATACCATGCAGCGAAGGAGCAATTTCTTATATCCGACACACTGCCAACAATGAAGACCATCTTTGGCTGACTTGAGGAGCTCGAGACATCCACTGCCTTGCCTCCCGTCTTACCTTCAACAGAGAACTTTGCACACATCGCCTCATCTGGGTGAGGAGGCAGATACAACTTGCGAGGAGGATGTGGTCGTGATCTAAGTTGTGGATGTGGACAGGAATCTGGACGAGGCTGTGACTTTGGTCATGGTCGTGGGCGAGACTCTACTGCCCCATGCACTCACTATGGTAGGTGGAACCACCCGACTGAACGATACTGGCATAAGTTTGGCATACCTTCTTATCATGCCAATAATGCTTATGAGGATTCCCATCATGTGGAAGAGGCATCACCTACCTCCAGTGGCAAGACTGTTCACCTTAATGATGCTGATCACCCCGCCTAATGCAGATCCTTCAGACTCCAGGGCCTCTGCTCTGGCTACTCTTTCAGGTACAATAGTCAACTCTGCTATCACTCCTACTCCAGCTTGAATTATTGATTCTGGTGCCTCTACTCATCTCACTGAGAAGGTAGTCTACTCTCCTCTTCTATACCATCTACCTCTGTGAAGTCGATTCGAGTCGCTAATGGGACTCAATCACAGATTACTACTGTCGGAACTATGGAATTCTCTTCCAAGCTCCATCTTTCAGGGGTTCAGTTCACTGTGCTCCTGATTTTCCTCTTAGCTTGCTGTCAGTTCACAAGCTTTGTATTGAGCTTCATTGTCGTGTGATATTTGGTGAGTCTTGTTGTTATTTTCAGGACATTCGGACGAGACAGGTTTTTGGTGGTCATGAGAACTACCTATATTATCTTGACATACCCTCAGACTCCAATTTTTTTGGTGCTGCGTCCATCTCCGAAGATCCGCTCCTATGGCATCTACGCCTTGGGCATCCCTCTGCCAAGGTCATCTCCATGATGTTTTTTGAACTCTCTGCACTGAAGCCCTTTTAGTGCGAGGCATGTGAGTTCGGGAAACACCATCAAGCTTCGTTTCCTGTTCGTATTGAATCTCGTAGTACTGCTGCATTTCATCTTCTTCATTATGATGTTTGGGGACCTTGTCTGATCCACACATCAAGTGATCATCGCTATTTTATAGTTTTCATTGATGATTATATTCGATCTTCTTGGGTATATCTAATAAAGGAGCGTTCGGAGATTAATCAAATTGTCAGAAATTTCTTTCAATATGTTAAAACTTACTTTTCTAGCGTTGTTAAGATTATTCGCACTGACAATGCTCTTGAGTTAACCCAACATGACTTGACCTCTTTCTTTGCATCCTAGGGAACTATTCACCAAACATCATGCCCATATACCTCACAACAGAATGGTATAGCTGAGAGGAAGCTCCGACACTTGTTAAATGTTGCCAGATCTCTTCGTAGTCAAATGAGTATTCCTAAACAATATTGGGGAGATGCTATCCTTGCCGCAGTGTATCTCATCAATGGTGTTCCTTCATCTGTTCTCAAAGGGGCAACTCCATTTTCCTTACTTTACCCCACTGAGTCTTCTTTTCCCATACCTCTGCGAATTTTTGGTTGTATTGCCTTTGTTTATACCTTTCATGCAGCTGACAAATTATCCTTTCGTGCCATCAAATGCGTCTTTCTTGGGTACTCTCGTACCCAGAAAGGCTATCACTGCTATGATCCTGTTGGACATCGATACTATGTGTCTGCTGATGTCACCTTCTTTGAGCAAACGAGTTATTTCACACAGACTGTGAGTGACATTCCTCTGGACCTCTCTCCTCCGCCAATCATCTATACTCGCCAGCGTACTTCTATACCTTCTACACCCGTGTCTGTACCTTTGCCTGTCCCTTTTATGCAGGATGATATGACCACTTCGAGTGCTCCCAGCACTGTTGTCCCGGATGTACCTGGGGAGCTTCCTATAGCTCTACACAAGCAAAAAAAGCAATATACGTATCACTCCATATACAGATGGTTTATCTAGCTGTGACAAGAGATTTGCAGATGTTCTGAATGCTATTTCTGTTTCAAGAGATCATTTCAGTGCAATGTACGATCATGGTTGGCGGCAAGCCATGGATGAGGAGATGGAGGCACTTACCTCCCGGGGCACGTGGGATCTTGTGTCGTGCCCCCCGGGAGTTCGCCGTGTGGCTTGTTGATGGGTCTTCACGACCAAACAATTGCTTGATGGTTCTATTGACAGGTTGAAAGGCAGACTTGTTGCCAAAGGTTTCACACAAATCTTTGGAGTTGGAGACCTTCTCGCCTGTTGCCAGAATGGGGTCCATACATACCATTCTCTCTGTTGCTGCCAACAAGTCTTGGCCCATTTATCAACTTGATGTGAATAATGCCTTTCTTTATGGTGATCTTGAGGAGGAGGTATACATGATGCAATCCCCGGGGTATGTAGTCGAGGGGAAGCATGTATGTCGACTATGCAAGGCTATTTTTGGCATGAAGCAGAGCCCGAGGGCATGGTTTGACAGGCTCACTATGGAGATCATCACACTTGATTTTCGGAGGATAACATCTGATTACTCTGTCTTTGTTAGATGACAGTCTACTGACACGATCATTCTTGCTGTCTATGTTAAGGATATGGTTATCACATGAGATGATATAGATGGTATTCAGGAGACCAAGACCTTCCTCCAGAAGGTCTTTGTCATGAAAGATCTTGGCCAACTTCGTTATTTTCTTGGCATCAAAGTAATACGCACAATAGAGGGGCTCCATCTTTCACTGAGAAAGTATTGCCTCGATATTCTGATTGAGGCAGGACTTCTTGGATGCAAGCCATCTGTCATCCCTGCAGTATTGAGAAAATATTCAGTATTTACTGATCCAACTTTTGAAGATGCAACATGATACAGAAGCTTAGTGGGAATATTACTCTATCTCATTGTTACTAGGCCAGATATATCATATGCGGAGCGCAGAGCCAGTCAGCATATGGAGAAGCTTTTTACAGTCACTGGCAGGATATTCTTTTGATCCTTTGATATTTGAAGGAATCTCCCGGACATGGACTCTTCTATGGGGTGAATGGGCACACTAATATCTCTGCCTATACAGATTCTGACTATGCTAGCTCTCTTGAGGACCGTCGATCCACTACAGGATATGCCATGTTTGTTGGGGATAACCTTGTCACTTGGAAAAGCAAGAAGCAAGCAATGGTCTCCAAATCTGGTGCAGAAGCAGAATACATGGCAATGGCTCAGGCCACATGTGAGATCACATGGCTTATTTCTTTCCTAACAAAACTTGACACGCCAGTCACCACTCCTGTACCCTTATACTGCGACAACAAGTCTGCCACATATATCGCCACCAATCCAGTTTTCCATGAGAGGACAAAACACATTGAAGTTGATTGCCATTTTATTCGTGATGCAGTATGAGGAAAACGAATCATCACTCCTCACATCTCCACTGAACTTCAACTTGCAGACATCCTCACAAAGGCTCTTCCAAGGAAGCGCCTCATGTACTTAGTATCCAAGTTGGGCATGATCGACAGATATGCTCCAACTTGAGGGGGAGTGTTAGAATTATTATATTACAATTATGGTTGTAACCTTTCAGGTTCCGTAACACTTAACCCTTCGGGGTCCATAACCTTTAACCCTTTGGGTTCCATAACCCCTCAGGGGTATTTATGTATTTTTCTCCTTGTACTCTCTAGGGTTTTCTCTCTATATAAGACCCTATCCCTATGGAATACATATCCTATTTGTCTCTCTTCTCCACACATAACAAACCTATGGAACAATATATGAGGATAAAAGAGAAGCAGTAATGGGGGTTGAAAGGTGAAACTTTGTTATAGGGTGGTTTCTGACATCGAAGGAGGTGGCAAAGAAAATTGCAGTCAATAGGGATGACGACCATGGAATGATTGAAAAGTGGTTTGAAGGTTTCTGGCACTAGATGAGAGTTGTGCTCGTTGCAGCAAAAAGGCTTCAGGTGGTCATCATGGTCGCCAATGATACAATGCTAAGAGGATCGGTTGAGAAAGAGATTGAGGTGGAAAAGATGGGAAGGCGGGGGGCCGCAGAACCTGGGAGGAGAGGAGAATGAAGGGAATGATGAAAGAATGGGGATGTGCTAAAATAATTGTTTTTAATTTTATTTCACTCCTCAAAGTCAACCTAACCACTTGACCAATGAACCTTGATAACAGAAGCATATGGCACCGATCAGTTTTTGATGGTTTCATGTACAAATATGAAGTATGAACTATGAATTATATATTGGCAGGTTGCGATCATGGATTGTTACAGGGATATATGCATACTCAATCTTTCAAAAATATTGTACAGGGTCCTCTGTAGAAACTGTTTCATTTCAATGATGCCCTCTTAAACATTACAAATGAGAACCACAATACAACCGCTCTTCTAATAGATATTGAGTGGCTAGTTTAGAGAAGAGGGCAACTTATGCATGTCTCCATAAGTAAGGTTTGGGGAAGGGCCAATAGGTTATATGGGTGTTTGATTCTACTGAGGTTCTGTTTAGTACCAGGGTTTATTGAGGTTTGGGGAAGGACCGATAGGTTAAATGGGTGTTTGATTTAACCGAGGTTCTGTTTCGTATTAGGGTTTGTGTTTAGTCATACCATACCTATGTCCAGAGTTTGTGCGTATTCGTTTCTATGTAATGAGGTTTGTGCCAGTAAGTTCTGCAGTTAGAAAAAAAGAATGCAGGTATCCAAAATAGTAGGCCTTTTTCCCATGTATTATTGAAGCTCATGCCATCACACCTCATAAGTTAATGGTGCTCTCAAGGCTAGGCTGTTTTTTTAAATCTTTTTTATTATGAACAATCCCTGTTCTCCATATATCAACCATGTCTTTCATTGCCTACTCCATTTATAGGATATCTGAATTTATTTATGCCCTTGTTAATAATTAAATTTTTTACATTATATTACTAAATAAAATGCCAGGTTCTATAACGTGGTAATAGCTAATAGCCACATTGCCTCTTTGAAAGCGCAGGTTAGGAGATCCAACACAATGCCATGTTGAAGAAAATAGCATCTCCTATCAGACTCGTCAGAATTCGCAGGCTTCTAATATAAGTACGAAGAATATTGCATCCCTTGCAGCTGAATATAGAAAATTGGCAGTTGATTGTCTAAAGGTTCTAAGGGTAGAAATGCAATTGGAGACTGTATTCCATACCCAGGTTGACATTATGTTTCATGTTACAATTGCAATCTTTTTTAAAATTTATGCAATAGGAGTCTATTCCATACCCAGATTGACATTATTTTTCAGGTTATAAACATTTTTTAGAATTGTCTTGTGCAACCTTTAATCATGAAATTTATTGGAAATTGAATTGCATTCATACATGTTAAACAGGAAATGATGAGAAGGGAATATCTAGAAGATCAAGATGCGGAGGAGCCAGATGATTTTATCATATCTCTCACTGCACAGGTTAGACTGTGCCAAGTAAAGCTTAATGATCCCTAATTATGTATAAAACAGCCATCTAGTTTGGAAAACAAATCGCAGAATGTCTTTGATATTGATGCATGTTTGTACTTTTTCATATGTTATATGATTTTTTTCATTTAGAAGAGCATTTTTAGTTCGAGGTTAGATGTGGACATGTTCTGAAGTGTGGGTTTATCCCTTGGGTAACCTCTATATGACATTTAAATGATTGGTTTATTAGAAGGATAAGTTGCAAAATAGTTATAAATGATCTCAGAAACTGGTGTTTGCATGAAGTAACATGGTTAACCAATACTATCCTTTATTAGGAATTATAAGTATGGGTACCAAAATAATGAAAAACAAAACCGTTCTGCAACTTTATCTAGATAAATCTGCTGGCAATCTCAATTTTCATGAGAACCCCATATGTTAGCTCCTATAAAAACCAAGTAGGTCTCACGAGTTTTATCCGTTGGTCATTTGCAAAGAAGATCAGCTGATGCACCAGTTAGGAGATGCGAGTGTTGGGACGTTGAGACGGCTAAGAGAGGGCGAGGACGGCCCAAGAAGTGTTGGAAAGAAACTATACAAAGGGATCTTAGTTTTTTGGGTATAAGCCCGGAATTGACCCAAGATAGATCTGAATGGAGGCGAAGAATCCATGTAGCCGGCCCTACTTAATTGTGGGAAAAGGCTTTGTTGTTGTTGTATAAGTTTTAGATGCATAGCTCTTCAAATAGTTGTGTCTGCCTTTTATATTTTTCTGATTTTGATGATGGGTGGTGACAAGGTAACGAAATCTAAATAGAGCAAGATAAGTGAGAAAAATCATACTCTGTAAATGCCAATGTAACCTTCTGTTGAGGTTTGTACCCTGATTGCCTTGATTTTTGTTGTCTTATTGTGTTGTCTTTATCATGGTATGAAAAACGTGCGTCAAGGCACTCGAGGCATATGCCTCGGGCTGAGGTGAGCTGATTTAGCCTCAAGATATGTGCCTCGACTGTATTATGTGAGGCAAGCACCTCGAATGGTCGTAGCATTGCAAGGCGGTTTTGCCTTAAGGCGGCCTGAGGTATTCTATCTTACCTCAACCCGACCCTACTGTTTACAAGGAGATAAAAAACCACATTGTCCTTCTAGGTGCTTCCTCCTCCCAGTGCCGACATCACCTCCTCAAAGCATTGATGCCTCTCCTTTAGGCATCAACGTTGCCATGAGTTATCATCGTCAATGCTTAAAAACGTCCCTGCATATATGGTCACATATGCCGATGTGGTAGATAAACTGAACCACATTCTCTATTCATTGCATTATGTGGTCTACACAGTATATCCGGTCTGCATAACCACATAATCAACAATATTGACTGCATATTCACTTCACAATCTAGAAATAGTCGGTATATTTCTTAGGTTTTTAATATTTTTATTAGTTTTTTTTAGCTTGTGTTATGGAGTGGGGAGAAAAGAAGAGAATGAATTGAATGAATTATTCAATGAGTATGTGGTTTCTTTGATAGCATGAAACTTACGTAAGAGACCCCAAAGGATTACAAAATAGAAATAGATGACAAATAACAATGGAAAATAATCAAAGTAACAAAATATCGTCAACACTCTCCCTTAAGTTGGAGCATATCTATCGATCTTGCTCAACTTGGAAGACAACCAGGATATGCGTTTCTTTGGAAGTGACTTGGTGAATATCTTTGTAAGCTAAAATTCCATGGAGATGTATGGAATGTTCATCTTTCCTCTTTGCACTTCATCTGGGATAAAGTGGCAACCTCCTTTAATATGCTTGGTCTGCTCTTGGAAAATTAGATTGCTAGAAATGCATGTAGCAGACTTGTTGTCACGGTAAAGAGGAATGAGAGTGGTAGCATGGAGTCCAAGGTCCTATAGAAATGAGACGATCTAAGTAATCTCACATGTGTCTTGATCCGTTACCCTCTATCCAACTTTTATACTTAATCTGGAGATAACTGTTTGCTTCTTACTTTGCCATCTAACAAGGTTTCCGCCAACAAACATGACATAACCAGTGGAAGATCTTCAGGAGAACACGCATAATCAACATCTGCGTATGTGGTGATGTCACCGTGATCGTTATTCCCATAGAAGCAGCATTTTCTTGGAGTGTTTTCAAGAGAACATCTTGTCAACTATTGTAGTGATGCTTGTCCATGTGTTGGCTAGCTTTGCTCACAACAAACGATATGTCTAGTCTAGTGATAGTAAGGTAAAACAGCTTGCCCACTAGGCTATTATACTGTGAATTATCTTCAAACATAGGATTTGTAGATGTAGCATTTCTTTGCAATTATGTTGGGATGCTTGATGGTTTGCTTGCAAGTAAGATAGCTTCTATAGGGTATCCAAGAAATATCTTAGTAAAGCCAATTCTTGGATACCCTTATAGAAGCTATCTTAATTGCATGCAAAGCATCAAGCAGCCCAACAGAATTGCAAAGAAATGCTACATCTACCGGTCCTATACTTGAAGATAATTCATATTGTAGAAGCCTAGTGGGCAAGCTATCTTATTTGCATGCAAACTCTATAAGGGTATGCAAGTACTTACTGGAGAGGTCTCGAAGTAGTCGACATCATATATCCGAGTAAAGCCCTTTGCCACATGTCTGGTCTTTAGTTTGTCAATAAAGCCATCTGGAAACTGATTGGTCATAAAGACCCATCTGCAGGAAACATGCTTTATGCCTGGAGGTTGGAGGACACATCACAAGATCCCAGGTGCCCCTGGATGTAAGCCATCCATCTCCTCATTCATAGTATGTTTCCAACCATTGTCCTGAAGTCAACTATAATTATCATGACGAATAGTGATGGCCATGAGAGAATCTATAAATTTCCTTTAACAACTGGATAAACTATCAGAAGCAAAATGTAACAAGAGATGTGTTAGATTATGCATAGGAACATGATCACCAGACACAAAAACAACATGGACAAAAGTGGAATCATCAAGGATATCAAGATAATGGAGTCCGTTTTTCTCATGGCTCCCACCAAGAATATGCATTGTTTAGATGTCCTAAAAGTAACAATAGAACTCGCCAAAAATCACACTAAGTTCACTTCAACACATAATTTATGAATAGATAGAAGGCTCAAAGGAAAGTCAGTGGTACATAAAATGCCAGAGAACCTGAGTTTGGAGAAAACTCTATAGTCCTAACCGTTGTAACATAATTGGAGAATGTACACCATTAGCTAGGAGAATCGACTTCGCAGTGGAAAATGGTTCAAAGGAGGTTAGCAGACTACCTTTTCCAGTTAAGTGAGTAGATGCACCCGAGTGAATAATCCATGCAAGCATTGTGGCAAAGGCACAATTGGCTACAGTACCAGAGATGGTAGCCAAGGTCGTAGTATGGACGTTCTCACTGGTAACAGATTTCTGCTACTTTTGCATCGATCGAGAGTAGTATGTGGTGGAGAGTTGGACTGTCTGTCCATTGGAGCTTTGAGTAGAGGGTATCTCTGTTACAGGTGCATAATAGTAAGATGTTGATCAACATTGGCCTGTTGTAGCATGCCAAACTTCGCCCAACACCTCTCAAAAGTGATTGGATTGCTGTTAATGAACACACAGCATGCGACCACGCCCAGGGTCACGGTTTGATGCAGCGTGGACTCGACATGTAGGGCCGTCTAATTATTTAAATTGTGGCCGTTAATTTTATTTACGTTTTTTAAGTTGTCACAATTTTAAATAAAGAGATCACGTGTGATCTCAATTAGTCTTAATTTGAATTTCAAATTTGGTAGTTAGTCGGTTAATTAGTTAGAGTCAGTTTAGGATAATTGGTTGTCGGTTTAAATTATTTTCTATTCTTGTAATGTCATCCCTCCTATATAAAGGGATGAGGGTCTAATGTTTTTGTCAGTTCAAGATGTGATAAAATAGAGATTTATCTCTCTCCTCTCCCCTCTCTCTCCTTCTCCCTGCGTGATCTACACGTGTTCTTCCCCCAAACCCCTCGTATTCCCGACGAGTCTCTTCTCTCTTCCCCTCGCGGCCTACGCGTTTCTTCTTCTCTAACCCCGCGCATCCGGCGTGTCTTCTCTTCTCAACCCTTCCAGTTTCTTCTTCTCAACCCCTCTATTTTCTTCTACCATCGAAAAATCCACCGTCAAATCTATTTCCCGCGCCGCGCCGAATTCCATTTTGCATCAATTGGTATCAGAGCATGGCAACCGAATCGTCCCTACGATTCGACGATCCCGTCGCGCATTGGAAGATGCAATATGATTTGAGTTGCATATCTCATGATTCGCGTTCACGCGCACGTCGACACAAGTTCATGAAGCGCCTTATGTCAATCCTCAAGGTTCAAGCAATTCGTCGGGAGACGAATTTTTTAAAAGCGGAAGAGAGTTGATGCAGCGTGGACTCGACATGTAGGGCCGTCTAATTATTTGAATTGTGGCCGTTAATTTTATTTACGTTTTTTAAGTTGTCGCAATTTTAAATAAAGAGATCACGTGTGATCTCAATTAGTCTTAATTTGAATTTCAAATTTGGTAGTTAGTCGGTTAATTAGTTAGAGTCAGTTTAGGATAATTGGTTGTCGGTTTAAATTATTTTCTATTCTTGTAATGTCATCCCTCCTATATAAAGGGATGAGGGTCCAATGTTTTTGTCAGTTCAAGATGTGATAAAATAGAGATTTATCTCTCTCTCCTCTCCCCTCTCTCTCCTTCTCCCCGCGTGATCTACATGTGTTCTTCTTCCCCGAAACCCCTCGTATTCCCGACGAGTCTCTTCTCTCTTCCCCTCGCGGCCTACGCGTTTCTTCTTCTCTAACCCCGCGCATCCGGCGTGTCTTCTCTTCTCAACCCTTCCAGTTTCTTCTTCTCAACCCCTCTATTTTCTTCTACCATCGAAAAATCCACCGTCAAATCTATTTCCCGCGCCGCGCCGAATTCCATTTTGCATCACGGTTGCAACCTCCTTTGGAGCTTTAGCGATCACCTTTTATAGAGGAGGCAAGAAAGGCATAGTTCTCCACAAGGTACAAAGGAGTACGACTAGTAGAAGTCTCAAGTTATTGTAGTCGGTCAAAATGACCTTGATGCATTGCATAGTGTCAAATGGTGAGGAATTACTCCTTCAAAGTTTATAATGAGGATGGAGGATGACAAGAAATCTGTAGACTTGCTACTTAGATCTTTCTGTCACCTGTTTGGGAGAACAAGCTAACTGAAAGATGGCAAGATCTTCATAGATGTTGTCGAGGAGTCGATAATATTCCATAAGGGTAGACTCTCATTGAGAAGCGTACCAAATCCACATGTAGATATCGACAAGATGTGACTTGCTAATATGCTGAGAGTATGTCTGTGCCAATTCATCCCTCGTGTCCTTTGTGGTATCTGTCACACCCCCAAATTTTGTGATCGAGAATGATCATGCAGACACGGTAGCTGGATGCTCGAGAATGATCAATGGAGCTGAATTTCAGGAGGAGTCCGAAAATACGTGGATATTACGGAGGTTATCCACGGGAGTCTGGAGGCTCTACCGTACGTGATGGAGAAGCGTCGCACAGGACACTGGCTCGGTAGCAGAGTGTCGTGGTGCTTGTAGCAGTGCGAGCACAACGAGTACAGACGGCAGTGCAAGACATGACAGTGGATGCACGTAGTGATACATACATGAGCGCAGAAGGGCGGTACGTAGTGAAGCGGTACGTATCGAGGAGCAATACGGTACGGTCACAGAGGCATACATACGAAGGCGCATGGTATCGGTATTGATGCGTGGCGGTCCAAGGAGGCATGGAGCGTTGCAGGTACTGAGTACGAGCATTGTCGAGAATGCTTGGTAGTACGCGTACGAGAGTGGTCTGGAGGCCACGATAGCAAAGTTTTGGAGGACTTCCCCTTAGCATGCTGAACGCTAAGGAAGGGTTTACCGCACGAGGGTCTGGAGGCCGCGGGTTCCCTTTGGTACAAGACTGAGTGTTCGGTGGCACTCGGTGAATTATGACAAAGATGCACTAGCAAGCGTTGGGGCGTGAGTGTGCTGATGACTGGGCGGTTGACTGGGCATCAACCGTGCGGGAAGAGAAAGGACAAGAAGGGAATCGAAAAGACGAGCAGATGAAGAGTTGCTGAGGAACGCGAAGGATTGCCGAAGAATTCGAAGGGTTTCTTGTGTCTTTATGTATCATTATTGTAGCTGTAATAGTGAGTGTCCCTTGGGTTGCCTTGAGTCTTGTATATAAGGAGAGGTGATGGCTCATTTGTAAACACAAAGATTACACAGAGTGTCCACCCACTCTAGAGAGAGTTTCCCTTCTAATAAGAGAAGAGCGTTGTTCCTGTGCTTTTGTGATCGTGTGGTTTTGTTCTTGAACGTTCTTGAGCGAGTTCTTGAGAGTGTTCCTCAACGATCCATAGAGTCGAGTTTCTTCTTGTGTCTGAGCGTCAGTGCGTTAGCAAGGAGTATCGAGAAGGGTTGGAGCGCGTCCGTGACCGTTCTAATCGGGAACTTTGGTTAGCTACGGGTTCGCTAATGCCGCACAAGATCGGTCGAAATCGATAGCAGGATTTTGACCCTGTGACAAGTGGTATCAGAGCTTGGTCGGTGCTAAGAAAAACGGGCAAAACTACGAGTGACTGTCGGTGCAGTCGATCGCGAGAACAGATGATACTTGTTGGTGCAAGTATATCTTCAATCTACAGAGCGAAGATGGTGGGTGTTACCGATCACGTAGCAGCATTGGTGCAGGCGATGGCAGAAGTGGAGTCCACTATTGAGACTCATGCCCATCGCATCGTCGTCTTGGAGGACCGCTCTTCAGAAGGATCGGATGTTGGGGACGAGACCCAACGCTCAGCGGAGCAGATCAAATCCTTGGAGGACAAATGGGAGACGTTTAACACGATGATGGAGGATCTACGCAGTGAGATCTCCCTCATCAAGAAGGTATTGGCGAACAACAGAGGCACCACGGAGGTGCAGCGACGCAAGGTACCCGAACCCAAATCCTTCTTTACAGGTACACGGAGTGCCAAGGATTTGGAGAACTTCCTATGGGATGTTGAAGTTTACTTCGAGGCGATCAAGACGAGGGAAGCCGAGAAGGTCGGCTTGGTATCGATGTACATGTCAAGCGACGCCAAGCTATGGTAGAGGAGCCGTGCAGCAGATATGGCGAGACCGAAGATATTCAGATGGGATGATCTAGTCACGGAACTGAAGGAGCAGTTCCTGCCAAAGAATACTGCGTGGATTGCATGGAAGGCTCTTCGACGCCTGAAACAGACATGCACAGTTCGTGAGTACGTGAAACAGTTCACGTCCTTGGTGCTGGACATCAAGGGGATGTCCGAGGAGGACAAACTCTTCAATTTCACGAACGGGTTGCAAAGCTGGGCACAAGACGAACTGCAGAGGCAGGACGTGAAGGACCTGAATTCAACAATCGTGGTGGCGGATGCGTTGGTTGATTATGCGACCCAACCAAGTTACAATGCTGAAGAGAAGGAGTTCACCAACAAGCTAAAGGCGCGATCGAAGAATAAGGGTAAAGGCATTGCCCATGATCCATCAATGGAGGAACGAGAGTACTCCAAGAAGAAGGAGCAACCCAGGAGCAAGAGATGCTTCATATGCACGGACCGCATCGGACACGGGAGTGCCCAAAGAAGGAGAAGTTGAACTCTCTTCATGCGGACGAGGAGGAGGAAGGAGAATGTGAGGTACGCTTCAGAGCAATTGCTGCTATGCGCAAGGTACGTCTCACATCACTTCGAGCTAGAGCTTCGAATTCGGTGAAGGAAGGGAACTCCACAACAAAGAGCTTTGGAGGCACCAAGGCTCGATCGAGGACGCACAAGACTGTGCAGGTGCATGCTGAGCACCAAGGTGTGTGCAGGAGGCACACAACCAAAGCCGCGGGTAGGAGAACATCCGTGCACGAGAAGGAGAGACAGAGCTCTGGAGGGCGATGCAACATGGACAATGAGTTACACGTCCATGGGGGTGGAGTGGTGACGAATCACACCACCAATGATCTTGCAGGAGGCAAGATACCAAAGACGCTCGGAGCGGAGGAGGTGCTTATTTCCCAAGATGTGAGGACACCTACAGGGAACGATAGAGATTGTCAACGAACGAGCATGCAGGTGAGAACTCCACATGTGCAGCTGGAGCTGCCACACACCAGTGATGGGGCTGCTGTATCCAGGAGGGATACATCGAAAAAGGGAGCTGACAAGGAAGCTCTACTTTTCACGTTGAAGACCAAGTCATGGAGGGACATGGTTCGTGAGAAGACCAAGTGCAGGAAGGGGGGCGATGCACGCTTGCACAACCCTTCCAATTGAGCCGCATCAGGAGGTACGTAGCGGATGGAGGATTATGATGTGACGCCAGCTGAAGAGGGAATACTCGGTTGAGGACAACCGATTCTTCAAGTGGGGGAGGCTTGTCACACCCCGAAATTCCATGATCGAGAATGATCGTGCAGACACGGTAGCTGGATGCTCGAGAATGATCGATGGAGCTGGATTTCAGGAGGAGTCCGAAAATACGTGGATATTACGGAGGTTATCCACGGGAGTCTGGAGGCTCTACCGTACGTGACGGAGAAGCGTCACATAGGACACTGGCTCGGTAGCAGAGTGTCGTGGTGCATGTAGCAGTGCGAGCACAACGAGTACAGACAGCAGTGCAAGACATGGCAGTGGATGCACGTAGTGGTTCATACGCAAGCGCAGAAGGGCGGTACGTAGTAAAGTGGTACGCATCGATGAGCAACGTGGTACGGTCACAGAGGCGTACGCACGAAGGCGCATGGTATCGGTATTGATGCGTGACGGTCCAAGGAGGCATGGAGCGTTACAGGTGCTGAGTACGAGCATTGTCGAGCATGCTCGGTAGTACGCGTTCGGGAGTGGTCTGGAGGCCACGATAGCGAAGTTCTGGAGGACTTCTCCTTAGCATGTTGAACGCTAAGGAAGGGTTTACCGCACGAGGGTCTGGAGGCAGCGGGTTCCCTTTGGCACAAGACCGAGTGTTCAGTGGCACTCAATGAATTATGACAAAGCTGCATCAACAAGCGTTGGAGCGCGAGTGTGCAGATGACTAGGTGGTTGACTGGGCGTCAACCGTACGGGAAGACGAAAGGACAACAAGGGAGTCGAAGAGACGAGCAGACGAAGAGTTGCTGAGGAACACGAAGGGTTGCCGAAGAACTCGAAGGGTCTCTTATGCCTTTATATATCATTATTGTAGATGTAATAATACGTGTCCCTTGGGTTGCCTTGAGTCTTGTACATAAGGAGAGGCGGTGGCTCATTTGTAAACACACAGAGTACACAGAGTGTCCACCCACTCTAGAGAGAGTTTCCCCTCTAATAAGAGAAGAGCTTTGTGCCCGTGCTTTTGTGATCGTGTGGTTGTGTTCTTGAACGTTCTTGAGAGTGTTCCTGAACGATCCATAGAGTCGAGCTTCTGCTTGTGTCTTAACGTTGGTGCGTTAGCAAGCAGGAGTATCGAGAAGGGTTGGAGCGCGTCCGTGACCGTTCTACTCGGGAAGGCTGGTTAGCTACGGGTTAGCTAACTCCGCACAAGATTGGTCGAAATCGATAGTGGGATTTTGACCCTGTGACGGTATTCTTGTAAACGAGATTTGCCGCAATGTGGGACTCAACATTGTTGGTCATCTATATCATGAGCGGATTGCAGTTCCCAAGTTAGACTCATAGTCGTTATTTATCTCTTTTAAAGGCTCATTCGTTAGGATAGTTGTCTTCCTTTAACTATCAATGAACACGTTGAAGGCTTAAGACCAAAACACATAGTTTGGTAGTTCATGCATAAACATGCTTTTGATGATAACAAAACTTGTGCAGATAGACAAAATTTATGCAGTTAGCTTGAAGCTATGTCAAGAGCGGAAAAGCTAATGGACCAAGAATAAACACAAGTCAGAGGAGCTCAAAGCTAAGAAACTCCAGCTCAAGCTTAAAAAATGTCCGCAGGTTCAAGACGAAGATGAAGTCTTTTCTTTTATCGAGACATACTTTTTTTAATTGTTTTAGATTATAAAAGATGTCAAGCATCTTGCAACTTGCATTTTAAGATCTTTGACTTTCAAGTAAAAGAGTAAATTGAACGATCAGCCACTCTACACCGATCAATCAACCGTGTTTCCTGATCGATCAATCTTTGAATTATAATGGCTATATAATGATTGTTGGAGGAAAAGTAGAATTGTGTTTTCATTATTGAGTCTTTAGGGCTCTCTATATAGGAGAAAAGCCCTGGGTAAATTACAAGAGAGGTACATGAATGAAAGAGAAATAAGAAATAAATATAAAGAGATATTGATATCTCAACACTCCCACTCAAGTTGGAGCATATGTCTATCAAGCTCAGCTTGGAACAACATCTTTGAAAATGACCTCTAGTAAGGGCCTTAGTGAAAATATCAGTTGTCTGATCTCTGATTGAAACATGAGATGTGGATATGAGACCCTTCTAGATCATGTTTCTGGTATAGTGGCAATCCACCTCTATATGCTTGGTTCGTTCATGAAATGCAAGATTCTTGGCAATAAATAGAGCTGCTTGATTGTCACATAAAAGCTGCATGGGAAGAGGAACCTCAACAGCAAGATCGGTCAAAACCGATATAAACCACATCATCTCTGTGCTCCCTTGTACCATGATCCTGTACTCAGATTCTGCATCGGATCTAGCAACCAATGTTTGCTTCTTCTTTTCCATGACACGAGAGAGTTCCCAAAAAAAAGCAAAACCAAAAGTAGACTTCTTGTTGAATATAAGACCACTGTCTGGATCTATGGCATCTTGCATAATCTGCATCTGCACAAGATGTCACCTCAAGAGACATACCTCTGCTGAATATAAGACCAGTACCAGGTGAAGTCTTCAAATATCTCAAAATCACATAGACCACATCCATATGAACCTTCATGGTATGCTCCATGAACTGGCTTACCTTGCTCACAACAAAGGATATGTCTGGCCTGGTGATGCTAGCATATAGGAGCTTCTCAACAAGCTCTGTATCTCCTCTTATATACCTCCTCAGTGTCATCATCATATAATCTCATACTCGGATACATAGTGGTAATAGTAGGCTTGAACCCTGTCATACCTGTCTTTAGTAGACGATCAGTCACAAACTTCCTCTGGGTCATCACAAGACCATACTGGTTCCTGGTGAACTCTAATCCAAGGAAGTATGGAAGATTGTCAAGGTCCTTGGTCATAAATTGCTGACTTAGGAACTCCTTGGCAGCCTGAATGCCCTGCTCATCATCACCCGTGACACATCAACATAGACTAGAATAGCAACAATGCCTCTCTGTGTCCTCTGAACAAGTTGAGAGAACACACACATTAGGTAAATAAAACTTTTCTATCTTTTCTTTCCTTTAACTGTTCCCTTCTTTTTGGGGACTGATATTCTCTGTTTATACAACTTCCATTTTTTGTTTTCCTCTTCATTTATTTCCCTATTTTGTTGTCTAAGATCTCTGGCCCTGATAGGTTAGAACACAGAAAAACAACAACAAAGCCTTTTCCCACAATTAAGTAGGGTCTGCTACACGGATTTTTCGGACTTCGCCTCCATTCTAATCTACCTTGGATCAATCTCGGGCTTATATCCAAAAACCCTTGCAAATTTTGAACTACATCCATGCTGCAATGTAGCGGTCCTTGTCAATTTTTCACTGCATTCGGGCGATGCAATGCACCGCAATGAGGGAACGCCCCAACGAGATCTATATATTTGCTCAAATCCATGTTGAAAAGATCTGACTGACATGAGGCAACTTCTTAAATAGTATTCTTTTTTTTATATAAAAACTACTTCGGAAATAGACTCCGATTGTTTTACGTTGGTTGTCGGCTACCTATCACAACCCTCCTCATTTACCCGGGTTTGAGACCAGCCATGGCTGAGTTAGAACACAAAAAAGTTTCGATAATATTTCCTAAAACCAGCATCTTATATAAGCAGAGCATCAGATCCTTTGTTATAGCAATCTGATTTTTCTCCTGTGGCACTGGTTGTGGTGAGAGTCACAAACAAGAAGGGGGCAGGTTGGGTCGTATAAGGTTGCATAGGGCTCTTTTACCATTTGAAGGAGATAGGTGGCAGTGGAAACCATAAGGCTAGTATGATCATGACTATAACAACTGCATATCGCTTACGCCGGAGGAAAAAAATCTTCTTGGTGGATGCAGGACTTGGTACTCCCAGAATTAGTATGCAAGATGAGCCTACAGGAGTGCCAATCAACTGAGCCACCTTAGCGGCTTGACATGGTGTTGACATTCTTAGATGGCGTTCTCTGACGCACGAATTCTGAGAACTTTCAAAATGAAGATTCAAACCAAACAAACACTAGAATTACCCAACTCTGTTACCGTGTAAAAATATGTAGTGTGCGCAATATCAATGAACAAGACAAATAAAACTTGATATTCATGGTTTATAACTGTATGAAAGGACTGTCCTAACCATGGGATAAGAATTCTTAGGGGTTAAATTATCATTATATGAATACAAGAGATTTGTGTCTCTTTAGATAGTCCCCATCAACACAACCAAGTCCTAATTTTATGCAATGTGGGACTAAACATGAGAAAGTCGCGTTTTTGGATATTAGAAGAGATACAAATACCTATTTTTAGTCCATTTGACAGTTGCAATCTATATTCATCTTTTCATCAAATTAGTCTATTTTAACTATTTAATATATACACATCAAGACTAATAGCATGTCATCTTTTAATGAGAGTGAAGATTTTAACTGTCAATTCATAATTACAATCAAAATGCCGTGGAGTTGAATTTTGAATATGTTTCTGGAATTGGACATTTTATTCATCTGTATATAGCCAATTGAATATGAAGGCTTTATATTCACAATTTCTGCCTTGAGATAATATGCTGTCCTCTGACTCATCTTTAGATGAGTGCCATTAGGGCCATACTATTCATTCTTAGATAAATTACGAAAAAGGGCTCCAACTATGCGTCAATTCTCAGTTAGAGATCTCATTTTTCAGGTGTAACAAAGAGGGGCCTGACTTTATTTTATTTTTTTCTCAAATACTGTCGCTATGTAAGCTTCTGTGACCCTTATATGCTGATGTAAAACCTAAAGTTGAATGTTCAGGCCTCTCTTTGTTGCATTTTGAAAAATGAGGCCCCAATTGGGAGTCCACGCATAGTTGAGGCCCTTTTTAGGGTAAATTACAAAAAGGCCCCAACAATGCATCAAAATCCCATGCGTCATTTCTCAGATGTAACAAAGAGGGGCTGGTCTTTTTGTATCTCAGAAATATTCTTATGTAAGCTTCTACGGCCCTTTTATGTCGACGTTTGACCCTAAAGTTGAAAGTTCGGACCATCTTTGTCACATTTGAATAATGAGGCCCTTATTTGGGAAGAGGCATAGTTAGGGTCCTTTTGTTGTAATTTGCCCATTATTCTTTTTATTAAACTCAAATGCCATTGATTATTTAAAATTTCGATGTTGGACTAGGAGTGAAATTCAGTTTATCAACTAGATGGATATTTATATCATCTGCAACTTGAAATCTTCTTGTTGTGTATTCTTTCAAATTAATTCCCATTTCTAGGCATACAGCCTTGCCTAAAAGTTTTAATTGGATGATGAGCTTTTGGAGGTAAATTTTACTGTGAACAAAATCACGACGATATGGACTTTTTCTGGCAATATTAGAGACTGCTGTTGAGCTCCTCTATCACGAGCTCAATAAGCACATTGTTTATTCTGATATTATAATACTATTTTAAAACTTTAACAGATAATGCGTAGAGATGAGGAAATGGCGCCTTTTGTTGCTAATGCGAGGAGAAGCTATATTTTTGGTGGAATATGTGGTATTGCTGCGAATGCAACAATAAAGGTAAAGGTTTCGTCTCTCCAGAACATGCTTTTACATTTTCAACCTACATCGATGGTATAGTCTGGATCTTTTGTAATTTGGACATCACAGAATTTCACTGATGCCATGTTATTGTTCACAATCTCAGGCTTTGGCTGAAATGAAGTCTATCAACTTGCTAGGAGTGCAGCAAATATGCAGGAATACAATTGCATTAGAACAGGTTTCTTTTTTTGTTGTAATGCATACATATTTTCCGTCATAGGTCATCCATGTTATGACATTTTCTTTCGATATTTAAGGTTGAAGGAAACATGCCTTAATGATGTTGCACTTTTTAAAACTCCATACTGATCTTCTTTTGTTCCAAGTCTTAATAGAGAATATGATGTTAAGAAAGTTTATAATCTTCCCCCTGTTTTATAACTTGTGCTATAAACAGGCTTTGGCAGCTATCCCTTTGATGGACAGTGAAGCTGTGCAACAGAGATTTGATCGTGTCCGGACATACTATGAACTCTTAAATCTGCCATTTGAGGTAAACTCTTTATGAACTTTCTACTTCTTTAGAGACAAGCCCTTCATTTTATTTAGTCTGTGGAGTGAAAAGGTGTTCAAAAACTTCGTTTAGCCATTATTGTGAGACTTCTTCGAAGGATGTAGGCTTATTAAGGAGTTAGAATTCAGTCCTCTTCATTCTAAACATATTTGAGGAAATATTTATTGTCAGAAAGGGGTCATCTAGTTCTTTAGATCACCCTCTTCCTGTATGTAGGAAGCATCAACTGATGGGTAAGAATCAACTTGGAGATAATGGAGTTGTGGAAGAATGCTAGAAGCGTATACGGATATAGATATTGACGGATATGAAAAATGAGACGGATATGAAAAATGCATTACCATAATTGTCAAAGCTCCATATGTGTATCTTGTTAATTGGTACTTTTATCTTGGATGTTTGTTAATTTAGTATACGAAAAATACTTTTTATATTTAAAATAATTAAATGAATACAAAACCGAATAATCATATAATCGTCCAAATACCGAATATTCTTTATTCGATGACCCCTCCCATTGAATACTGCAACACTGACTGAATACTGACTTCTGCAACACTGAATAGAAGTAATACTTTTTTGATTAACTTAGAGATATATTTCTGTTTATGTATTGTTACTTTATTTTCTTTCTTATGTTTGTCTTATATAATTTACCTATGGGTCTCTCCTCTATATAAAAGAGCCTAGGCTTCCCAGGAATAAACAATTCCCATTATTTTCCTAACATGGTTTTAGAGCGGCGGTCCTAGACCGAAGCCCTAGTACCCCACCTTCCAAAACCCTAGTCGCTCCCTCCTTCCCCCCCTCTCTTGATGCCTCCGTCGCCTTTGGTCATCGCGGCCAATGCCGTTGCCAACCGTAGCCACCTGCGGCCAAGGTTGCAAAAAGCAGTATGCGGTATAAATAAATAAGAAAAATAATTACAAATTCAAAATATAGATCAAATATTGTTAAATTCAAGGAATATTTCATCCAAATTTCAAAATAGATAACATAAACAACTAGAATTCATGGCCAAATGTCGAAATCGACAACATAAAAGTCATTGATAATGGTTATCTTTTGAAGAAACTAGATCAATATTCTTAAAAGCCCATTCAATATCGTTTAAAAGGTCGTTTATGCGGCCCTACCGTTTGTGGACCGTTTTTTATTAAACGATGCGGTCGAGCACCACATGCGTTTAAACAACCGTTTAGACCGCTTTTTGCATCCCTGCCTTCGGCGCCTGTCGGTGTCTCCACCAGTTGCCGCCAAGGCCTTAAAGGTCGATTTCGGTCACCATTTCGGTGACCGACCGTAACAGAATTTCGATGGAATTTCGATCGAAATTCTGGTCATTTCGGTCATTTTTTGTACTAAGGCCCTCATATTTCGGTCATTTCTATCGAATTTCGATTTCAACAAGATATCGATATTCAACAGAAATTCGACTGAAATTCACTGAAATTTGAGGCCATGGTTGCCGCCGCACTGCCTGCAGCTGCCGCGTCACTACTGCCTGCAGTTGTCGCGTCGCTACTGCCTGCAGCTCCCGCCTTCAACGGCATCACCACATCTTAGGGTGCCTCCTGCCGCTCCCTAGGGCTTCAAATGAGTGATATTGTGATCACTCACGGTCTGTTTTTTGAAGTCTTTGGGTGATTTCAGATATGTATATCATTGCTTATTGTTTAAGACACATTACGCAATGACATGAAGGGTAGTAGTGTACTAGTCTCTATATGCAACCACTTCTCTCATGTCTGTTTAGAAGAACTTTTGTGGCTTAAAGCTTCAGTTTCTTGATCTGACAACATTTTAGAACGTAAAGTTGAGATCCCCACGACTGGAGCTTTTCGAGGTCCAACGTCGATAGTCAAGATGGATAGGATGAGTTATGAACTTTAGGCCATGTAATTGATGAGCCTAGTGCAATCTATAGGTAAGAAGCACATTCTTTCTGAGGAGGAGCCGATTGACAAGATTGGGGTGAATGTCTCATGGGAGTCTGACGTTGCCTATGCTCGTGTATGGTTGTCTGGTACTCTCATAGTTGAGATCGCTAATGATGTTCTGCATGAGTCCACTGCTAAGGTGACGCGGGACATTCTCGCTGTTACATATTCTCTGGTGAGGTATGAGACCAAGATCCTTAAGTTGCAGCATGATATCTTTATGGTCAAGCAAAATGGTCATCATTTGTACTCTCTTTATACCTCTCAGTGGCATGTTCGAGAAGCTCCATAGCTTTATGCCACTTGTAACCACCCCTGAGCAACAGAAGTCTTAAAGGAACACAACCATGGTTCGTATGCTCCTTGCAGCACTTGATCTGGAGTATGATGTTGCTCGCTCACAGATACTTGTAGATGCTACCATTCCTCTCATGCAGGAGGCATATCATAGGCTCTACAGAATTAATGTCCTTCCTCTACTTCTAGTCAAATCTCCTCTGCGATGGTTGCATCTCGCGACAAAGGAGGTTTTCTCAGTTTCATGGTCGTGGACCTCGTGGTAGAGGAGGTCGTATTTGTCGGCCTTGCACTTAGTGTCATCGCCTTGGGCATACAAAGGATACATGCTACTCCAAGCATGGTTTTCCATTATCAACTCGTGTAGCAAAACGAGTTGACTCTCCTGCAACTTCCTCTTCTGATCAGAGATATGATGACTTAGTTTCTCGATTGAGAGACATTATACCTCATACCTGTCCCAGTGCTTCCTCACCCGTTCTAGAGAGCAACTCTCAGATATTGTTGTTTCTACTGGTGCCAGTACATCAGTTAACATTCATGCTTTTACATCTTGTCATGGACCTGATATTACATAATAGATTATGGACTCTGTGGCAATACATCACTTGTGTGGAGACAGAGATAAGCTTATAGCATATAAACAGGTTCCTTCAGGGAGAACTGTTGTCATAGCCACTGGGACTCACTCCCCGATCACATGATAGTGAGATTAGTTTGATGCCTTTGATGCGTCTGTAGAATGTGTTGCGTGCACCTGATTTTTCCATGAATTTATTATCTATTGGTCAGAATACGATGGATTTGCACTGTAGAGTTATTTTTGATCCACCGTCTCTTGTATTTCATGATATTTTTACGAGAAGGGTGATTGGATGTGGCCGTAGGCGGGACAACATCTATCGAACACCATATGTTGGCCTATCATCCTATTCTACAGGACTTGTCTCTACTTTCATGTGACACCTGCGTTTTGGCCACCTTCCCTTACAAAAGTTGTATCAAGTTCCCCCTCAGATCTCACCTTGCTCCTCCTTTGAATGTGAGGCATGTCAGTTAGGAAAATATCATCGGTCTTATCATCGGTCTGCTTTTCCCAGTCATTAGAGTCAGAGCAATAACTCCTTTTTGAGTTATTCATGTTGACATTTGGGGTTCAAGTCTTATACCTAATCACCAAGGACACATATTTTATTTAGTTGATGTTGATGATTTTTCTCGTCTATCATGGATCTTTTTGATGAAGAATAAATCTGAAACTAATTTTAATACGACATTTATCAATGAAGTGTGGAATATTTTTTCTTCATTTGTCAAAATTGTGAGAACAAATAATGCTTTGGAATTCTGTACTCGTGCACTTTCACAATTCTTTTCATCTCGTGGTATTAGTCGTGAAACATCATGTGCCTACACTTCTCAGCAGAATGGCGTTGCAGAAAGAAAGTACTGCCATTTACTTGATGTTACCCGCACACTTCTTATTCAAATTCGTGCCCACATTCGTTTTGGGGTGACGTGGTTCTTACTGCTTGTTATCTTGTGAATCACACGCTTTCGTCTGTTCTGGGTGAGAAAGTTCCATTCTCGTCGGCATTTCTACAGGAGTTGTTCTCGCTCACTCCTCATGTTTTTGGTTATGTTGCCTTTGTCCATAGGGTTGTCTCCAGGTGATGACTAGCTCGATCCTAGATCTGTCAAATGTGTTTTTGTTGGGAATTCTAGGATTCAGAAGGGATATATGTTATGATCCATTACACAGGAAATATTACGTGAGTGCAGATATCATATTGTTTGAGTTAGTGATGTATTTTTCCCATACAAGTGATAGGTTGACTTCTTCATATTTAGATAATGAGGTATACATGCCACCTACTCCTATGAGTACCATTACCATCACCATCGCAACCACCACCATTGTTTCCACCATCTCCTCCATCACCTCCTCCGGACCCACTACCTCCTATTGTCCCAGTTCCACCCTTACCACAATACTATAGTCAGCCTGTTCCTGCTCATTTTCATCGCCCATCATCTAGCACGCTTCAGGTTTGTTCTGAATACAATGTTTCTAACAATGGGTCTGGAGATGTATCTCAGTAGGAACCCTTGCAGGATGCTAATGTGCAGGAGATTGAAGGAATTACCAATGATTTTGATGTACCTATTGCACTTCGGAAGCAGAAGCATACATGTGGCTCATATCCTATTGCTTCCCATGTATCCTTCGATTGCTTGACATGGGATTTAAGGAGGTTTGTTGTTGCTCTATCTGTCATGAAAATACCACGGAATTACCAGGAGGCATTGAAGTTCAATGGCGTCTACCACGGAAGAAGAGTTGGTTGCACTACGGTCGCGTGGTACTTAGAGCCTGGTCCTCGCTCCCAATGGACGTCTATTGCCAGTTGCAAATGGGTGTTTACATTGAAACACCATGCATATATGACCCTTGATTGTTACAATGCTATATTGATTGCACGTGGATTTACTCAGACGTATGTCATGGATTTTCTGGATACTTTTTCCCATGTTGCTCGCCACTCCACTCTATGAGTTCTTTCAGTTGCAGTGGTACATGATTGGATTTTATTTCAGCTTGATGTTAAAAATGTATTTTTGTATGGTGCTCTCAGGAAGAAGCCTACATGCAACAGCCTCCGGGGTGTGCTACCGAGGAGTGTCGACAGGTTTGTAGACTTCACAAGACAATATCTGTCCTTAATCAGTATGAGGGCATAGTTTCAGAAGCTCTCAGACTTAATTTAAAAGTAGGGGTTCTAGAGGTCAACTGCAGATCATTTGGTGTTTGTACAGAGAACCCTATAGGTATAGTTGTTATAATGGTGTATGTTGATGACATACTCGTTACATGTGATGATATACATGGGATAAAAAGACAATGGAATTTTTGGGTAGTCAATTTGCCACCAAGGATCTTGGCACCCTAAGGTATTTCGTGGGGTTAGAGTTTGTCAGAAATCAGCAAGGTCTTGTGATGACCCAAAAAAAGTATGTTACAGACATGTTAATTGAGACATGCATGATTGGGTGTCAACCTGTTACTACTCCCATGGATCTCAGTATGAGACTATATGATGATGATTCAGGTGAGGTAGGCAGGAGAAGATATAAAGAATTGGTGGGAAAGGTTCTATATGTTACTATCATTAGATATGATATATTCTTTGCGGTTAGTTAAGTGATTCAGTTCATGGAGAAACCCCGACAGGTACACATGGATGCTATATATATATGATAGTGAGGTATCTAAAATCATCTCTCGGTTCATGATTGCTATTCTGGAAAGGAGAAACTCTGGTTATTTCAGCATGTGCAGATGCAGACTATGCATGATGCCCTAAGGACAAGAAGTCCACTTCGGACTTCGCTGTATTTTTTGGCGGTTCTCTTGTTTTTGGAAGAGCAAGAAGCAAACTGTGGTTGCTAGGTCAAGTGCCGAATCCGAATATAGAGCTATGGCACAAGCGAGTATAGAGATGATGTGGGTTCGAGCTGTGTTAGTAGACTAACATATAGATATACCTCTTCCTATGCAGTTATAATGTTATAACCAAGCCACCCTATTTATTGCAAACAATCATGCATTTCATGATAGAACCAAACATATTGATGTGGACTTTCACTATACACGGAATAGAATATATAAAGGATTTATTTCTACCTCTCATATCAGTTCGGGAGATCAAAATGTATATATCTTTACCAAGACTTTGCTCAGAGGAACATTTCAGAAGTGTACATCCAAGCTGAGCATGATTGACATTTATGCTCTATCTTGAGGGGGTGCAGGTGTATATTTATGTTTTTGTATTATTTCTTTATTTTTTGTTCTTATGTCTGTCTTATGCAATTTACCCATATATAAGAGACCATAGGATTCTCAAGAATAAACAATTATCATTATTTCCTTACAATTAACACAAAAATACGTGTTCGAAATGACTTACACATGAAACAAATATACTAAATATATTTTTTTTATAAAATTATATTGGCCTAAGAAGATAAACTTTTGCTAAACATAACCAGAAAAAAATAACTCCTCCATGGTCGGTTCCAAGCACGGGTAAATTAAGGAGGGTGTCACGTATGTGGCGACAACCAACATAAGAGAGACAAATACCTAAATAGTGTTCTTTTTAAGGATACTATTTAGGAATTTATCTCAAAACTGTTCAGATCTTTTCAACCTGGATTTTAGTAAACATTTAGATTCTATTGGGGCGTTCTCTACTAGCAACATGTTGCATCGCCCGAATGTAATGAGAAGTTGGCAAGTGCTGATACATCGCTGCCTGAATGTAGTTCAAAATTTGCAAGGGTTCTCGCATGAGGAACACATACGAGTAAAGTTAGTTCCGATGTATCGCTGCCCAGATGCTGTCTAGAATTTACGAGGGTTATCGCATTATGGATGCATGCGAGCAAAGAAATTAGTCCAAAGGAGAAGTTGTTGTTAGGTAGCTGGAATATTTGCACTTTGACTGGCAAATTGATGGAGATAGTAGATATGATGGAAAGAATGAACATTCGGATACTTTGTCTCCCAGAGACAAAATGTGTTGGAGAGAAAGCAAGGGAGATCGAGAGTACATGCTTTAAATTTTGGTATTCATGTAAAGATAAGGGTAGGAATGATGTTGGAGTGATTGTTCACAAGTATTTAAAGAATTGTGTGATTGAGGTGCAAAGATTCGGGGATCGGATTATTTTGCTAAAACTGGCGCTCAAAGAAGAAATTCTGAATAGGGTAAAATGGGGCTGCCCCCAGGGAGTAGCCAACTTGGCTACTCCCATCCCTATTTTCCCCTCATTTTTTAATTTTTTTGGAAAATAAAAATTTGTATATTCATCATTATATCCCTCTCACATTCTATTAAAATTTCGTCAGAAACAGAGACTCCTAAACCCTCCATCCAGACGTCATTTTTTTAACGGTCGCAGGATTTTTTAAATCGACCATGTTTGGATGGAGGCCGTAGGAGTCTCTGTTTCTGACGAAATTTTAATAGAATGTGAGAGGGATATAATGATGAATATACAAATTTTTATTTTCCAAAAAAATAAAAAAATGAGGGAAAAATAGGGATGGGAGTAGCCAAGTTGGCTACTCCCTGGGGGCAGCCCCATTTACCTCTTCTGAATATCATCTTAGCTTATGCACCTTAAATTGGTTTAGATGAAAGGATTAAATAAGTTTTTTAGGAGGATCTGGATAAGATTATGCAAGGACTCCCACAAAGAGAGATGATTTGCATACGTGGAGATATTAATGAACATGCGGGAATGAATGCTTCAGGGTATGCTAGTGTTCATGGAGGCCTTGGCTTCGGGGATAAAAATGAAGAGGGAAAAGCCATTCTGGATTTTGTAAGGGCTTATGATATTTTCATATCAAACACTTTGTTTTAGAAGAGGGAGGAGCATTTAATTACTTACAAGAGTGGCCTGACTAGAACCCATATATATTACTTTGCATTGCGGGGAAAAATCATCTTGTATTGTTGTCTACAAAGGATTGTTGATCAATGAATGCATGGTCCACCCCTTGAATTGAGCTCTGATTGACTTATGTTGTTTGTGTGTGAGACCATGAGAGAGAACAGCTCAACTCCCTCTCCTCAGAAGGTTGGATCCTATATCTTAGAGGATGAAGGAAGAGGGCCTTAGGATTAAATAGAGAAGGCTTAAAAGGTTTATAGGGCAAACTTTGTAAGAAACCAATAAGCCAAGAATGATCGGTTGTGTTGCAAAGATTGCAGAGTAATTCTAAGAGAGAGTTTGACAATCCAACATCGGTTGTTAGTCATGGATGTGTAAATAAAAGGGCTAGTAAATAAAAGAAGGGCTTCCGATATCACCAGAACTAGATGGAGGAATCTTCAATTGAATCAATCAAGTTTCAGGGAGAAGGTTTTATAAGACTTATCCTGGGATTGTAATGGAAGTCTAGTCGAGATGTGGGAGGCGGTAACATCTTGTATCCGAAGGGTAGCCAAAGAGATGCTAGGCGAGTCTAAGCGAGGAGCTCCAAGACAAAAGGAGGCTTGGTGGAGTAGAGGGGGTGCAAGAGAAGCTCAATATTAAAAAACATGCTTTAATGTTATGTCTAAAGATAGAACAATGGAAACTGTCACAAACTACAAAATAGTGAAGACGGAAGCAAAAAAGTTTTTAAGCGAAGCTAAGTAAAAAGCTTATGAAGTTTTGTACAAAAATCTCGACTCTATGGAGGGCCAGAAGGATATATTCAGATGGCCAAAGTAAGAGAAAGTAATATCAAAGAACTTTCTCAGGTGAGATTCATAAGGATGATGAAAGTCACATGCTTGTTACTCAAAACGTCACGAAGATCGACACAGAGCGATGACAGGGAGAGCGAGAACGAGAGGGTTGGTGCGAATTGGTGCAAGAAGGGTGAAGCGAGTCGGAGTGTGACGGGGAAGCGAGGCGGGCTGCGGCTGAGGGCGGTGCGGTGGGCGGTGGGGTGCTCGGGCGTGGCGGAGCTGTCTTCGTTGGTGACGCCGGGGGCCTTTGGGGCGGCTGCGGTGGGAGAGGGGCCGATCGAGTTGGGGTGGAGGTGTCGCGCAGTGGAAGTGGGAGCCCACAGTTTGTTGTGGATGGCACGGAAGGTGGGAAGGAGCGGAGGAGGGTGGGGAGGGCCGTCGTGTTGGTTGGGTGCATGTGTCCCACAGGAAGCCGGAGAGGAGGTGCTTCCGCTGTGGGCTGCGGGGGCATTTGGCGTCGGTTTGCGTTGCTCGACCGAGGTGCTTTGCATGCGGGGGATTAGGGCACCGAATGGCCTCCTGCGGGTTGCGCTATCGGCATGGAAAGGCTTCTGCACTGGCCCGTGGGGTGTGTGCGAGGTTGGGGAGTCATCATCGTGCGGGGCTTTCTTCTGTTCAGGGAGGGCGCTCGTTCACGCAGGTGGTCCAAGTTCTGCTCCGGTTGCCAGCGTTCCTGATTTTGATAAGGTGGTGGCAGCTTCGACACCTCCAGTGATCTCTTCCTGTGCCGCAGGCTATGCTTTCGGAGCCGCATAAAAGGCTTACCAGGGGGAGGAGTTTAACCATGCAGTCATCGGGGTTTGCGAAAGTGCTTGACGGTGGACTGCGTGACGAGCCATCTACACGGGTTCTTTGGCTCACAGTTTGTGGGGATGTCATCGCCATTGATTCTAATCGCTGTTGTGCTCGGGGCTGTCAGCTGCTCAGCGGGATCGGTTACTTCGGAATGAAGCGACGGCTCGTTTGTTTGGAGGACTTGCGTTTTGCACGAGGCGTGTTCGAGCGTCGAGGTTTGTATGGTGGAGGTCCGTGGAGTCCCATTCCTTTCCAGGTCAGTGCATTGTCTCAATCGGACTCTACGATGGTGGGGAGAGGTCCTTGCGGTCATTGATAATGGATTGGCGCCAGGCTTGGAGCATGATATCGCTCGGGTCCTCATGGAGTGCAATAAGAATTTTCTCGATGGTGCGACGGGCCGCGTTTTCTCCGAATGTATGAAGGTCGACCGCTTTAGGTGTCGGGTTGAGATGACGATTGTCGACCTGCCACCGGCGGTGCGGAGGGGGGCGGAGATGGCTTTGTCAGAGCATGGGAGGGGGAAAGGCGTCGCCTCGTCTTCCGAGGGACAGGTGGCTGTGCATGGTGACGCTTCGTGGGACTCGTCTCGCGGTAATGATTTCGCACGTCCCTTCAGTTATGCCCCTTGGTCTCTGTGTATGGATTCTTCGGTAGCTGGTTTGTCTAATGACATGGGGGGGAGGAGTCCAGGGGTCGCTGGGACCCTTCACTTTTGGGCTCAGGCGCCGGGGTCCTACCATCCGGATTCGTCGTTCAGATCCTTTTGCGGTTCGTCCATTCGATGGACTCTCGTGCTGTCTTTCTTTCGGATTATTTGCGGGTCGGAATTTCGACCCGGCTTCGCTTCTTTTCTCTTTCTCTTCGACGGTCTTCTCTGATCGGTTGGATAGCTTGGCTCCTTCGGCTGGGAGCGGGGGGGGGGGGGGGGGGCTTCGGTGGTGTAGGATTCTCCTCCATTCTCGGCGATCGCGGTGGGATGGGTTCTCGACGACCCGGTTGCGGTCTCGCTAGAGGGCCCGTCCTCGTCGGCGTTGGTTCGCGATGATTCAGGACAGACCACGGTGACTCTAGCTGAGATTGCTGAGGCTGATGTAGCTGGGGAGATACCTGAACAGACATCTGCTAAAAGATACAGGAGGAGGAACAGAGCGCGGTCGTTGGCCATCGAGACGCAGGGGTGCTCGTCTTTGAAGGATGCGGTTGCGGCGGCGGCTGGTGTGGTCCGAGCTGGGGGGCATTTGGAAGGTTCCTCATGAAGGTGCTGTCGTGGAATGAACGAGGGTTGGGGGAGGCGGCCAAAAGGAGAACCTTGGGGTCGAGGTTCACATAATGGGGGTGTGACGTCGTCATGTTGCAAGAAACAAAGCTCCAAGATGTGGGTGACGTTCTTTGGAGGTCGTTTGGTGCGGGGGGCTTGGATGAGGTCAGGGCTCTGGACGCGGTGGGCTCGGCGGGCAGTCTGGTCATCGCTTGGAGATCTGCGGCTTTTACGTTCAGCTCGGTCTTCAGAGGGAAGCATGCTATATCGGTTCTTTTGACACGTGTGGATTCTTCGTTGCCGATTGCTTTCTCTTGTACCTACGGGTCGTGTTGCAATATTAAGAGAAAGGAGCTTTGGGAGGATTTACGTGAGGCTGGTCAGCGGTTTGTGGGGATCCCTTGGCTGGATGGGGGTGACTTCAATGTTACCCTCCGCTCGTCGGATAGGCCATGTTCCAGGGGTGGTCAGGACCCTGGCTCGTCGGATTTTGCGGAGCTCATGGACTCGTTGGCTCTCGAGGACTTGGGAGCGGGCGATATCACATACACATGGAGGAATTCGAATTCCCGGTCCTGTATTGACAGATTCTTGGCGTCTTTGGAGCTTTTGGATGGCTTCCCTCTTTCTTTTATGTGCTCCAGGCCTCGATGCATGTCTGACCACAATCCTATCTTGTGGGACTCTGGTGATGTGTCCATTTCGAGGGTTTTTTCAGGTATGAGAGATGTTGGTTGCTGGAGGACAATTTCAGGAATCTTGTTGCGGATCAATGGGCCCAAGTGCAGTTTGGGTTCTCCGCGGTTGTGAGGTTTGTTCGTAAGCTCGACTCTTTACGCAAGAGGTTGGCTATCTTTAAGGAGTCAAGGGCGACGAGAATTGCGGCCAGGACGGAGGCGGAGAGGGTGATCAGCGCGTTAGATGCCTTGGGAGGGGTCAAGGAGCTTCAACAGGAGGAGTTGGTCGCGCGGTCGGCCGCTCAGAAGAAGATGGCGGAGGAGGATTTGAAGCGGGTCACGGAGTGGCGCCAGAGGTCGAGGGTTTCATGGTTGAAGCAGGGGGATGCCAACACGGCGTATTTTCATCGTATGGCCAGTGGAAGGCGGCGATCGAACGTCCTTCGCTCGATCACGATTAATGGTAGGTGCGTGGTGGGGGGCCGAGGCAATGGGACGGGCGATCGTGGATTATTTCAAGGAATTCTCAGGGAGGCGCGTCCCGAGGGTGTGGAGGTGGGCGGGGATTGGGGCTCCGCCGTTGTCGCCCTCGCTTTGTGAGGATTTGACGAGGGAGGTTTCGTTGGAGGAGGTAAAGGCGACCGTGTGGGATCTTAACGCGGATGGATCTCCGGGTCCTGACGGCTTTTCGGTGGCTTTCTGCAAGGACTTTTGGGATTTGGTGGGCACGAAGGTGTTGGCGGTGATTACCGAGTTCTGTGATGGTAATGCAGGCTTTGATAGGGTTAATAGGGCTCTCATTGTGTTGCTTCCGAAGTCCCCCTCGGCTGAGCGTATTGATGATTTCCGCCTGATTGCTATATCGAATGCTCTCTATTTGATCGTGGCAAAGGTGTTCGCTCTTAGGCTTGCCCGTGTGCTTGACACTGTTATCTCGCCTATGCAGGCGACTTTTGTTCGGGGAAGACAGATTGCGGATTGTATCACTATGGCATCGGAGATGGTTGCGAAGTGGGCGAGGGAGGGGAGTCATGGTGTGCTATGGAAGGTTGACTTTGCGAAGGCGTATGACTGCCTTGATTGGAGATTCATTTGGTCAGTTCTGAGGAGGAGGGGCTTCCCGGAGGTATGGATTTCTTGGATGCGCCGTTGCGTCACTACGACCTCCTTCTCAGTCATAGTTAATGGGTGCCTTGAGGGGGGCTCTTTCCAGCCTAGGAGGGGGTTCCGGTAGGGCTGCCCCCTTGCGCATCTGCTTTTCGTCATGGTCGCGGATGTTTTTGCTCGGATGGCTTGCCAGGTAATCGATTGTAGGCTCTCGAAGGGGTTCTCTTGTGACGGGGTGGTGGTCCTTTTGCTCCAATATGCCGATGACACCATCTTTTTCATTGAGGAAGGCCTTGCGAAGGTCTCGGCCATGTCGGCAACGCTTGAGGTGTTCAGTGAGATGTCGGGTCTGTTCAAAAATGTCGCCAAGTCGAAAGTGGTTCCGTTTGGTCTTAATGTGGAGGAGGTGGACGAATACGGTTCGATATATGGTTCACAGCCTTGCGCCCTGCCTATTGATTATTTGGGGATGCCGTTGGTCTCGGGCAGGACGCGAGTGAGAGATTGGTCCAAGGTGGTGGAGAAGGTTGAGAAGAGGCTGGGCGGTTGGAGATCTGCCTTGCTGTCGAAGGGGGGGCGCCTCATCCTCCTCAAGGCGATGCTTTCGTCTATCCCAGTATATTTCTTATCTAACCGTCGGTTGCCGGTGGGGATTCGCTGTCGCTTCGAGAAGCTCATGCGGAAGTTTTTGTGGAGAAAACAATGGAGAATCTTCGGGTGGGATGCACTTGGTGGGGTGGGATGAGGTGACGGGGCGGAAGAGCGATGGGAGTTTGGGCGTCTGGAGGTTGGACCATGTTGATGAGGCCCTCCTCCTTAAGTGGGTCAGCAGGTTATGGGGTCTTGGTGAAGATTTATGTAGTGAGGTCTTGCGGAAGATTCATGGTGTTGGCGGGGCGCTTCTGATTCCGGCTGCTCGGTTGGGGCCTCAAACGCCTTTCTGGAGAGGGGTGCTGGAGGATTTCTCTAAATTCTCGTCATTCTTTGCTCCGGTGCTTGGTGATGGTCGTACTTTCAGATTATGGACGGATGTTTTGACAGGGGAGGAACCTCTTTGTCGAGGTTCCCTCGGTTGTTCGCTTTGGCGGTTGATGAAGTGCTTGCGTGGCCTCCTGTTGTTCTGAGGTTGGTTGGTTCCCTCTCTTCCGTGATAACCTCTCGGATCAGAGGCTCCACGACTATCTCCTTCTTTTGGACACCATCAGGGGGCCTGTCCCTCGGGCGGGAGGGATCACTGGTCCTGGAGGGGGGGGGGGGGCTTCTCGGCCAGGAAGGCGTATGTGGCGGTTTCTTCTTCCCCTCTCCCGAGGCTAGAGGTGGTAGTGCGGGATTGCGGTTTTTTTTGGGGTTTGAGGCTACCTGAGTGGGTGGGCTTCTTCCTTTGGTTGTTTTAGAGGCAGAGATTGTTGACGAGAGATCGTTGCGCGAGGCTGATTGGCACTATCTCTGATAGATGTGTTCTTTGCAACAATGCCGTGGAAACTTTGGAGCATCTTTTCTTCGCTTGCCCGACGGTGGTGGGTGTTTGGGAGGAGGCGGCTGATGCTTGGATGTGCGCCACGGATCTGGCTTCTTTCTGGGACTCGATGGTGGCTAACAAGAGTAGGGAACGTAGGGATCTGCTGAGACCCTTGGCGAGAGTTTGGGCGATTTGGCTTGGCCGAAATGAAGCTATCTTTGCAGGGCAACGTTTTTACAAAGAGAATGTGCTGTTACATTGTACCCGTTTAGTTGATGACTGGTCGTTGGTTTAGTTCCATGTTTGGTATCACGGGTGATACCTTGTAAAGTTTCTTTTTTCTTTGTTTCTTTTTATATAAAGCCGGGGCGAGCACCGCTGAGTGTATCCCCCTATTTTCTAGACTTCAAAAAAAAGGTTATAGAGACTATATGGAAGCAATATTTCCATAAGCTTTTTATTAAGGAAGGAAATAGAGAGGTCACTTTAGGAGATCGAGCTAGTATTTAAAATTACTTGAACCGTGCAAGTTATAGATGAATACAAAGTGGATTAGAGGAGACTTTGAAGGTTATGAGACCTGGGAAAGGTGTAGGACCTGATGTCATTCTTATAAAAGTTCACAGAGTTTTAAGTGAGTGTAGTTTGATTTGACTTACATATTTATTCAATGTTATTTGGTGAAGCAAGAAAATGTCTGAAGATTGTAGGAGAAGCATCTAGGTGTATCTTTATAAGAACAAAGGAGACATTCAAAATTGTTCAGATTACAGAGGAATCAAGTTGATGAGTCACACGATGAGATTTGGGAACATGTGATTGAAAGAAGGTTGAGGCAAGTTTCCAAAGTAATAGAAAATCAAGTCAGATTCATGCCAGGTCGCTCAACTATTGAAGGCATCCCCTTGTTGAGGAGAATAATGGAGATTTATAGAGCTAAAAGGAAAAACCTCCATATGATTTTTATTGATTTGGAGAAGGCTTGATTCTGTATCAAGGGAGATATTGTTGAAAGTTTTGGAGAAGAGACAAGTACATGTCCTATACATTAACCTCATAAAGGATATGTATGATATGGATTCATCTTGTGTAAGGATATTGTCGGGGAAGATTGACTTTTTTGACACCAACATCGATCTGCATCAAGGATCAACTATGACTCCATTTCTTTACTTTGATTATGAACGAGTAGACAAGTCACATTAAGGATGAGATACCTTAGTGTATGCTATTCGTTAATGATATTGTGTTGACTGATGAGACTAGAGATGTAGTAAATGTGAGGCTTGAGATCTGGAGACATGCATTGGAGACTAAAAGTTGTCGTATAATTGGCCTAAGAAGGAATATATGGAGTGCACTTTTGATGGAAGCAATGGTGAAGGAATCGAGGTGAAGATTGGCGATGATACCATTTAAAAGAGATTCTTTTAAATACTTGGGTTCTATGTTGCAACATGATTGGAAAATTAATGGAGATGTTACTAATAGAATAAATGCAGGTTGGCTAAAGTTGAGAAGAGCATCTATTGTTCCTGTGATAAGGAAAATCCTTTGAAAATCAAAGGAAAGTTTTACAAAACAATCGTGAGACCTGCTATGCTCTATGGATATGAGTGTTGGCCTGTTAACCATAGACATGTGCAAACAATGGCAGTAACAGAAATAAAAATGCTAAGGTGGATGTGTGGACACATAAACACACACGTACGTAAAGATCGGATTAGGAATGATGCAATCAAAAGCAAAGTTGGTGTAGTTCTGATCGAGAATAAAATGCGAGAAAACCGCTTAAGGTGGTTTAGTCTTTTGCAAAGGTCAGTTGATGCACCAGTTAAGAGATGCAAGTTTTGGGATGTTGAGCCGGCTGAGAGAGGGCGAGGAAGGCCCGAGAAGTGTTAGAATGAGCCGATACGAATGGATCTTAGTTTTTTGGATCTAAGTCCGAGAATGACGTAAAATAGATCTGAATGGAGGTAAAGAATCGATGTAGCCGCCCCCTACTTAATGCGGGAAATAACTGCAAGAAAAATACAATTATATTTATTTTGATTAAAACAGATATACAATACGAATACGGATATTTGCTTATATTTAATTGATAATTATATCCGTATCCGTTGAAAATGGATATGGTAGCGAATGGGACATGGATATATCCATGTTCGTTTGCGACCTTAATGTATAGATATTCGTTATGCTTGTCTTGAAATCTATGGATGTATTTGGTCATGCAGAGGAAGACCGATTTCATCATAAATAAAAAAGATGGATTTCTTATCCCTCTTGCTGAAGTATCTTTGGTGGAATGACTGGATTTGGTTGTGATCAGCTCTAGGTTGGGGCAAAGGGACTTTAAGAAAACTATATCAATTATGTTAAGAAATAGTTGCTACTTCTGCAGATATTGTAGGCCCTCGGACTAGGCATGATTCAAATTAATGTTGCACTATAGCTTTTTCCTTTTTGTAAGAAAGGGATGTCGCGTCAGTATAGCTGCTAACCTTCTTTTTATACTCCAAGGCCATGTTGGTCACTTCTCATTATAAGAAGGCCAAGTGCCTTCATTATGAACCATCACGCACATCTATGAATGAAAGGAATTATCCCAAGCCCCCAAAGTAACCAGGTTTATGAGTTAAAAGACCTTTTTTATAGACTATAGAGGTGCCTGGAAAAGAAACAGATTATAAAGACGGTAAACGTAAGGCAAATTCATAATTGCCTACTTGTCCAGGACTGGAGGCTATCTGGTCTGTTAGAAACGATCAGTCAGGTGATACTATGTAAACTTTCTGACACATTTTTAGTTTTTAGACGACTGGTAAAACCAGTGTTTACGTTGACACATAAGGTACTGATTTGTCTGATCTGTTTGGGTAATTAACGCATAGCCTTCCTCGAGCTAATCAGCCCCTGCAAATGTAGATGGGTAACCGCCTTGGCAACTATTGAAAATCTATAAAAGGAAAAATAGTGCGCAACCATCAACCCCCTTGTGCTTTCCTTTTTTGTGTTTATAGATTTGCATACTAGAATATTATTTGTTAGCAAAAGTTTCTAAAATAAATTGGTTAACAAAATAATGGAGAAATTCAAACATATAAGAGACTAATAGCAAAAGGGTAGTGTATGCATGCCACCAAAAGTTATTTGGTGAATTTGTTCTCTTGATGGCATTTAGCGTAGCTCGCCACAAACAATACGTGTTTTGATAGGGTTCCTACCATGTGTGTTTATATGAATGTCTTGGGTTCGCTCCACTAGACAAGATGGCTTTTATCTGAAATGAGTTTGATCCCCACTACATTATCTATTTTTATTGCCTCAGTGATTCTTGTAACCTACATATCTCCTTGCTCACAGGCATTGCTTGCATTTATCAGAGACAATATTCATTTGTTCACATTTAAAGAGTAAGCTCTCTGTAACCAAGTATTCTTCTTTCTACTTGCGTGATTTATGCTAATATTGACGATCAATCGCTGATGCAGATATTCTAGTCTTCTAAAGGTCTATGTTCCTGGAAGAGAAATGCCTCCCGACTCTCAGGATCGACTGGCAGAGATCTTAAACAGCTGAACGACTTGCAAAGTTACTCGATTGCACATACACGTAACATTGGTTCTGATATCGAAACAGTACAATGTAAGGAACACTATTTATGCGGATCTGGTAGTGGCTGCTGTTGTTTTCGCAAGTGGTCGGCGCGGAAATGTTCTCTTATTTTTTGGTCGAAGCCGGATCACATGGGCTGGAAGAGCATTGGTGAAGGTCTGTAACATCATTTTTCGGCTCATGTGATGTATCTACAAGTGCTGCCATCTGTTCATAGCTGTAAAGTGTCGTTCTCATTCGTTGTCAGTTGATTTTCGGTACATTGTCAGTTTAATGTTTTTGGAAGAGGATATATATTTCTGTATTGCATATGGTGGGACTACAGATGTAAAGGAGAATAAATTGTGTATTTCTTGGTGTTTTGTGTGACGTATTTATGACATTTTGGAAACAGATGAAGGGAAATGCAACATGATTGTGCAGTTGCAGTGAGTGATGTGATAATTTTGATCTTCTATTAAATTTGGTGTTTGAGAATTTCTTATCATGTTTGTTACTGTTGTTAAGAAACAACATATCGAACGATGAGGGAACATCTACTTGTGACAGCTGAGTTATCAAACATGAATCTATTCTTTGGGTTGGTCTTTTTATTATTGAAGATGACCTAATGAAGGCGACATGAGTTGTTTCCTCGTATGGTTGCGGGGTTATCCTGGCAATCTATGATCCAACTCATGTTTGTGTGTGGGTTAATCTCATCTCTACCCCTATATTCCTTATTATAATTAGCGTTGTCACATGTTTTTTTATGATAATATTCGTAACCGCTTTCAAAAAAAAGCCAATAGCAGTAACAATCTAATTATAAACATAACCAATATAATAAAAACAATGTCACCTTATATACAATTGTACCTCGTTCAATCATCCACAGTTTGGACAGTAGTAATTACCATTTTTACACTTTTGCCGATAGATACACTTTCATCTACATTTATACAAAATTCGCAGCCGTGCTCTTTCTGTTATAACCCTAGTGCCATTATATATTACATTAACTGGACAATATTGTTTATCTAAAAAGTTTACTGATCTTTGTCCGGCAGACCAATATTTGTCAATTACCTCTACGACCCTCGAAATAATGTATTTCTTGTCTCGACTTCGTAAACTTGCTAACCTTTACGCAACAAACCATGTGGTTAACCTCTGTCCATGTGCCTGTTAAAACTAACCGGATTCCGTGGATATCTTTTTCATAATACCCATTTTATTTCTCAAAATTACAAAAAATGCCCCTTCTCCCTCACTCCAGGCTTCCTCCAGGACATCACCCCTGCTGCGTGTCGTCTCCACCCTTGCAGAGCCGCCCAAAGCTTGCGGCTGCACCGCCACCGCGCGAGCCCACCGCATCGACCGCGATCGCCCTTCCAGAACTGCTCACCTGGGCGTGTGTCACCCAGGCATCCACCACCTCCAGCCCGTAGTAGGGGCGACGCCCTTCGCCCGCCGGTTGCGCGTCCTCTCTGTCCTTGCAGATCCACCCGGCCGATGGACCTCACGGCAGAGCCGACCTCCCCTCCCCCTCTGCCCAAGCCTCCTCCCCGTCCAGGTCTCCTCCCTGACCTCCCCTATGCATCTCCATCTGGAGAATATTCACACGATCTGGAGGTCATGGACACGATTGAGCATCGCCATCTACTTGCATTTCAAACTATGGACAGGAGGTCACGAACACGATTGAACTCAACACGATTTGCGCTGATTTGTCACAAAAAAGTGAGATTGACTAATCGTCGTTGTTTAGCAGGTGTTGGGTTTATTTAGCCTTTTGCTTTTCTTTGATCTTGTTTTTTATGTGGAATTTGCGGATAGATTAAGATCATAATGTAATTGCTATTGTTTTGCTGTTGATGATGGTTTTTTATTCAACAGTTGAGTTTGACAGTAAGATTTCACCGCGCATCAAAGTTTTGCATCAAAATTTTGCATCAAAGAAGAAGAAGAATGGAGGAATAAGAGGAGGAAGAAGAAGGAGATGGGGAGGAGAAAGATCCACCGTCAAATTCTCCTCTGGTTAGATTAACTCAACCCAAGCAATTAACTCAAATAAAGTTAAAACTGACGGTAGGGTCTGTGGGGTAAGACGGAGCAAGTTTACAGGGTCGAGGGAGGAAATACGTTATTTCAAAGGCCGTAGAGGTAATTGGCAAAGATTATAGGGTCTGCCGGGTAAAAATCCCAAAAGTTTAAGGGTACCAGTGTAATTGCAAAAAAGTTTCGGGAGCAAGTGCTTTTAGGAATACTGAAAGGATACAAGTCTAAATCCTGTAAAAATATTGATTATTTTTAAGCGAGTGACATGTTAGGAGAGGTTGCAGAGGGGTTATTTTCTCTTAAGTACTTGTTTATTCTGGTTTTGATTGGATGAATGCAAATGTTTCCTTATCTTGGAATGGTAAAATTGTCTTAAAATAAGGAATCTCGTAATAAGATGGTTATATCATGATTTGTTCATTAATGAAATTTTCTCCCAAAATAAGCGATCATGGAGTATGTATATTAATTTCTAAAATACAAATATTAAATAAAAGATAAATTACAATAAAGGACCTTAGCTATACATCAATTCTCAATTATCACCTTCATTTTTCTAATGTAGCAAAGGGGAGCTTAAACTTTCAACTTCATTAAAATATAAGGTCGAAGAAGCATGTATTTGAGAAAAAAAATAAGATCAATCTCATCTCTATTACATTTGAAAAATGATGCTCCTAATTGGGAATCATTGTATAGTTGATGACCTCTTTTAGTTGTCCTTAAATACATTATTAAAGTTTGTTTGAAAATTCTTAAATATTAGGTAGGTGATGCTGAATGTTCTTGATTTTTGTGATTGTAGATCCTTAATTATGCAAATATATAGGAATTTGATCTTACTTGACATATATATTAAAAATTGATGAATCCTTCTCTCACATTAATTATGATCGACAACATGGATTCTTATTAAACCCATATTGATATATCAAACTATTTTTTACGCTGGTCGTCGGCTACCTAATGCATCCCTCCTCGAGGGGGGGGGGGACGAACCCTGATCTTTTGGGTGGTAGGCACATTGTTTGTATCACCTGACCATTGAAGTGGGTTTATGTAATATTTATTTATTTATTTATTTAAGTAATAAAAATATTATTATTAGCTAATTTTGATGCATCCTACACATTCCCATGAAAATAAGTGCATTAAGGTCTACACCAAGCTCCAATCTTCATGTTTTATTTTAAACTTGTTCAATTGTCAAAATCATTAAGAAAAATTCTTTTGCAATACACGAAAATATTTTTGTGCAATAATTTTCTGGTTTTGAACTTTTTATGAAAATTTTCAAAATTTTTTGCCAATTTCTATGGAGTTTTGAAAATATTTTGCAAATTTTTACGATTTTGTTAGAATTATGCAATTGTTTATAGGATTTTTGAAAAACAAAAGAGTTACTGACTTCACAAAGAATTTTAAACCAGGTATATATAGGTTTTTATAGAAATTCATACAATATTTTATACAGTATGTACATGTTTTATTTGAAGACTTTAACAAGGATATTATCCGCTGGTTTTTCAAAATAATTTGCAAATATTTTTGTAAATATATGTCAAACATTTTGAAAACCTATGATTAGAAATAATTTTACATAGAACTTTTCTTAAAAATTTATAAAATAAAATTTACAAGTTTTTTTACAAATACAACGAATATTTTTCATGTGGTTTCGAAATATTGTACAAAGATTTTTCAAAGGTTTTGAAAAGATTTTTCAAGAAATTTTATGCCATTTTCCCAAATCATTTTACAAAATAGTTTCAAACTTATTTTTAAAGAAATTTTCAAAAATATTTATACATATTTATAAGAGTTATTCTTTCTAGTTGAGTTATTGTATACCCTTACCCAATGTTTTTTATTAACCGTATTATTGAAAATACGATAGTATGAGTTATGGCTAAAGTATATTATATATACGACCCCCTATACCTAACTCGAACGATGTCCTGATAGTGATCAAAGAGCAATAAAGAAAGTCATAACTCGTTCTAAGTTTAGAAAAGTCTATATTACAACGACTCAAAGAATGAGACGTCGATCGTCCCCTCTATACATAGGATCAACTTATTCCTAACTATAGCAGATTGTCTACAAAGCAGAGATGACCGAATCACAAATCAATGACTCTGCTTGCCTCTCCCCATTAGGGTGAAATATTCCTAACTATAGAAAAGAATTATCAACAAGTTATAAGACAACTGAGAAATTAAATGAAGAATATTTAATTGCACTCATCCCCTTATATTTAGGATATGGTTATCCTTAGTATAACACACATGAATGGGATGGATGCAATAATCATAATAATGAAAGAATTGAAAAAGGATTAAAAAAAGAAAGAATTAATAAAAATATTTTTAGAGGCATCATCTGAATATTCTGATGTTGCGGACTGGGGAGAACTTCATCCAAAATCACATTGATCGAATCGAAAATGGACATGAAAGTATCGTGCTCTAGATACAGCTTCCACAGTTCTTCAGATGGCAATTCTGATATGAGAATGTTTCCATTGTCACACATAGTTTTTATTATGAAGGGTCCAATCCATTTTCTTTTAAGTTTGCATGGGAATATTTTCAACTTCGTATTAAATCACCTTACCTTCTGTACATGCTCGAAACTTTTTCGTCTGATATGCTTGTCATGCCAACTTTTGACTTTCTCCATACATGTAAGGTTGTTATCATATGCGCATTTGAGTTAAGCAAAAAAGGGTCGTGTGAATCGATTTCCCCACATAGATTTCATGTGGGGTTCGAAGCATTGGGTATCGTGGTTCCAGAAAGCCACAATTTGTATTTCATTTCTGAAGGCCTAGCTTAGATTAGGATTTCGAGTATTAATTTTGGTTAAAAGCAATGATGTTTGATTTCTAACCTATGAGGACGCCAAAACCTCCTCCTTGGTCATGGGTTTTTTAAACTTTATTTACTTTGCTAGATGTTTGATGAATCACCATTCATCACTCTTTATTCCTTTATTTTAGCTAGAAATCTTGGTAAAATACCATGTTGTAAATAGAATGAATTGTCAATATGCATGCTTCATGTAAATGACCATAATTAGCATGTTTTCTCACAAAAATAAAGGAACAAAAAAATAAAGAAAAAGAGGGAAATATTTAGAATAAATATTGAGTGACCCAAATAAAGGGAGGGTTCAATATGGGCCTGACCGCAAAAATAAAACAAGTAGAGAGAGATAGGGAGACTCAGCCTTGTACATATTCCCTCTTTTTATGTATATATTTATAAAAATAAAATAAAAATAAGAGAAATAAAAATAAAACAAAAATAAATTCTCTCTCTTCCCCTTGTATATACCACGTATATATGTACATATATATATATATTTATTTATTTTACCCTTGTAAATACATAATAAAAATTATTTAATATCCCAAATTTTATGTTGTAAATAAACAAAATATAAAATAGGGATAATTGTAAAAAAATAAAAATAATAAAAATAAAAAATACATAGGTACTTATACCTGTATATAATAATATATAATGTATATACATAATTTATTTTTCAAAAACAAAATAAATAAAAATCACAAAAAGTACTTGTAAAAAAATAAACATTTTTATTTTGAAAATATTTTGAAATAAAATCTTTTTCTATTTTATTTTGAATTTTCAAATAATTTCTGAATGGATTTTCCCCATTGGTCCACGGGGATGTTGACCCCCGATCAACTCTCCCCCCCCCAAGACCACATCTTCGTGGATCCGTGTCTTCGACCCGATTTCTCCGAATTTTCCAGATGTAATCCGCCTCCCATCTCCTTAAACACCGGGCTCCGATTAACAAGCATACATCCATGATCTACGCCCGACCTTCCTCTTAGGTATCTGCTCCTCGATCCACGTGCAACATTCCCATCTTCTCGGATCCTTGTCCAGTATAAAGCCTCGCCTCTTGCCGCACTTTCACGCACCTTTGGCCTCCATCTTCGACTCCTAGGACCTCCATCTTCATCCTTGAGTGACAGTGAGTGATTGAGCGTGTTACAGCGAGGATTTGGAGGCGTTTGCCTTAGGTCCGACGACCATCGTCGTCGACCTCCGAGCCCCGTCACTCCATCTAATCCGTACTGATATATCCCTCTTCCCATCATCACCTTCTTTCAACAACCTGGTCACCTCGAGCTTGGCCATCCGAGCCAAGATCGGGTCTGGATCCTTCCGCCGCCTACGCCGGAACCTCCCTTCGCATATCCACGCCGCTTCCCTTTGTTATTTCGCAAATAACCCATGTCGGAGTCTTCCTCCGAGCATGAGCTTTCTCTTATAAGTTAATAAGCATAGGACACCCCCCTTAGTAGCGTCTTCCATCTTTCACCGGAGACGCCCAGCTCCCTCCTCCATCACCAGAGGATCGAACCATTGGGAGCTCCATCAGACGCCACCACCCGATGCGGGTCGTCATCGCGAGGAGAACCCCCCTCTTCGATCTTCCATCGAACGCTCGGCTCACTCCCAGCTCGCCGGAGAAGTTCGCCCAGGAAGAGTTCTTCCAGCCTATCTCTCTGCCGTCGGATCGCGCCTCGCCTCCTGTTATCATCCGAGCCGTCCATGCCCTACTCCTGTCTGGTCGTTAGATACCAGATCTAACGGCCACGTGCACCCAACGTTCGGTGCCATGTCAGCACCGTTGGATCTTCTAGGAGGCGCCATCACAACCGCACGCCATCCACCATTCACCGCCCAACATCTGCCCTCACGTGCCCTACATGCGCATTGGCTAGGTAACTTGCGCCCGACCCCTTGCATTTTATTTTAATTTTTATTTAGTCGATTAAATAAACTCGCACACTTGGATAATTTGCATATCAAGACCTGTAGTTTCTTATATTTGCACTTTAGTCCCTGCTTTGTTGATACACGTGCTTCGACACATGATTTTGTGAGCTTTTTGCATATTCAGAGCTGGGTTTTTATGACTGTTATAGAATGAATGATATGTTTTGAGAATTGCACATATACCCCTGTGCGTACAGTATTTGAACATGTGTGGAACTTGATGTGAATTTTACACTGACGCCCTTATAGTTCCTGCACGTGTTTCTTCTTAGCCCTCCGAACTTGTTTTTGTTACATATAGGTCCCTATGTGATGTGGCTTTTATATTGGTTGAATAAAATATCATTCCAAATCTTGTGAAATTTGGATACGTGGCTCCCGCCACTGTCTAAAAATTTCAGTAAATTTTTGGGACATTTTTATTACTATTTTTTATTTTTAAAAATTCAAAAACCCTTGTTTTTGTCATTATTTGAATTATAAAATCCACTAAAAATATAAAAACTGATCTAAAAATTACAAAAATTAGGTACTATTTGTTTTGTTATTTTCTTGCTTTAGTCTAATTTTGTCTTGATTTGGATATATAAAACACCTAAAAACCACAAAACCCTAAAAATCGAATAAAAATTCTTAAAAATTCTAAAAAAATTCAAAAAACGCAATTTCTCTTTCTGTAGCATAGTTTTAATTTCTAGTTTTCATAAAAATGTCTCCTGATTTTTAGAGGCTAATTATATATTTTTAATTAGCCTTTCAAATCTGGCTGCACATTGATTCTGATTTTCAGCCTTTTTCTATTTTTATAAAAAAACTAAAAATCATAAAAATGTGAGAAAATTACCAAAAACACTTAAAAACTTATAAAAGACACAAATAATTTTATTTGAATTTTTTGAGTTGTTTTGGAGTGTTTACTAAATTGTTGTTTGTGTGCTTTTAGCCCCCTTTCCTCATTTTCTTTATATTTAAAAATAAAAAAAATTGAAAATACATAAAATCCACCAAAAATACATTTTATTATTTTATTCATTTTCTGACTACTTCGCAGGCCACTTGGCCAACCCGTGCTCCTTGAGTTCGACCCTGGTCGCTATACCAGGTTAAATAAATAGCAAGACCACTATTCGACTTTTTGACTGGTTATTCTTGTTTGGTGGTCTATCTTTCTTGTTGATCGACTATTCGGCTTAGTAGTCGTTTTTGATTTTTCACAGTTTTCTTTTTCGCAGCTTTTCTGTAGATATTTGTAGCTTTTCTGTTTCTTCTTCTTGCGAGGGCCAGAGGACCGAGGTGGCTTTTTTCGAAAGCCGGAGCAATCGCAGGAGTCGGAGGCAGCTCTTTTCTACATAGAGTTGCAGGAGAGTGCGAGGAGCCAAGCAGGAGTGCGGGAGCCACGGAATAGCCGTAAATCACCGCTGATAGCATTAGCTTAGTGTGGAGTAGTTTAGTTTTATTTTCTATAGACTATTATTGTAATAATAGAAGATTCAGACACTTGGACTTTATCGGTGACTACCGGTGTCTATTTCGCCGAGCATCGGTGTGCTCGGGAGACCTCACCGCATTTTTCGCTTGTTTTTAGTTTTCTCGCATTTTATTAACTACTTATCTGATTTACACGGTTTTGGCCTTAGCTTAGGATTTTCTTCTGATTGTGACGTAATTGATTAGGATCCAAACCCTAATTATCTGCCTACACCTATTAGATCGTAATTGGACCTAATTAATTAACTCACAATAAAAATTCAGATTACTTAGACTCTAGTCCACGTGCCTTGAGGAGTCACATACAGCGCGTGCAGGATCCATTGTGGTGGACACCGAGTGGCTCCCAAGATAGGACTCCGGACTTAGGTTTGAGTACCCGGCTACTGTTCTTCTCGTGTAGAAATTGCTATGTCTAAGGCTGGTTTCTCGTGCATCATATAGGTAGTTTATTTTCATTCTTTACTTTTATGCGCGGATCACTCTGCATGTAGACTGCTGGAGTCAGGTACACATCTCTTACTCTGCATGTATCATTGATTTTATCGCGCATCGGCTTTTTCATCTTCTCCCCCTATTTTCGGACTTAAATAATCAGGAGAACTGAAAATTTTGTTAGGAATTGCTTGTATTGAAAAATACCTAAAAAAGAAAAAACTATAAAATTGGGACTGCTAAACACACTTGACCCTAAAAGACACCTCACCTCAGAATTTGTCTTGGGGAGAGCAACCCCCTCATTGCCTAGTTTGGATGAGCCAGAGAGCGACCCGTACACTAGGCTAGAGCCATATCCAATCTCCGATCAAACTTCCAGACTTTTATATGGGACAGTCTGTTAGGCGGATTGGATTCCCATCATCTTCCGTAACCACTCTAATAGACTGACTTGATCACCTAAATAAAATTGACAAGAAATTTAACCGAACCTTTACGGTCTTCAGCTCTGCGTTGCATAGGTGAATCGGGGGTTTGTTTTCTCATCTTGTGTGTTTTCCAGATCTCATCCGCCTGACTCACCAGATCAAGATGATGGGTAGGAGGTCTCTTAGGCAGCATATGGATGCACCGCTTTTCAGCACTCCAGCTCGATCATTTAGGTTGGTTCGTGAGAGCCGAGACACGCTCTCAGAATCCGAGTTCGATTCTGCCATGTTCCCCCTTGACCACCCTTCTACCACTGAGTCTGAGATACCAGTGCCTCAGCCAGATCAGAAACAACATACAGATGATTTATCGGCACCTCAGTTTCAATCTTTTGCCTTTGCAGAGACCATGGCCAGCAGTGAGGAGCGCACCGAGGGTCAGCGACCTGAGACGACGACATACGTATTGGACCAGGGTGCGATCAAAAACACCCTGTTGGCTTCCCTCGAGACGATGCAGCGACAGATATGAGATCAGGGAGCCTTCATGGTGGAGATGAGGAGAGAGATGGAGAGGCTGAGGACAGTGCGAGAGAAGCCGGAAGCCGCAGGAGAGAGGGACCCAGATCAGCCAGAGAAGCCAGTCCAGCCGGCAGCAGCAGCTAGACCGATGCGGGAGTTGCACAAGCCCAGATCGACACTTACGCATCGGTGGATCGTTCTTCCGGCGATCGCGGGGGACTTCAAGTTCCCCCCACAGACACTTCAGCTTCTTCCCTGCTTCCACGGGCTCGCCACTGAGGAGCCCGATCTACATCACCAGGAGTTTGAGATGATCTGCAACACAGTTCATGATCGGCAGGTGGACGAGGACACCATTCAGATGATTGCCTTCCCCTTCTCCCTTGTTGACAATGCAGCCAACTAGCTGAAGCATTTGGGGAGATTTGTGTACACCTGGGAGCAGCTCCGTACCGAGTACTTGAACAAGTATTATCCACTCGGGTGGACCAATACAGCAAGGGCCCTGATCAACAACTTCTCCATGCTCCCCAACGAGAAGTTTAACGAGGCATGGGAGAGGTTTAGAGAGCTTACCGACAGATGCCCGTACCACGACATCACGAAGCCGAACCTAGTTCAGAACTTCTTTTGTGGACTGACACCAAAGCTGCAAGGCTTGGTGAATGCTTCTTGTGGTGGTTCTTACTTCGCTAAGGATGAGGATCAGGTCTGGGCCATCTATGAGGAGATGGCTGAGAATTACACCGTGATGTCCCAGACCTGCCTCTACACTCAGGGACGTCCCCAGCCACAGGTCGTGCAGTTTCAGAGGATAGCACGAGTCGATGCCGGTCCTTCCACTTCGTCCGCAACAGCCGCACAGGCAAAGTCTACAGCCGTAGACATGGGCATTATCAGCGAGAAGCTAGACTAGATCGAGTTGATCGAGAAGAAGTAGTGCCAGGGCATCACGTAGATGGATCAGATGGCACAAACGCTAAGTGACCTGAAGACACAGCTCATGTGTCTCCAAGAGGCACAAACGGCTTCTCAGCCCTGTCTCAGGTCACGAGGAGATCCGAGCAGTAGTGGTAGCTCATCCTAGCACTCCAGGAAGCCTATACAGGTTCACCTTGTACATGCGGAGTCGTACCAGCAGCCATCACAATTTTACCAGCCACCACTATCCCAAGATACTCAGTTGGTCGTCTACCAGCCGGATCAGCCCCTCGCAGTACTTCCCCCACCCACCTACGAGCCGGAGTCGTTGATGGATGTCAACGGGATTTGGTATGACAGACCCAGCTCGGTATCCTAGGAGACCATCTCTGATTCCGCTGGTCAGCCAGAGGCACCAGTTCCCAGCAACAGCCTCCATTTCAGGGTGGCCAGTACGACCAGTAGCGTGAGCTGCACCCGCAACCCAAGCCCCCAGTACACCAGCAGCAACAGCCATCCCAACACCAGCAGTATGGTCCTCGTCCCTATCAGTAGGGACATTCTTGGAGGCGTGAGCAGCCTCAGCAGCAACAGTATCATCAGCAGTCTCCCTCTCACCCTCACCAGCAGCATCCTCACTACCAGCGAGGCCACCCGTCAGGTTCTCATGGGTCGACCTATGAGAACCCCACCTTGGATGATCTAGCACGCCTCATGACCGAGAAGCAAGCTACTTTTCGATGGGAGATGGATGAGTTCCATCAGGAGATGAGGGAGATAATGAGAGGGAAAGCCGCCATCCTTGCCCAGATCGAGCCGAACCCAAACAACCTCAAGAGGAAGTCTGAGCAGGTAGAGTTCACGGAGATTACCACTCATAGTGCTTCACTTAGTGATATGATTGCATATATGTTTGATGCTGACTTTGTTACACTTAGGAGCAGTAGGATGCCAGCAGGCGGCGCCTCGTCTGAGCGAAGATCCCACGCCACTTCAGGAGCGCCAGGCGAGGAGGAGAGCGGTGCTGATGCCGCTAAAGATGATAACGGTGGCACTAATGCCACTATGGATGTTGATCCCACTGACGGTACTGAGGTCGTCGCGTCACCAGTTGGAGGAGGTGGTACTGACGCCACCTTTACAGTTGCTGAGCCAGAGCACGGTACTGATGCCGCGAGTCCAGATGCCGTGGGTGGTATTGAGGCCACCATTTTCAGTTCTGCTAGTCCTGTTGTTTTTCCTTCCGTACATGTATCTCACGACACTTCTGCAAATAAAGGAAAGGGTTTATTATTTTCGGATCCACCTGTGTTTCTTGATGATGTATGTGTGGATTCTGTTGTTCATGAGCATTCCAGACCGTCTCAGTTCTTCATCTAAGAAAGACCCTGTAGTCCCCTTTCCCGAGTACTCCACTTGGCTAAGGGGCAGAAAAAATAAAATCCCAAAAAGAACCATCAGATAGAGTTCAGCCAGCATATGATGGACAGATTTCAGATACAACTGACTCTCCAGGAGGCCTTGGAGCACATACCTCTCTTCCAGCGATCACTCAGAGACAGGACCATATTTAGGAAGAAGAGGCGGAACCATTAGTCAGAGATCCAGGTGCTTACTCATGCCACGTGTTTCTGATTCAGAACCGTCTGCCAGCCAAGAGGCCAGATGCAGGAGCCTCGTATGTCAGATGTCACATCCATGTTCGACCGCACTCTATTAGACAACAGTTCTTCGACCAACCTTCTTCCAGCAGCCCTTATTGACCGCTTCGAGCTGGGCCCTCTCCGACAGAGCAGGACGGTCCTTCAGTTTGCTAATCGATCTGTCAAGAGCCGAAGGGGTTGCTGAAAGACGTTGTCGTCACGATTCAGGGTCTGAAATTCCCCGTGGACTTCGTTGTGTTGGACATGGAGATCCCTGAGTCAGTGACCGATACCTCGATCATTCTAGGACGCTCGTTCTTGGCCACAACCAGAGTAGTGTCCGACCATAATAGCGGAAAGGTGTACTTTCGTGTCGAGGGCAAGAGTATACAAATAGATACGGTCGAGGATACTAGAGCCAGATATTCAGCTTGCTCAGAGACGACTTCAGATTCAGAGAAGATGACAGAGGCAGGGTGAGAGATCCACCAGAACTGCGATTTTGTGATTATAGATGACGAGGTAGTTTGGGCAGATCCAGTCGCACAGGCCATCCTCTCACCTTCAGAGTTCACTTACGCAAAGATACTACTAGAGGAGAGCTTGGAGAGCGCATTCTTGGTCCAGGATACATCTCAGGCAGCAGAGTTGGTTCCCCGATCGTGAGGCAGATTTTTGTGAGTCTGATACAGATCCCTCGGAGTCAGATATTAACTGGGCAAAGTTTGATGATTTTATACCTTGTATGACTTCTACTGAGCCTATAGCTAGGGAGGAGGATGATTCCATACAGAGTAGAGACAGTTCAGCAGAGAAGCCTTCACCAGATTCAGATTGCGAGCGAGAGTTCTCATTCTCCCATGCAGATTTAGTAGCATTCACTCAGACTTTTCAGAGGCCAGATCCGCCAGCACCTACTTGTCCAGAGCTGAAGCCGCTTCCATCGTCGCTGAAGTATAGGTTCCTTGCAGGTGAGCATGAGATGTACCTAGTGATTATCTCCGCTGATTTGACTGGAGAAAAGGAATCACGTCTGATAGGGGTTCTTGAAAAGAACCACAAGGAGATAGGATGGAGTGTAGCCGATCTCCAGGGGATAAGTCCGGCCCTGTGCTCCCACCATATCTATCTTGAGGAGGACGCAAAGCCGTCCGCGTGAGTTCCAGCGGCGGCTAAACCCGAATCTTCGAGATGTTGTCATGAAGGAAATCTCGAAATAGTGGAGCGTCGATTTTATCTACCCCATCTCCGACTCCAAATGGGTCAGTCCATTACATGTGGTGCCCAAGAAGACGGGCATCACCACAACTGTTAGTGAGTCTGGAGAGGAGATTGCTACCCGGGTACCCACTTCTTGGCGGGTCTGTGTGGACTACATATGATTGAACTAGGCCACCAAGAAGGATCATTTCCTCATGACCTTTATTGATCAGATTATTGAGAGGCTGGCAGGGAAGAGCCATTACTGTTTCTTGGATGGGTACTCCGGATATAATCAGGTGGCCATCACGCCCAAGGACCAGGACAAGACCACCTTCACCTGTCCCTTCGGACATATGCTTTCAGACGCATGCCATTTGGATTGTGCAACGCTCCGGCGACATTCCAGAGATGCATGTTGTCCATCTTTTCGGACATGGTGGGGGAGTGCTTGGAGTTCTTCATGGATGACTTCTTGGTCTACAACGACGAATTCGATTCTTATCTTGACTGCCTAGACCGAGTCCTTCAGCGATGCATAGAGGTTCACCTTGTGTTGTCTTGGGAGAAGAGTCACTTCATAGTGACTCAGGGGATAGTGCTTGGCCATATCATCTCCAACAGGGGCATGGAGGTTGATCCAGCCAAGGTGGATGTCATTAGAAAACTCAATCCATCGTCCAACTTGCGGCAGTTACGGTCTTTTCTAGGGCACGTCGGTTTCTACAGGCACTTCATTCATGATTTCAGTAGGATTTCTCGACCATTGACTGATCTGCTGATGAAAGACATCGAGTTCCTTGTTGATGATAAGTGTCTATCGTAATTTGAGACTCTTAAGAGTCGTGTGGTAGAGGCACCTGTTCTCCACAACTCCAACCGCCCAATTGGTCTCTCCCATTTGAGATCATGACGGATGCCTCTGATTTTGCCGTGGGGGCCATGCTGGGATAGAGGAGGGATGGAGTACCCTTTGCTATTCATTACGCTAGCCGTACTTTGGATGCCGCCCAGCAGAACTACACAGTCACTGAGAAGGAGATGCTAGCCGTAGTTTTCGCCCAAGATAAGTTCAGATCTTACATCATTGGATCTAGAGTGACCATCTATACTGATCGTACCGCCATCAAGTACCTCTTGGCAAAGAAGGATGCCAAAGCCAGATTGACCAGATGGATCCTTCTACTCCAGGAGTTTGATATAGAGATCAAGGATAAGCCTGGAGTCAAGAATGTGGTAGCGGATCATCTCTCCCGATTGGAGTATCTTGAGCATTTTGATCAGACTGAGACTATATGTGAGACCTTCCCAGATGAAGTGATCCTTGCTATCGCCTCTCTCCCATGGTGTGCCGATATTGTGAACTATCTTGTCGCTAAGAAAGTTCCACAAGATTGGCCCAGGCAGAAACTTGAGACCTTCCTCGCGAAGGCCAAGTTTTACCATTGGGAGGACCCCGTCCTTTATCATGAAGGAGGGGATAGTATCAGGCATCGGTGCATTCCTCAGGAGGAGAACCATAACGTCCTTACTTACTGCCCAAGCTTGAGGCAGGAGGACATCTCTCTGGGAGGAGAACGACACAGAAAGTGCTCCAATCCGGCCTATGGTGGCCTACCCTCTTCAAGGACTCTGATGAGTTCATGAAGAGGTGTACTAACTGTCAGGGGATGGGCACTTGTAGACAGCGTGATATGATGCCGATGCAACCCATACACTTCTTTGAGGTTTTTTACGCATGGGGCATCGATTTCATGAGTCCATTCCCTAGGAGTCCGGGATATGAGTACATTCTTTTGGACGTGGATTATGTGAGTCGTTGGGTTGAGGCCATCCCCTCCCGAACCGTAGATGCTTGGTCTGTTTGCAGATTTTTGAGGAAGAATATCATTTCACGGTTCGGGGTACCTTGAGTGTTAATTTCTGACGGGGGGTCTTATTTCGTCAACAACAAGGTAAAGGCCCTTTCTAGTGAGTTCAGCATAGACCATCGAGTAGCCACTCCATACCACCCTCAGACGAATGGTCTGGCTGAAGTGTCGAATAGGGAGATCAAGACTATATTGCAGAAAGTCATCTGCCCTAACCGAAAGGATTGGTCACAGCTTTTGGATTCGGTCTTGTGAGCATATAGGACGTCTTTTAAGACTCCTTTGGGTACATCTCCCTTTCGCCTCGTTTATGGCAAGCCCTGCCATTTACCTGTTGATCTGAGACATAGCTAACTTTGGGCTGTTACTGATATACTTATGGATCTAGTGAGTGTAGGAGATCAGAGGAGGGCAGAGTTAGCAACCCTGGAGGAGCTTCGTGATACAACCTTTTCGAACAGCCTACAGTATAAGGAGAGAGTGAAGGAGTGACATGATTCTCATATCAGCCACAAGCAGTTTGAGCCAGGACAGAGAGTATGGTTGTTTGATGCTAGGATTCGTTTATTTCCAGCGAAGCTACAGAGCAAATGTAAGGGACCCTATTTAGTTCGAAAGGTACATGACAATGGGAGTATTGATATATCTGAGTTATCGTCTGGTGTTACCTTTCGTGTTAACGGCCAGCGGCTCAAGCCATATCTAGATCATGAGCCACGGGTCGTCTACGTTGCCCCGATTCACTTTGTGTGAGATGTGGTCTCTTGACTCACATCTATTGTATCTCATGCGTGATTATCACTGTTCTTCCGACTTGTATAGATCCAGTTGTCCATATCACTCTATTCTTGAGTCCCACACCCCTTTCTCATCTTATGATTATGCTATACTTAGAGTGTACTTTACCCTAAGTATGGGGGTGGGCGGGGGGTGTAGGACTCTCGGGTATTCTATTCATTCTTTCTACCTCTGTTTTGCTACCTATACTTAGGGATATTTGACCCTAAGTATGGGGGGTAAACCCTGTACATCCTTCCACTCGGATTTCCCTTCATGTACAACTTATTATACTTAGGATTACTTGATCCTAAGTATAGGGGGAAACACCGAGTCCTCTTCATTCTATTCTTTGATTCGTCTTTATATATACCATTCCTTTTCACTTCCCTATACTAAGCACGAGTTATATCTTCTTCATTGCTCTTGATCACTCTGAGGCATCGTTCGAGCTAAGTATAGGGAGTGTCGTATATATTTCATATATACTTTAGCCATAACTCGTACTTTGTGTGAGCGTGTTAATAAATAAAATGGCTAAAAATCCATAATAATTTTTAAAAAAAATCCTGTACATAAAATTCTTCTTGCACATACCTATCTATTTATAAAAATTATTTTTGTACAATGTTTGTAAAAATGATTTGTGTAAATAGTTTGTAAATATTTTCATACCAAAATTATGTATATAGTACAAAATTTTTGTAAAATGTTTGGAAAACAAAAGTTTGCAAAAACCTTGTGTAAATTTTTGTAAATATTTTGCAAAACCTTGCATTCATGCATACATCCATACTTTCAAACATTTTTAAAAAAATTTGTACATTTGTAAAAATTTGTAAAAATTTGTAAAAATTACATCTTTGTAAATATTTGTACAGTTTTTCCAAATCATAGTTGACATTTAAACTGTCCTATAATTAAATTGACAAATGGAGCTTGGTTAAGACCTTAATCCACCTAATTATAAGAGGAACCTTATAAGGCTTAGGATTGAGACTTTTCAGGTCCATTGGGACTTAATTCTTTGAGTCCACTAGGCTATGAGCATATGTCATCTTGATGAGCCTAAGTAGAGCACTTAACAACACACATATGCCTCTCGGAGACAATGGCTTTACTTGTACCCAACACTTTACACATAGCTCTCCACGGATGAGGTGGTAAGGAGGTAGTTTCCTTTAGCTTGGGGTAGCATATGAGGGTAGTACTTCTAGGCGAAACCTCTCTTCTTCTTATAGTGAAGGAAGTGCGTCTCAACTTGGTCTGATGGTTATGAAGTCTAAAGACAGGAGTTGCTTGTTGCAATAAAGATTCAAAAGAAGGATAGTCTACTGGATCAAGAGGAAAAACTCCTTATGTATATATGTTGCACCATGTAGATATGTTGTACATATGCACATGAAAAAATGTGCAAAGAAAGAAAAACTCCAAAAAAATGGTGGGTCGGATTGAAAATTTAATAATCCCACCAGAGTGTATATAGCCAAATAAAGCAAAGCTTATGTTACACATGACCATCTCATGAAGCTTGCAGCGGGAGACTTAGCTACACTGGTTAGAGCTCCCAAGGATACATGGCTACACTGGTCATGGTCCATTCTCTTCTTCCCCCTCTTCTTGAGCCAGTTGTACTTGAACTTAGAAGGGAATACCCCACTCCTCGAGGAAAAGATTTGCTAGACCGAGGCATTAGAGTTATCATGTTGAGGGAGGTTGTTTCTTTGTCATTTCTGAGGTGGGGAGCTACATATCACTTACACAGTACGAGGAAAGATTCATGCTCATTAGAGTTTGTGTATGTAGACTAGTTCTGATCTGGTTTATTGAGGAGTCTTGACCATAGATTGGTGGAACTTAGAGGCTGTTAAGTTTTAAGCTTAAGTCCAAATAAGGTTCCGACAAATTAATAATCCAAAGGTCTGATTGAGATTCATATTTCAATTTAATGAAGGAAAGTTTAATAATCAACCATGATTTCCTCTCTTTTTCTTTCTCTTTTGCACTTCTTCTTAAAATAAGTGTTTGCTAAGGGACTAGCAAAAGTAAAGTATAGGGGGGGTGATGAATCACCATTCTTCACTCTTTATTCCTTTATTTTAGCTAGAAACCTTGGTAAAATACCATGTAAATGTTTGTAAATAGAATGAATTGTCAAAATGCATGCTTCATGTAAATGACCATAATTAGCATGTTTTTGCACAAAAAGGGAATAAAGAAATAAAGAAAAAGAGGGAAATATTTAGAATAAATATTGAGTGACCCAAACCCAAGGGAAGGTTCAATATGGGCCTGACTCCAAAAATAAAACAAGTAGAGAGAGATTGGGTGACTAAGCCTTGTACATATTCCCCCTTTTTATGTATATATTATTATTTTCATCAAATAAAAATATTTATGTGTCCCTCATAATGTGTATATATTTATAAAAATAAAATAAAAATAAAACAAATAAAAATAGAACAAAAATAAATTCCCTCTCTTCCCCTTGTATATACCATGTATATATGTACCTATATATATTTATTTTACCCTTGTAAATACATAATAAAAATTAAATAAAAATTATTTAATATCCCAAATTTTATGTTGTAAATAAATAAAATATAAAATAGTGATAATTGTAAAAAAATAAAAATAAAAATTAAAAATACATAGGTACTTATACCTGTATATAATAATATATAATGTATATACATAATTTATTTTTCAAAAAAATAATAAAAATCATAAAAAGTACTTTGTAAAAAAATAAACATTTTTTATTTTGAAATAAAATCTTTTTCTATTTTATTTTGAATTTCCAAATAATTTCTAAATGGATTTTTCCCATTGGTTCACGGGGATGTTGACCCCCGGTCAACTCTCCCCCCCAGGACCACATTTTCGCGGATCCGTGTCTTCGACTCGATTTCTCCGAATTTTCCAGTTGCGATCCGCCTCCCATCTCCTTAAACCCCGGGCTCTGATTAACAAGCATACATCCATGATCTACACCTGACCTTCGTCTTAGGTATCTGCTCCTCGATCCACGTGCTACATTCCCATCTTCTCGGATCCTCGTCCAGTATAAAGCCTCACCTCCGGCCGCACTTTTACGCACCTTTGTCCTCCGTCTTCGACACTCGGGACCTCCATCTTCATCCTTGAGTGACAACGAGTGATTGAGTGTGTTGCAGCGAGGATTTGGAGGCGTTTGTCTTAGGTCCGGCGTCCATCGTCATTGAGCTCCACCGCCGGCGTAGCCCGAGCCTCTAGAGGCGACGCTCCATCATGGCAAATACTTTCGAAGATCTAGCATCTCCCCCACAGTCGACTCCAATCATCACATACTTCCCTTAGATTCCATTTCGTCGTTTAGATCCGATCGTCCCCACCTTGCTCTGCCAGCTTCGCCCCAGTGGCCAGAGCCCCATCACTCCATCTCATCCGTACCGATAGATCCCTCGACCCATTATCACCTTCCTTCCATGACCTCATCACCTCGATCTTGTCTATTCAAACCAAGATCGGGTCTAGTTCCTTCCGCGACCTACGCCGGAACCTCCCTTTGCATATCTACGCTGCTTCCCTTTGTTATTTCGCAAATAACCCATGTCGGAGTCTTCCTCCGAGCACGAGCTTTCTCTTTCAAGTTAATAAGTGCAAGGCACCCCCCTTAGTAGCATCTTCTATCCTTTGCCGGAGTCGCCCAGCTCCCTCCTCCATCGCCGGAGGATCGGACCGTTAGGAGTTCAATCAGACGCCACCACCCGATGCGGATCATCATCGCGAGGAGAACCCCCCTCTCCGATCTTCCATCGGACGCTAGGATCACTCCCACCTCGTCGGAGAAGCACACCCAGGAGGAGTTCTTCCAGCCTATCTCTCTGCCGTCGGATCGCGCCTCGCCTCCAGTTATCATCCGAACCGTCCGTGCCCTACTCCTGTCAGGCCGTTAGATACCAGATCAAACAGCCACATGCACCCCACGTTCAGCGTTGTGTCAGCATTGTTGGATCTTCATGGAGGTGCCATCACAATCGCACGCCATCCGCCATTCATCGCCCGACACCTGGCCCTCACGTGCCCCACACGCGCTTTGGCTTGGTAACTTGCGCCTGACCACCTACATTTTATTTTAGTTTTTATTTATTCTATTAACTAAACTCGCACACTTGGATAATTTGCATATTTGGACATATAGTTTCTTATATTTGCACTTTAGTCCATGCTTTGTGGAGACACGTGCTTCGACACGTGATTTTGTGGGTTTTTTGCATATTTAGGGCAAGGTTTTTATGACTGTTATGGAATGAATGATATGTTTTGAGAATTGCATAAATACCCTTGTGCGTACAGTATTTAATCATGTGTGGAAATTGATGTGAATTTTACAATGATGCCCTTATAGTTCCTGCATGTGTTTCTTCTTAGCCCTCCAAACTTGTTTTTATTACATATAGGTCCCTGTGTGCTGTGGCTTTTATATTGGTTGAATAAAATATCAAATGAACTTCAAATCTTGTGAAATTTGGACACGTGGCTTCTGCTACTGTGTAAAAAGTTCACTAAATTTTTGGGACATTTATAACTGTTCGTTATTTTTAAAAATACAAAAACCATTGTTTTTATCACTATTTAAATTATAAAATCCATTAAAAATATAAAAGCTCATCTAAAAATTAAAAAAAATGAGTTACTGTTTGCTTTGTTATTTTCTTGCCTCAGTCCAATTTTGGCTTGATTTGGATATATAAAACACCTAAAAACCACACAACCCTAAAAATCTTATAAAATTCTTAAAAATTCTTAAAAATTTTAAAAAAATGCAACTTCTCTTTCTGGAGCTTAGTTGTAATGTCTAGTTTTCATAAAAATTATCTTCAGATTTTTAGAGTCTAATCATATATTTTTAATTAGCCTTTAAAATCTGGTTGCATTGATTCTGATTTTCAACCTTTTTCTATTTTTATAAAATCAACTAAAAATCAAAAAATTTTGAGAAAATTACCAAAAATGCTTAAAAACTTATAAAAGATAAGATAATTTTATTTGAATTTTTGAGTTGTTTTGGAGTGTTTAATATATTGTTGTTTTTGTGCTTAGCCCATTTTCCTTATTTTCTTTATATTCAAAAATATAAAAAAATTAAAAATACATAAAATCCACCAAAAATATATTTTATTATTTTATTCATTTGTTGACTACTTCGTAGGCCACGTGGCCAACCCGTGCTCCTTGAGTTCGACCCTGGTCGCTATACAAGGTTAAATAAATAACAAGACTGCTATTCGGCTTTTTGATTGATTATTCTTGTTTGGTGGTCTATCTTTCTTGTTGATCGATTTTCGAGGGATTGAGGTCGTAACGACCCGTGATATTTATCTCCCTTAGTCTCTCGTTGATTTTTCGGTCATCAGTATTCCAATGCCTAAATCTCCAATCGATTTGGGGAAGGAATGATTGTTTAGCAGGACGAGTGACTTCAAACGTTTGGAATCCCTTGATGTTGGTATGGAAGGATGAAGATTATTTGCTTCATTTTCAAAGTTTGCTAGTGTAGGGGTGGGCTCCTTATTCGAATAGTGAACTTAGGAGGGTCAACAAACGCGATCCATTAAGATTGAACCTTTCAATCAACTAAATTTCTCTGGATCAACAATCATCTTGTCTTAGGAGGGAAGTATCTAGTTGTAAGAGATGGGTATTAGAGTTCGAGGGGTGAGTGGTATAGAACGGTCTCTGTGACCGACGTGGTCAAGCAACCGCCTCCGACGGTTGCAGTGAGGTCGGGTCTCACGGAGACCCTAACTGATAGGGCATGAAGGATGGGAGCAGACGTGATGAGGGTTTATATCCTATAAATAACCTCCTACTCAGAGTGGAACACCATTGCTGAGAACTAGCTCGCCTAACTGGAGCCCCCTTCCGATCTATCCCATCCCATCCCCTTCTATCTCTCTCTCTCGTTCTCTCCAAGGAATAGGGTTGCAACGACTTACTTCTAAGATCCCTCACTAGCATCAGATCCTCTGCCTTTGATCTTGTGCATCTGCTCGTCGACAAACCTCAACTCGTTGTCGTGCATGCATCGATCACCGATCAATCCTTCGAGACGATTACCGCTCCTGTTTAACGAAAGAACAAAATCCTAAGTCTCTCGTTGAAGAGATGGGGATTGGAGTTCGCGGGGTGAGTGGAGAAACTTCCAAGTTTTGAAAGCACCGACGACTCCTCGGGTCCTAGATAACCAATATTGGAGTTGACGTGGATCTTTTGAATCGAGTAATGGATGGGATGTATATATGAGATTTTTTCTATGGTACCTTATCTCGACTATTGGGTTTGCCTTCTACGGAAGGGATCAACTTGCAAGTTGAAGTAGGAGGAGCATTTGTCTGACGTGTTGATGTCGGGGGCACATGAACAATAGATATTCCTCGCACATTTTCGGAATGTTCGTGCCAATCTATGTTGGAATGCTTATATCCTATCAGTGGATTTCCTACCTCTGAAATTTCGGGATATATGTTAGAATGGAGGGTATGTTTTCGATCCTTACTCTAAAACCCTTAATACTCTCTACCGAGAAACAAAATCGAAGAGTCTGAATGGAAATGAAGAATAGAAGAATGGGTTCAAAAGAAAAACATGAGAAAGCGAGTAAGAAGGGAGAAGAGAAGCTCATAAGGATTGTAGTCAGGGAGGAGGAAGTGAGATCTCAGTATGGAAGATATCTCAAGCATCATCATTCCTCTTGTTCGTTCATATCATATGTCACATTTGTACATTATTAGATGTCACGTCATCAATATTTTGTTAAGTTATTACTACTTTCTAACCAGACGTATAACGAAGTTTATTCCGACCTTCAATCAGTGACATGATAAAATCTTCCCTTCTTAGTTATAACATTTAAACCAAACAAATTTATGATCCTTCTGTTAGTAATGGGTAAACTTCAACTATTTAAATGAATGACATGAGTTATGGTCTATTTGGAAATAATTAAATGGCTTGTTAGTTATGAGGGTCATTGGACTCTTATATATATGAGGAGAAATTCTAAATGGCAAGTTACATAATAGAGATGAAATAAATAAGCAAATGCAAAATAACACTCATCACTCCCCCACATGAGCATAGATGTTAATCATGCTCGGCTTGGAATGACCCCATGGTCTTGATGAACACATATGGTATCTATTCCTTGAGATGACATGAGAAGTAGAGATAAATCCTTTCCGCATCATATCTCGAATAATGACAATCTACGTCAATGTTGTTTGGTCCTATCATGGAAGCGGGATTGTTGGCAATAAAAGGAGAAACATGTTAATCACAAAGCAACTGCATCGGAAGAGTCTCATTAATAGCTAAGTCGGTAAGAACGGATTTGATACCCATCATCTCAATGTTCCCATGTGCCATAGCTCTATATTTTGACTCTACCTAGATCTAGCAACCACAATCCCACTTTGCTTTTCCATGAGACCAAAGAACTCCCTATGAAAACTGCAAAATGAGAGGTAGACTTTCGGTCTTTAGGACATCTAGCATAAACAACATCCACACATGTCGTGATGGAAAGAGTGATCCCTCTGCTAAAAAATGGACCATATACCCAGAGAATACTTCATATACCTTAAGAACATATGAACAACATTCATGTGGGCCTATCTTAGCTGCTACATAAACTGATTGACTTTGCTCATTGCAAAGGAGCTTCCTGGAATGTTGATAGTCACATACCAACGAGCTCCTGATACCTTCTCTTATCCATCTCATTTGTATCAACATCGTAGAGCTTCATGATGGGGTCCATGGGAGTAATGACATCTATGTAGTATGTCATCCTTGTCTCTTGGAGAAGATATGTTAAATACTTCCTCAACGTCTTGACCAGACCTCACTAGTTTCTAGCAAATTCGAGCTCAAGGAGGTATCGTAGTTCGCTAATGTCCTTGGTGATAATCTGTGGCCTAAAGAATGCCCTAACATCACCGATGCCTTATAAGTCATCTCTTGTAGCAATAATGCCGTCAACATAAACCAGAATGACAATAATACCTATATATGTCTTGTGTACAAAGAACGAGTGATCTACAACCGATTTCATAAAGCCTTGTTGCTCTTACAAGTCTAAGAGCATCTAGAACCATGATCTAGGACTCTACTTAATGTTATAAATCGCATTATGAAGTCTACACATATTTTAACTCTCCCCTAGGTAACAAACCTAGGTGGATGCTGCATATAAACTTCCTCATGTAGGTCTCCATGCAAGAAAGCATTCTTGGAATCAAGCTATGAAAGTAACCATTGCAACTAAGAGGAGTATCTTGAGTATAGAATGACGAGCCATGGGAAAAAAGTGTCTTAATAGTCCACCTCATATGTGTGAGTGAACCCACGTGCCACAATTCTAGTATTTTAGCGATCAACAATTCTATTTTCTCTCTACTTCATTGTAAAGACCCATTTGCACCAACTAAAAAGGCCTTTTTGGGGATGTAACCAAAATCTATCTGTCACATGACTGGAAGGCAACCATCTCCTCCTCCATAACAAGATGCCAATGATTGTCTCACATAGCCTCCTGCTATGTATGTGAGATATCTAAGGCTGACCATCCTACTACAAACTTCTTGAAATCCTCTAAGAAATGCTCCAAATAAACATGGATTGCAAGAGGATACATAGAACATGTATGCCTACACTTCTGAAAAGTAATGAGCTGGTCAAGATACTTTGGACTATCTATGTAGTATAAAGTAGCCTCCTGATGTGCTATCTTCTCAACCTATATAATCTTCTATTGTATAGACAAATCATATGTGCGATCAGTAGAAACCAAGTGCTCAGAATTTACATGTGACGTAATGGATGATGGGGAAAGAACATGAGCAAGGGGTACAATAGGCAACTTATGGATATAGTATCTAGGTAAAGTCCGAACCACAAAAAGAGGTGATGAACGAGCCACAGGAGTAGAACTACAAGAGAAGGAGGTGGTGGAGTTATGAATCCATGATTCATTAACATTCTTTCTGCATTTTGTCTTAAAAACCTTAATAAATACATGTAAATATGCATTAAATTTCATCTTATATCACAACCACATCCATGAGTAAAAATGTCATTTTAGACATTAAAAATAAGTAAACAAATGAAATAATAAAAATAATGAAAATAAAAAGAAAGGTAGATTGTAAATATGTATATATGTACAACATGACTTATAAAATATAAATATAGTATATTTATATAACCTAACCCTCGAGACCAAGTTAGCATGGATTGGTCGACAAATAAATAAGTAGGGAGAGATAAGGAAGAAAATCATAAAAGAATAATGTATACACCTTATACATTCTTCATTAATTATTAAATAAGTACCAAAGCTTCAAAGATTTTTAATTAATTCATATATATTTATATTTCTACAAATTCTTTTTCTATTTATTTCTTGAAATGCACAAAAAATATAAAAATAAGTTAAAAATATTATCTTGTATATAAGCCATGAAATCCATTTTTCAAATTGTTAATTTCTCAACTTCCGAACATCATAACTTTCTCACGAACTCCAATTTCACTCTACTCATCTTTAAAGTTCAAAATATAATATTATTTAATTAATGAAGGGGATTTCACTGAAATATAAAGCCCTTTGCAAAATAATCGATTTTAGGACCTAATGACAACCAGGAATCTGTTCTTTATTTTCTTTATACATGTTATTATAGTTTTATTGATTTTATAATTGTTAATTATTTTTTATCTTGTATTTTGACTATGAATTATTTAAAAAATTTATTCACTATTTAATATTTTGAGTAATTCAAAAAACCCTAATTTATAGATGAAATTGAATTGTAGACTATATATTTGTATTTATTAATATATTTTAATTATATTATTAAAATATGTAAAAAATTAACATACACCTTATTTATTTTCATAATAATTAATAAAAATTATATTATTTATTAATTTATTAAATTAAAAATCAAAAGTCTATTTATTAAGTATTATATACACCTAGTTATTAATATAATAATCACTATCATTAAATATTTATTACATATCAGAATAAATTATTTTATAATTTAGGTAATTTAGTTATCTACATTTTTCCTTTTATACCTATTTACAATAAAACTATTTATATTTATTACCTAATTATTAATCTAATTTCAATATCTGGCCAACCAGGTGCTGACATGTCAGGACCTGGTTCATCTTCCTCATGAAGGTTGTTGGATGGAGTTGTTCTAACGACTCTTCTTTACCCATTTCTTCCCGCGCTTCATCACATCCTAAACTTATTTTAACTCCTCCATTTGATTCACCTAACTACCCTCCTACTTCCCTTCCCTTGGATCGTCACCTTCCCATAACAATTTGACTTATTTATTGATCCAAAGTTACTCAATTGCAACTAGCTCTCCTTAACCAAAAAACAAACTGGTCGACCTGCATCTTCTCCACCTTGCGTCGCACACCTTCGATCGTAATAGGGCTAGGTGGCTGACCCGCATGGAAGGAGGAAGCAAGGAGGAGACGTTCCAAGGCCCTTACCACTTGAATCATTGTCGTCGCATCGTTCAGCTTAGGTGAATTGCTCGTCATCAAGCAATCACCCAAGGTTTAGATGTCATCGATTCCCCAGGTGTCCTACTTCATTTCTACTCTTAATTTCTTGATCCTCCTGCCCAATTAGGTCGTATAATCACATGATTAGGTATCTTAATCATCTTCTGTGAGTCACACTCCAAATCCACGTTCAATTTGAGTTGACTTCCAACCAATTTTAATATCCAAGTCCATTTTTTCTAGAACCCCCAGTTGAAATGTAGAAATCCTTCATCTTTTTGGTCGATTCTTCTTGAATCGAGCATTATATTTTTTAAACTGCAAGTCTTTGCACTCGATGGAGTGAATCTATATTCATCTCTAACTTTTGGAGTAGCTATATTCATCACAGGTTCAATCTACGTTGGCCCGACGCAGCTCTAAACCTAATCGCCAAGTAGAGCTTCTTCGATTTGATTTCTCGTCCACTACCGCCACAAACATGCTCGGAGGATGTAGATGACATCCTCCTGGCCCTGTTGGAGTCTTAACCATCACCTGCCATCGTAGGAGATCGATCAGAGGAGAAGACCGCTGTCACCACACCTGCTAATTGGGGATGAACACTTGCTAAGCAGTTTGGCAGCACATGTCCCTCATCAATGATCCTGACCTGCCTGCGCCATTCTAACCCTAACCGTCCAATAGAGAACAAATCGAGAAATTATTAAGAAGCCCTTCGTAGACTTCCAAATTTACACACGCCTCTAGAAGTTTGTTTTATTACATTTATGTCCCTAAACACGGACCTAAGTGTAAGGTTCTAGAGATTTTCATACAAATATATTGTGAACATGGTAAACTGAAGACCTTTTTCTTTCATCATTTTCTTTTTCTTCATTTCATTTTGAATTGATTTTTGAGGTATTTTGTTAATTTTTCATTGAGATTTTATTCTTCACATTTAGACTGTGTTTTGTGTGCTTTCTTGTGCCCATTACTTGAGCCTATTTTGTGGATCTACTATATAGTATCACTCTATATATCTTTTTCATATTCTATTATATTGTAGATCACCTTGTTTGAATATTTTACCCTTGAAAATGAAATAAAAATTGTAAAAACTAAAAATCAAATGAAAAGATCAAAAATTCAAAATCAAAAAGAGTTTTCTTGATTTCAAGAAGAAAATAAAGAAGGATAAAAATATCACAAAAATATTTCTTCACTTGAATTTTCACGAGCACGATTTTATGCCTCCTTGTGTTCGTCTTAGGAAAACCTACATGAATAAATAAATAGTGAAACAAACTTCGAGACGATGTTTGTTGATTTTTTGTTTGATTAATCAAATTTTTTCGAACATTTTCTACACTAACACTTTTATTTTAACCACAAGTCTAATTCAGTTTATCAAAATAACCAAAAGCGGTGGTGGAGGAACCACATATGGAGGAGGTGGTGGTGATGGCAACAAAGGAGGAGGTGGAATGTAAACCTCTTCACTAGATTCAGATGGGATCATCCTATCACCAATAGTAGGAAAAAACATGAGAAACTCAAAAAAGTGACATTACCACTGACATAGTAATTTTGTTTGACAAGAGAAAACCACAAGTACCTTTATATATCTGGGAATAGCCTAGAAAAACACACTTGACAGCAGTGGGGGGAGCTTTTCACAACCAAGAGTCTGGTGATGAATAAAAACCACAAAGCCAAATACATGAGGTATTAGAGAGAAAAGGTTCTTATAGAAAACACAATTGAGAAAAGAACTTTTTTCTACTAACACTGAGGACAACATATGGTTGACTAGGTAACATGCATTAAAGACAACATCATTACATAACACGAGTCTAGATAAGAAGAGTCCCAGTAACATCAAGAACATGAAGTTGTTTATTCACAACAACACCATTCTGCTAAGAAGTGTAGGCACATGAGATTTGATGCAATATGCCTAGGGACCTAAAGAACTGAGAGAGCTGGATGGTGCAAAGCTCCAATGTATTGTTAGAGTTGACATACTTAACAACAGAATAAAAAATGTTTTTATTTCATTAATAAAATTTTTAATGATAGACACATCCTCATACTTATTTTTCATAAGAAAACCCAAGAAAGTATGCGATAGTCATCGATAACTACAAGATAGAACTTGTATCCCTGGTGGTTAGGAACATGATTGGGATCTCGAATATTAAAATGAACTAACTTAAATAAAAAACTATTATTACAACTCTGCTGATTGGGAAAAGTAGATCTGTGATGCTTCACAAGCTGGAAAGCTTCACACAGAAAAGTAGACCTAGAAGGAATCTGTGGGGGACTCTACATAGCTTCCGTAGAGGAAGGTAACCGAGCAAAAGATGCCACATGTACAAAATACTATCCTAGTGGGAATGGAAGAAGCATTAACATAAGGAGATTGGACCATTCTATGAGACCCCCTTGCTCAACGTCATACACCGTGTCTAGAGTATATCTTGAAACACGAGATAATAGATGTCAAACATGGCACACGAATCTATGTCCTCGGTAATTTTACTAATAGATAATAAGTTCATAGAAAATTCAGTTGCATGCATCACGTTCTAGAGATACAAGAATGATGTCAAATGATCTCCCCTTGTCCTGTAATAGGGGAATGTATCCCATCTGCAATGACAAAAAATTTGTTTGGATGTATTGGTCTCTAGGAAATGAATTGTGCTCTATATTCACAGAGAGGGTGGGATGCACCGAAATCCGTAATCGATGTTGAAAAGTATGCATAGTGATAACTAGTAAGGGCATGAGCTATACTTGATCTACTAGATAAGGCCATGGAAATGATGTCAAAATGGCCTAAAGGAGCACTAGTGGAGTCGTTAGCAAGAGTCATAATCTCCCTCAGATGGGAGACAAGGTTATTGAACTTTTGGTCATCAGAAGTGGGAGTAATCTCAAACTACTTGACAACACGGGAATGCATAAGGTAACCATGCTTTTGGTAGGAGGTGTCTTTAGAGAGGCCACAATGGTGATTGTAGATGCATGGCTAACGTGGGCATATGCCTCCTCTACCACAAACACCACATCTTTAAACTAAGATGGATCTCCTCTACCACGATATGCAAACATCGCATAGAAGATATCAGTGGAGGTTCTAGAGCGATCGTATTCCTATCGAGTATGTTGTAGGCCTCCTCCATGGGAGGTATAGATGCTCCTGCAAGTGACTGACTCTCTGTGCGGCATCATACTTAGAATTATGACATTTCTGTATGCCTCCTGTTGCTTTAGAGAAGTAGTTATAGGCATGAAGTTGTAAAGCTTCTGAAACATTCCCATGAGTGACGAGTCAAAAGTATCGAGAGGATGACCATTTTGCTTGGCATAAAAATGTAATACTAGAGCTGTAGAATATTTGTCTCAATCCTCGCTTGAGAATAGGTAGTAACGAGGATGTCTCGCATCTCCTTGGCAGTGGCCTGGCGTAGATTATTCATTCTCTATCTCTATGGTAAGAGTACTCGATAGCCGAACACACCACACATTATCTTAATTCGAGAACATTAACCACGATCTGGTCGGTTGGCTCATTTTGTGTCCAAATGTGCTCTTTATTGTTGCATTGCATAAGGCCCGTAAACTGCATGGACCATATCATAATTGGTCCCATCCTCTTGAAGGTAGGGTTGGATTTTTGAAGGCACCGAAGGATGATGTGTCAACCTAATGAATATGTGATTCATCACTCTAAAATATGAAAATAGAGCTCTCTTCCCAAGTCATTAGATGCATTAATTCATTTAAATTGTATTTTTATCTTTCATTAATATTTAAATAAGATTCACATTTCACCATGTAAAATTGCATTAAATAAGAAGCCTAAATTCCCTTGTAAATTATCACATGTATTACTATAATTTTTTTATTTTTAATTATTTTTCACTAATTCCAAATAACATAAGATCAACTTCGTTGTGTACATAGTAATAACTTTAATCAAGGAAGAATACCAAAAATATTAACTTGCATATTTGCCCAATAAAACCCAAACCCTAGTTTCAAGATAGAAAGCCGTAAATATGAATATCTTTATCATACAGTCTCCTATGAACCCTTGCCCACTTTTAAAATAATGTTTGTTCAATTATCTACAAAATAAGATCAAATTCAAAAGAATAGGAGTTCATATGTGAGACTTGGATTTTGGGACCTCATTGTATATTGTATATATTGACCTTGTTATTTTATGTAACAAAATAACTCCTTTTGATTTATTGCCTTTTCATTTATTTTCTATGATTTGTGTTTTAGTAAAATATGTAAAATTCAAATAAAAATTGAGGTAAAAAATAAAAGAAAATAAGTCAATCTGAGTCAGTATATACCCCTTTTTATTTTCTTTATTTTCTTAATTATTAAAAAAATAGATTAGTGTAAATGATTGTTTTATATTTTATCGAATTATTATTTTGATTTCTACCTTATTTTAAAATGATAAAAAATTACAAAATACAAAACAACAGTATTTTATATACATAGAGTACCACCAAAAATATGTTTTGTACGGATGACTTCTTTTGATTTTAGCTCCATCAAAAAAGTTGTAGATTGTAGAGACAAACAACTTTCATGTAGAATGATTTTTATTTGACTTTTTTTTCTTTTTTATTGAATTTTATTTTATTTTCTTTTCTAATTTTTCTGGGAGCAAAACATGGTTGCTCTTGGAGCCTCTATATGCCACCCCCTATTTATTTATTTATTTTAAAATTTATTTATTTATTTTATTATTTATTATTTATTATTTTATTTATTTATTTTCTTTTAATATTTTCTCTGCTACGTGGCAACTCATAGATCCACCATGTGGCACATCTTTAACCCTTCGATTTTGGGCCCTACCAATAGCCCAACACCCTTCATCCTTCTCCACCTTCCCTCCACCCTTGTGGTGGTGCACACACCCCACTCCTTCGCAACCTTTGCCCCCCTTTGCCGCAATCGCATCTCCACGATATCCTCCATCAACCGCCTATGTCCAAGTCACCCAACCACCCACGATTGCAGCTTCCTTTGTCTCCGTCCTTTGCTCCTTTCCTCAATTCTTATGTCACCATATGATTTTTATTATGATTTATACTTTATTTAACAATGTCAAAAAATTGAAAATACAAAAATATGGTATTTTATATACATAGAGTACCACAAAAAATTAATTTTGTACATTTGACTTCTTTTGATTTTAGTTCCTTCACAAATGTTGCAGATCTTGTCAAGGAGAACAACTTTCATGTAGATTACTTTTTTATTTGACTTCGTTTCCATTTTTATCGAATTTTCTTTTATTTTCTTATCTAATCTTTTGGGCAGGACACATGACTGCTCCAGGAGCCGTCATGTGTAACCCCCATTTTATTTCCTTTTTATTTTATTTTAGTTATTTATTATTTATTTTAATTTTAATTTTAAATTTAAATTTCTTTTAATATTTTCCCCGCCATGTGGTACCTCCTAAAGCCACCACATAATACATCTTTGATCCTTCGATCATGAGCCCATCCAACGGCCTAGGACCCTTCATCCTTCTCCACCATCCCTCCACCCATTCCTGGCAATGCATACACCCCATGCCTCTACAACCTCCGCCCTCCTTCATCTCAGTCGCATCTCCAGGATCTCCTCCACCAACTGCATATAGTCGAGTCACCCAACCCCCCACGATTGTAGCTCTCTCAATGCCCTCTCCTTCTGCCCTTCTCAGCCCTAATCCTAATGGTCCATTAAAGGACCTTTTCCTCCTCCCTCAGCATCATCCTACTTTAGGAGAGTATAGCCACCAGCTCGGCCACCTTCCCGGTGATATATCCAAGGGAATTGTCTTGCAATGATGATGACATCCTCCTTCTCTGAGTCAGATTCGTGAATCTCCTCCATGTAGCAGCTCATTCGTACGTGGGTTGTTGAGCCTCGCTGTGCTTGCTAATAGATCGAGGCCATCACCTTGAAGCTCCTCGTCGAGATCCATCTTCATTAATCTATTGATACCCATCAGGTATATTCCTCTTCCTATATTTCTACCACTCCTCCTCTTACTTCTTCTCATTCTCCCTCTCTTTTTCTTCATCTTTCTTGAATCGTGCCATCACCCACTGCCTCTGTCCTCTTTTCTTTCCTCAATTCTTCTTTTACCTCACAACGATCAGTACCACTACCTCGACCTTCGTCCACCCCCTTTAGGTGACCCACTCTAGACATCGACCATTGTGGGATTAGCCTCCACATTACAATACCTCCTCAGCCCATTTTCACTCGATGACCGCTTCCCGAGCTTCAGTCATACGATAAATATCAAGCAACCACACCTCTGCCTTGTCGTCGAGCTCAATGATTGGCTCATCTAAACCCCATTGAGCTAGCCACACAGAGGTTTGACCGTGGCTTGCCTTAGCTTCGATCTGAGCCCCTAGGCTTGGGGCTACCTGAAGCACCTCCGGTCACCAGACGAAGGCTTGAGTCCAACGTCTCCATTCGCGTGAAAAGCTGGCCCTCTCGATCACTCGAGCCTCAAGCTATCTCGTGCAATGCACGTGGGATGCGACAAATCACACCAAACCCCATACGCCTCGAGGAAATTATGATGATGCTCCATCGTACGGTCGTACGTGCACCTCACACGCCCTCTAGGGATAATTGCAGCTGACCCCCAACGAGTTTGGGTAATTTATCTTAGGTCCCCATCATAATATTTCTTCTAATATCTTTGATTTCAGTAATTGCATTTTGTACCTTGTGTTGCTAATTTAATTCAAACCATCATTTGACATTTATTTTTAATTACAAAAATTACAGTATGTTGTTCAATTAATTCTTTATCATTTGATAAAATAGATGAATTTTTCTGATCTATGATTGATTTATTAATATCATTTTGGTCATAAATTGTATATTTTACCCACTATGAGTTATATAATTTATGACAAATCCATTGTTACTCTAAAAATTCTGGAAAATTCATCTTAGGGAGAATTAGTTGTACTCTATGTTGTGCCTAAAAATCATTGCATTCACATGTTTAGTTTGCATAAAATAAATTAATTTATGATCAAAGTAATTTATTTTTTATTATATGCAATCTTAATATTTTTAGAAGTTATCATTTTTTCTAGATACATCTTGGTTATAGATATCTAGGATAATTTTAGCTCTTGAAAATAATTAAGTTTGCTATTTATTAAAATTAAATTACTTCAAATCACCCTAATTGCACTTAGAAATTCATGAAATCATACATTGTCAAAAATTCTAAAAATAGTGTAAGCTAATTTCATTTTATTTAATCTTCTGTCCATGTTTCAATAAATTTGCATTGTATTTGCATAAAAATTACATAAAACCCCATAAAAGTATCCATTTTTCATGCGTTAATTTTGCGTCCTAAAAATATAAAAAATGAGTCCTAGATTCTTCATTGCATAAATTAGGAAAATATCCATTTTGTTTTTTGATATTATTTGATTGCTAATTTGGAATTTTCATCTTAGGTTTATTTAACCTTAAATTGGCATCTTGATCTTTCGTATCATTAATATTTGCATAAAAAACACCAAAAAACTCTCCTAGAAAACCTAATATCTTCATTATATACAAATTAACCTAAGGAGATAGTGGTCTCTCTGAGTTCAACCTTGGATTTTCCCAAGTAATATAAATTTTATTGCTCACATTTAATTGAAAGATTAATTTAGAGGTTTTTTTATTAATCTGAATTGCTCATATACAACAAAAAGCAATTAATTCTAAGAAATTAGTGAAGGGTATATTCGAGTTTTTCACTACCTTGTTCTCTAACATAATTATGGAGTCAGTAAAGGATGTAATTGAGACTATATACTGATCTGAAGATGTCTACAAAATCAAACAAGGAATCAGTTGTAGGTGCAGATTCATGCCACAACCATTCTCTCCAACTCTGAAGGTGCTTTATAGCAAGCAACGAGGATTTAAAGGTCTGAAATCGCCGTAAAAATCTTAAAATCATATTGCTCAGATATCGACTGTGCATAAGTGGAACTAAAAAAGCACGACAATGAGAAAGGGAGTATAACGGTGACACAAGACTCTTCCGGAAGTTTGTGCAATATCTACAGCCACAAGGTGGTGTAGTGTCATTGATAGTGTGTTTGTGGCACCGGTGGGGACTATCAGCTGCTGCTAGGGGATTCTACTAAGTGCTACTGTAGTTGGGATTGCCGTTAAGGATGTGGTGGCATGAGGTGTGTGATGTTGGCTAGGGTGGGGGCTCGAGGTAAGGCGGAGGAGGTGCTATGATACGGGCGACTGCGATACGGTAGAGAGGGTGGTGTGTGGAGGTTAGGGTTTTTGGGTAACATGCTCTGATTTTGGACCATCGCTTTGTTACCATGTGAAAATAATTAAATGAGTTGTTTATTATGAGGGCCATAGGGCTCTCTTATATAGAAAGGAGAAACCTTAGAGGACCACTCACGTAATAGAGATGAAATAAATAAGAAAATACAAAATGACTCTCAACAGGCTACTATGAGTGGTCTTGTTCATTGAAAAATATCCATTTCATCACATTTATTCTTTCATTTTTGCCTTAAATCCCTAGTTAAATACATGAAAATAACATTAATTTGTAGAAAATAATGTTCATTATTTAACCCATGATTATTGTATAATTACATATATTTAATTCCAAAATGAAAGAATAAAGGAAAAAAAGAAAATGAATAAAGTATTGTGAATACTGAAGGACCCTGAGCCTCAAGACCAAGTTCATATTGACTTGGTTGATAAAAAATAAAATAGGGAAGATAGAGCCTATAAATTGTACAAAAGGCCACATAAACCCTAATTCAGCACCATGTAAATAATCATTTACGCACCTTTTTTTCATTTTACATACCTCAAATAACAAAATATTCTACATTAAAATTGTAACTAAAAATACATAGAAAAATAAAAATAATTGCAAAGAAAAATAATGCAAAGTGTGACTGGATCACACATATGAAAAAGCAATTGAACTTCAATGATCAATATATCCTCCATCTGAAATTAATATTTATCAAACCCACCATTATTGTTCATAAAATTAAATTATCTATTCAATGAAGGTGGTTTCATAAAAATGGAGTAAATATACAAAAGCTGGTTTTCTAGGGTCCCGATGTACTGTATACATGCATATTTTACTCATTTTATTTATTCTTCATATTTTTAACTTTATTATATTTTAAAATACTTTTAAATATCATTAGAAATATATAAAAAATATAAACACAAAATAAAAATATATTAAAATAAATAATACATCAATATATATATGTAAACTTTACCTATAATGTATATATACATATTTATTTATGTATATAAATAAAATCAGAAAAATAAAATAAAAATATGCAAGTATGTATTTAAAAATATTATAACTAAATAAAATATATACCTATAATAATAAGTAATAAAAATATAAAATAAAAATAAAATACCCCTGAATATAGCTAAATATACTTATCTCGTCCACATGGACAAATTGTGTGCCCCTGTGCGTTGACCTAGGGTGATCTGCCCGTAGCCTCTCTGTTAGTGTGTCAAATGTCATGCGCACCCTTTATTCTACATTTTTTTGGTGATGATCCTCTGCTTGATATGCCCCGATATCTCCACCAAACATCTCCCACATGGTCTCCTCCATATAGCCATGCCCATAGAGCTCATGTACATACATTCCATATCTAGTAATCTCCTAATTTCCATAGCCTGTAGTATGCCTATAAATAAATCCCAAAACCATTTTTTGAGTTTTTGATCCTCCTACCTATGTATCCCTAATAAGAACCCCTGGTAGAGCCCCTAGTGACAACATGCATCGTTCCCATCCTTGTCGGCATGAATAAGGTGGAGAAGAGGTAGTACACCATCATCAAAGCTCATCTCTGGCACGGTATCTACTCCTTGTCTTTCCAGTCAGGTCGATATGATTTTCCTATATTCCTAGGCAGCTTTCTTTTCCCGTATTTTGTTACACATTTCATTTTACACAATTAATTCATAGATTATCTTTAATTCTAAGTTTATGGTTTGTCAGAGCTTTAGAGCTTCGGCCACTATCACTGTGATACCCATGACATGTTTCGACTCGCATCCACTCCAACTTCAAACTTCATCATCTTCTCCACAAAACACCTCATCAAACCAAAATGGTTCTATAAGATCCAGGTTTGTCATGTCCTTCATCCACATGTTCTCCGGATTTCTCCGATCCATCCACTCCTTCGCTATTCAGCTTCAACTCAGGGTCGACAACGTAGCTCCCGAGCTCGTGAATCCTTTTGTGCAGGAACGAGGCCCGAACAACCTCTTGGAGAATAGAATCGATGCTGGATATCAACCACATGTTGTAGAAGCTTGAAGACCTTTCAGGTCCCTATTGTTGTGACCAAGACTCATTTGAGGGTCCCCTACAAAAGTGGAAACTTATAGGAAGGCGTAGGGACTTTCAGAATCGAAGATGGTGGCACGAACAAGGAGGAATCAAGTATCGAAGCAACTTACAAGGCTGTTCTTGGGAGTTCATCTAACCCTCCTAGACACAAGAGCCTGACTTAGTCCTAATGTGGGTTATGTATTAGAGTTGAATTGATGCGTCCCCTAAGTTGCTCGATCGGGATAAGTGGAGCCACGTAGTGCCTTTAGCACTTCTTGATCATTCCCGTTAGTGGGTAAATAGCAAGGAATCCTCCCTCCTTTTGTAAAATTTAATGGACACTCGAACTGTTTATTATTTACATTTAGGTCCCTTGCTAGGTCACCTCACAAGGCCCTCCACATGAGGTGCCTAGGATATTTGCAGCCAACCCCCTTTGGGTTTGGTTATTGTTTTTAGTACTATATTTTAAATATTAAGTGTAATATTTGGCATGCTTGGCCTTCGAATTTACTTATTTGTATTTATACCCTTGTCTTGAGCATATTAAATATGGTTTTAATTGGATAAATAATCCTTGTGCCCATGTACTTTACTTTGATGGCTATTGCTTTTAAAGTTTATTTAAATTTATAATGGGCCCTGCAAAATCCATGATTTTTTCATGTATATTTATTACTAAAAATATCATTTTTCTCTTAAAATGTAGGAATTGTATCCTAGGTACCTGCTACATATATCTATCATCTATATTTTTCACTTGGTATTTTATTGAATTTTCCTTTTTATTAAAAAATACAAAAACATAAATTTATTCCTATTTAATTATCAAATTCCAAAAATATCAAAGAAATTTTAAAAATTTAAAATTTGTTATATTAGGTATATATATTCTACCATATTTCCAATAACCATAAAGATACAAAACCTTAAAAATGACAAAACCTTGAAAATCCTATAAAATCTATAAAAATGCATTAAAATCCCCAAAATATTGTTTTCTATCTTATATCTTCCTTTATTATATACAATACATATTGAAAATAGTTTTGGAAAATTTGGACACTATTATATCTTTTTAAAACATAGAATGATTCAGTTATATTATTCTATGCACTATTTTGTATGGTTTAATTTATTAAAATAAAAGTAGCAATAATTCCATAAAAAATCCTAAAAATAAATAAAAATATCAAAAACAAAAAAATAATTTACTTACTATATTTCGGCTATATTTAGACGTATTTAAAAATATAAAATCTTGTATATACCATATACTCTATATATTACTTATAATAACTATATTATCATTATTATTACATAAATACATATTATATTTTTAAAATGTAAAGATATCAAAAAATAATAAAAGTAAAAATAAAAATATTAAACATATAAAAATACAGAACATTTACGATAAAACCCCACAAAAATTAGGAAAAGACTAAAAAATAAGAATATTAATTATTAATTATTATTAATTGGTAATAATTATGCATATCCTTCGTTGTTCTCAGTGGTTTGACCCCTACATTTGCGCAGTATACACACATTTTGTAGGGTATTTAAATTTCATCTCACTTAGTTTTCATGGCATATATTATTTGTGGGTTAGTTGTTGATTTGAGTGATTGATCTAGTACCAAGTGGTGTAAGAGAGGTCGACACAACGATTGCTTGGTCTACTTGTCTGACACCACATACACCCCAAGATCGGACGTTAGGTACCTTTGACCGATCTCTTCTAGCAAATAACACCGTTGCCGGGGAGAAACGCGTAGGATAGTGTATACATAGTATGTTTATTTCCTTATATATGTCTTTTGTTATTTTTTAAGTAATTATTTATATGTACAAAATTTGTTGCGGGGGCCCCTATGCAAGGATGGTCCTCTAGGAGACCAAGGCAGCTAAGTAGAGCAGAGACATGCTTTCTTTGCTGAGCTGATAAGAGTGAGCAACAAAGCCTCCTGAAGGAATCGAGAAGTGTAGAAGCATTCGTGTATATTTTATTTTATTTTATGAGAGAGAGACTCTTTTATTGTTGTAATAATATAGGTGGACACTTGGACATTCATATTTTTAACAATCCTATTTTACCATGTATTTATCTACTCAGGGCCCTGCCCGATTTTCTTGTGTTTTCATCGCCTTCTACATTTTATTCTCCCTATTTTTCTCATTATTTCTTTTGTTTCCATGAAGTGTAGTTTTTTCCTTTCTTATTATTTGTTTTGGTGAATGAGCCCTTAGTTTTCAGGATTGCTTGACTCAGTTCTTAGGTCCAAATCCCTAATTATTTGCATGTGCCTATTATCTCTACACTTGGATCTTACTCAAAATTATTTGGTTTTTCATAATTAATAGCAATTCCTGTTTAGGGCAATTTCAACTGACTTGTATTCACATGTAGTGTAAATTTTAATTCTTGTCTTGCATCCTGCATGGAGAGAGTTGGGGTGTCTATCTCATCGCCTCGCGTCCGAGTAGGGCCTTGTTTGCTTGTAAAATCGGCCTAAAGTACTTTTTTTAGTTTACCACTATCTGCTTGCTTGCTCTTATTCTTTGTTTGAGTAGTTGACCGAGAACTGATGAATCCATGATTCTTACTCTTTATTCTTTTAGTTTAGCTATTTATCTTAGCAAAGCGGCATGTAAATACATGTAAATACAATAACATAGCATTCAACATGCATCTGTTAACATTGCATAATTATCACATTTTTATGCAAAAATAAAATAATAAAAGAAAAGAAAAATGAAGGAGGTATATAGAAATAGGGCCTACTTTGTGTTATTCATACAACTTATGTGTATAAATAATTATTTTCGACAAAATTAAAGTTAATTTATTATGCTTATCTACTTGGTATATATTTATAAAAATAATATAAAAATAAAATAAAAATAAAAAAATCAAATAAAAATAAGAATAAAATCTCCTTTTCATTGAACAAAACACATGTATGTACACAACAATCACTATTTATGTTATACATTTAAATAACTCTTAAAAAATAAAAAATATTTTGTATTTTTAAATTACGTTGAAAATTAATAAATATAAAATTAGGGTATTTGTGTAAAAAGAACAAAATAAAAATAATTGTACATAATACATAGGTATATATACATGTATATAATACTATATACTGTATATACACTAATTTATTTTTCAAAGAAAATAAATAAAAATCACAAAAAATTCTTTGAAAAATAATTAACATTTTTCATTTTATTCTTTTTTCATTTAAATTCATTTATTATTTTTAATCTAATTTCTTTATTTTCCTTCTCTATTTTGTCCTTTTGCGGGTTTTGTCTTATTGTGGGCCCCTCCTTATTGGGCCACCTCAGATTGTTTACCGAAGCCAACTAGTCCCCCCGGTCCCCCTTTTTCGTCGAATCAGGTTTTGCACCTATTTCTCCCTATCTTAGCCACCGATTTGATGTCCATTTCACCTAACTCTTGCTTCGAATCGAGAGGACGGATCCCTAATCCACGCTCCATGCCAATCTCTGGGATCCGCATCTTGGTTCGTGGGCCACACCACCTTATTCCTGGACCCTCATTCCTATATATCTTGTGTACCCCTCGTTCTTTTCCTCCACCTTTTGGATGTGCCACCACATCGTGCATACCTATCTACCTTTCCCAGAGTGACAACGAGTGAGAGGGAGGGCATGGGTGTTTTTTGGAGCGTGCTAGCCCTAGGTCTGGCGAGGTTCAACCTCAGCTCCTCCGCGAGGAGCAAAGCCACTAGCTGCATCGGCCATCAAGGCCAAGACCCCTGTATACCTCTGTCTGCATCTTGAGGCATACTCCTTCATGTCTAAGTACCCCATTTTCATATTGATTTTCCATTGAATCAATCTTTTCATCACCGAACAAAGCATCGCCTATCATCCCTTATTCCCGCTGCACCCTGACATTAGTACTCCTCACTCCAACTTCCTAGTGATTCTACATATGCTCTGCAACCTCCCACGTGACTCCAGCCATCAGGCTGAAGCCTCAAATCAAGTCGAATCCTCCACATCGCCGGAGACCTACCCGTTTACTTCCCATCTTCTGCTCTTGGTTACTTGCGATGCTCTAACCCATGCCGGAACCATCCTCTGAGCAAGAACCATTCTCTTGCAGGGTTGGAGCACAACCAGACCTCATCTAGAGGTGAAGGACACCACAGAAGAGCTCCAGGTCGATCGTGCATCCTCAGGACCCTTCTCTTGGTCCGGGGACCTTCTGAGCCTCCCATCCATTGCCGAAGCAGTATCCTTGCATCCCAGTCGTTTGATCATAAGTGGAGAACCATCGGCCATTGTATCATACCCAATAAGGGGTAATTTGTTCTTAGGACCCTCTCTATTTTGTCTTTATTGTTTAGCCCTGCAATTATTAGTAGTAGTTTAAAATAGTCTAGTTATTTGCATGTGGACCCTTGTCATTTTCAGTATTTGCAACTTAGTCATCCACGTGTGAACGCATGTGTCGTCCCACGTGATTTTGTGGTGTATTTGCATGCTTTGTCCTGAACATCTAAGTGTTATGTTTTGAGTGAATATTTTCTTATATTTGCATTTATACCCCTGTGTGTGGTGCATTGCGCATGTGCATGAATTCTCTGGACTTTTTACACTATTGGCCCTATGCTTTTCATTTGAGTTAATTATTGGTCTATGAACTTTATTAAAATTGCAATTAGGTCTCTACATACTCTGTGTCTTGTTTTTAATAAAATAATTACCAAATTAAGTCCAAAAATTATATAAATATTACTAGTAGCTTCTACTAACATGTCATATTTACTGTGAGTTTTAGAATTAATTTCATTGCGTATTTTATTTTCTAAAAATAAAAACCCATAAAAAACCTTATCATCTATTTTATAAAATACTTAAAAATTATAAAAAAATTTAAAAATTCCAAAAAATTAGTAAGTATTTGTTTGTTTGTGATTACTTCCAGTACCTATTTTATTTCAAAAACCTTCATAAAAACCCTCAAAACCTCAAAACTCTCAAAGTTATAAAAATTATTAAAAATTCTTTAAAAATAAAAAAGAATTCCAGTTTTTGTTTATAGATTTTTATAGATATTTTCTCTTAAAATATATATCTAGGACATTAGGACACTTTAAGTATCTTTAATTTTTAATTTTGTCTTTGTTGTACATTGTTCGTCTCTTTACCTTTTGTTTGATTTTTATAAAATCACATAAAATCATAAAAACCACAGAAAATTATCAAAAACACCTTAATATTTGAAAAAATAAAATATTTTATTCCTTATTTTTGAGCATTTTAGTCTTGAATAAAAATTACAAAGGCTTTCTTGTGTGCTTTAGTAGCCTTTCTTTCTTGTTTGCCTTCCTTAATTAAAAACCACAAAAAATTGCAAAATTAAAAATGAATAAAAATATGCACTTTCTTGTCTGATCTCGACTACTTTGAAGGTTTCATGTGCTCCGTGAGTTCAACACTGGTCGGTATACCATGTTAAAATAAATAGTGGATACCGCTAACATTGTTTTGCTTGCTTTATCTTGTGATTTTGTGATTCTCTACTTTTCTTATTAACACTTAGCCTTGTTATTTGGGTCGCAATGACCTTTTATTATATGATTACCTAATCTGAGTCGCAAAGTGTTGTCATTGAGGATCGATATCAAGGACCTCTAAAAAGTGCAGACTATAAGTTACAAAGGAAGTGGGAAGTACAAGATACTTTTGTGGAAGTACTCACTCTTCTATTGGTCTAGCCTCTAAGGACAGATTTAAGATTTCTTGACCAACAATTAAAACTGAAAAAATAAAAATAGTGGAACTCTTATGGCCTCACATGCGTGAGTTGTTGAATCCATTGTTTTGAGGTTCGTTTGAATCTAGTTTAAGGTCAAAGATCAACCCCATGTACTTGTGCCATTTTTCTTTACTTGTGTTTTCATTTATGTTTGCATTTCTCGCCTTGAACCTTCTTCTTATTTTCTTTGCTTTTCCTCTCTTTATTTATCGACATATTCCATACTCCTCATCTATTCCTCTTCTATCTCAAGATGTCGACTCGTAGTTTATTTAGTAAGGACCATGTGGATAACCACATCAATGCTATGGATCTGATATCTCCAATAATTCAAGGCGATTCCCCAAAGCCTGGTTTGGATTTTGCGAACCACTCTTCAAACTCCTCGTCTTATCATTCTCCAAAAAACTGACATCACTCTTTCTTGACATTCGCCCTTATGGATGGAGATCGATTTCTCTTCATATCAAGTACTTCATTCACATCTATTTGGGATTGACCCTAATTCAAGACCCATCCCCATTTTTGGTGCTCAATATTATCATCCTTATCGGGATGTATCTCAATGTGTAGATCAAGAGCCAAACCTGACCATCGATCTAGATTACATTTCCTCTAAGTCTGATTTAGAGATGGATCCATAAGGAAAATGTAAGGGACCGTAACAACCAAATCAGGGCCCACAAAGAGATAAAGATACTGTCAATGCTTAGTTGCTCGTATCTATTCAGTCCATTTAGTAGGCATGTCAATGTTTATTTGCTCACATCTATTTAGTCCATTAAGCAGTAGTTCACACATTAGGCTCTAGTCTAGGTCGCCTTCACTGACATGATTAATGATCTGAAGAGAGAAAGAGAAAATTGAGGAGGAGGAGGTGAAAAATAGGGAGATGGATCCCGTGGAGGGGAAGATGAAAGAAGAAGAGAGGCTTCCAAGCCCACGTAAAGGAAACTTATAATCCTGGCGATATGTATATGACATAGTGGATCCAGATTCCTCAAGTCCACAGATATTTCATGCTCAAACTGCAGTTCTTGTCTTTTCTTCCCTCATTCCATGGGAATACAAATGAGGAATCATTCATCCATCCCCAGTAATTTTCCAGTATCTGCAGAACCATGCATTACCCTAACATCTCGTTAGGTGTAGTTAAGATGACCACCTTCCCATTCAACCTCCAAGATAACGAAATATACTAGATCAACCATGTGGGGAAGGTTGTGATGACCTGAGAGGAATTGAATTCTACATTCCTCCACAAGTTTTATCCATTGAGTCCTCTCAATCAGATGTGGCCCCGATTTTTCAACTTCTCCCAATGACTACATGAGCCCATCCCTGAAGCTTGGAATATGTTTAAAGATCTTCAAGAGAAGTGCCCCAATCATGAAATTCCTTAAACAAGCCTGGTCCAACACTTTTTCGGGGCTTGACTATTGAGAGTCATAAGCTTGTAGATGTTTCATGTGGCGGATCTCATTTCGACAGGGATGAAGACGTTGTATGGTATATTTTTGAAGAGGGTTGAAGGATAGGCTACCTTGTCTTCATCATGAGCATGTCCACGCCAGCCACAGATCCACCACAAGCTCATCAATATGGCGACATCTCATGAAATGGACAGGGATGAGAGCTCCAACTATAGTATTATTAGGAGTCACCTCTCCAAAGTAGACATCATTGAAAAAAGATCATAGGACCTAGAAAAAATATCTGTGATTGAACAAAGAACTCAACATATGGACAAACTAGACCAGATTATTGATGAATCTCCATTTCACAACCTTTATTATTTCATTTTGGCCTTAGCTAAATGCAAGTATCGTTTATTTGTTAAAATAAACACTCTTGATTTATACAAAATATTTTATAAAATATGGTATGATTATTGTTTTTATTACCGAAATAAAGAATAAAGAAAAGAAAAAAATGAGGTGCCAAGGACACTGAATGACCCTAGACCCTGAGACCTAGTCATCATGTTGACTTGGTCAATAAGGAATAAATTAGGGGTAGATATCGTAGATGAATTGTACAGAAATCACATAAAAACCTAATGTTTAATTCATCCATAATTACATTTTGACATCTATTTTATTCTTTAATATTTATGCATCAAATCAATAATTTGTTTACATGAAATTTGGTAATAAAACAACAAAGAAAATACGAAATTTATTTCACAAGAAAATAATACATATTGTACCTTTTATAAAATCCCAACTTCCGAGACCAGTATCTTCTCCTTATGAAGTGAAAATGCAACAAAATTGCCTTTATTTGTATATAACTTTTAATAAGCTATTTAATGAAGAGGGTTTAGTTAATTTGGAGTTAAGATGCAAAAGCTAGATTTTAGACCACTATTATACAATGTACATGAATAAAATATTCATTTTATTTATTCTTTATATTTTTCACAATTTTATATTTTTATAATTTTGTAAGTAATTTATATCATATGTACATAACTAAAATAAAATCACAAAAAACACAGTAAAATAAATTAGTATACTAAAATAAATTGATGAACTACCTATACTTATACCTATGTAATGAACACATATATTTATTTTAGTGTACAAATAACTTTAGAAAAATAAAATAAAAATATATTTGAGTTTATTTAAATAAATTTTAAATAAATAAATTATGTATCTAGAATAATAAAATGAAAATACATAATAGAAATAAAATATACAATATATGTGAATATACATATGAATATACTTATAAATAGTGACCTATAATAAATGACATTGTAAAATTAAATAAAAATGGGTATTAAATACTACATAAAATTAGAAGTATTTTTTTATTACCAAAATTTAATAAATTTAGTCATTTTTTATTATTCACTTTTCAATACTTTTTGGCCTTGGAATTTTCTGCTTGGTCCATGTGGACCAACCAAAGAGCTCCATTAGTTGTCCCAAGCAACTGCCCCCTCTGCCTCCTCTGATCTGACACCCACCTCGAGCACTCAACTTTTTGCATTTTACCCAAAGATCCTAATGGTTGATTCACCTTGATCATTGAATAAAAATTGCCGATGAGATACGCTTGATATACGCATAATCCTCAGATCCCATCAATCTGCTTCAAATCGAATTCCACTCGATCGGCAACTTCGCCCTTTGTTCTCTCTATAAAAGCGCTCCTCTATCCTCCATTCGAGGTTTGATCCTCCTAACTCCATTCTTAGCCCCTCAAATTGTGTCTAAAGATCCCGCACTAGTGAGGGAAATGCTGGGCTGCCATTTGTAGCGAGGAGTGAATGAAGAGGTGAATCCACCATCTTCGGTATGATCTCTACCGTGAGATCCATTCCTAGGTTTTGGACAAGTCAAGCGACTTCCTATCATTTTTAGGTAATATCCGTAGCTTAGATTTTATTTTCATTCTTAGTTTTAGGTTTAATAATTAGGTTTTAACTTATATCAAATCTGTTCGTAAACTTGGCGTTTAAACTCTAAGTTGATTTCACCGTGAAATACAACCTATTCTGACGTGTTCAAACCTCCATCTCAATTCTCATCACATTCTCCATTAGGCCCAACCATTCCCCCCTTCAATTCTTCTCAGATCGAAGTATATCAGAGCTACCTCTGTACTCATTCATCAGAGCTCATCATCCCACTGTTCGTGGTTTTAGGGCAAAAGTTTTGGACCGAGATGTTTATTTCTAGTCGAAGGATCTTTTTGGCAAGTCGTTTATGAAGAGGAGGTACTTGGAGTAATTTTAAAGTTCATCTTTCCCTCCAAGTCGAAGGCTCTCTAGGTCTCAATCGAAGGGACCTAGAAGCTCGTTGAAGCCATTTACATATGTTGAGACATACTAGGAAGTAAAGCACCGCTCGATATAGAGAAACGTGGCCGGAGTCGGCCAGAATCGGCTAACGATGCAAGGAGAACATGGAGTTCTTCCGTGTTCTTCCACCATTTCTCAAAGCCTTTGGATTGTGGAAGACTTCCATGTTTAATCTCAGTCGCCCAATCCAAGGAGAAACGAAGCATCTCCGAGCAGCATGAACAGCTTAAGTGGCATCGACGTGGTGCCGCTACAACCATCCATTCCTATGTGATTAAGGCTAAATTTCACAGGACCCTCTCTATCATTTTATATTATTATTTAGCCCAAACATTCACTAGGCATGTGTAAAATACTCTTTAATATTTGCATTTCAATCGGCATAAGAACTATGCATTTCAGTCCAGTCCACGTACGTGCGCATGCCTGTACACGTGGGCTTATGTGAATTTTGTTCTAATTCTCATGAGGTTTATGAATATTGCACTTTAGTCCCTACCAGGTTCACGTGCCCCCGCATGTTTTATTTTGTAAAACTTGCATGTATGTCCTTAAAATTTTAAGACGTGCTCTGAGTCAAACTTTTATTTTAATTACAAATAGGTCCTTAAACTGCCTGGAATGTTCATTTATCTTGTCGTATTCATTAAAAATATATCCTTTTGTCTATTAATTATGGGAAAATTAATGAAAATTCCTCATGAATTTCTCTTTCATGTTATATATTTGGATTTGGTGTTTGATGTATTTTTCCATTTATTAAATTTCAACTAAGAGCCATTTATTCCTTGTCTAAGTTAAAAATTCCCAAAAATTATAAAAACTTTTCTAAAAATTTCCAAAAAAAATAGTTAGAATTTATTATAATATTTTATAACTCTAGACCAAAAATCCCTAAAAATAGAAAAATAAAATCATAAAAAATAAAAATCTCCAAAATCTTGATAAAATTTATTAAAAAAATCACCAAAAATCCCAAAAATATTACATCATATCATAAGATATTATTTATATTAATTAATGTATATTAAAAATAGTTTGACAAATTTTGGACTTATTTGCTATTTTTAGATCTCAAAACAATTCGACCTATTTGAAAAATCCTTAATTTTGTGTATTTTGGATTTTAAAAATATCTAATAAATAGAAAAAGCTTTTGAAAAATCACTAAAGCATTAGAAAAATATAAAAACACAAAATTATTTTCTTTTCTTATTTTGACTATTATATATATATATATTACCCTTTATAGCATATATGCATATACATATATTTCTGTATCTATTATAATTATTAATAATTATTATAAATATCTAAATATATTTTTAATACCCTAAAAATTAAAATGGATTATTCTCTTTGATTTATTTCTGATTTTTGCATGCTTCTTGTATATTTTAAACTATATAGTGGTTATATTATACACATAGTCCTTATCGTCCTTTATATATATCCTTATATATATATTATATTATTCAATTAAGAAGTAATTAAAACTAGAAATTTAAAAAATATATTTAATTTAAATATATATCTTTTAATTGAAACCCACATATACATTATTTGAGAGTATGATTATGCACTTAAACACTTGCTTTGTTTATTTATTTAAATTATACTACCACATCCCGTGCTTCACGGTCCGACCCCTATCTGCTTACCTACACATTTATTGTAGGGTATAATAAACTTTGATTCACACATATGGTTTGCTTGCTTGATTTATTCCTATTATGTAAGTTGATTGTTGCTCAATCACTTGGGTTTCTTAGGCTGTCATCGCAGCGACGCAGTGGTCCCGTCTTGGGTGGACTACAAGATAGTCCCTAGGGTTTCATATGGCTGAACAAATGGTACCATTTCTGTGGAGCAATGCATTGCGTAGCTATAAGTATAGTATTGTGCATATTACTCCTCTTCGATTTTTTATCTTTATTTTTTGCTTATCATATGATTTGTTCTTACCACTTTTCTTTATTTATCTTTCTTGCAAGGGACCAAGTGGAGAAGGCTATATCTTAGGAGGTGGGCGCATATGAGATGTGAGGAGGCGAGCCCTTCTTCTTATGAGCTAGCAAGGAGAGGGCAAGAGGAAGAGTAAGGAGGAGAGAAGCAGAAGAGCTTACACTTAGATTTTTGTTTTATTTTGTGAGGAGGTATGATATATTTCTTTTTTGTATAATTATTTGTAATAATTTTGGACTTGGACATTTCACATCCATCGAAGTCCATTTCCCAAGTATATGTTCACCTGGGGGCCTTATCACAGTTTTTCATGTTTTCTTGCCTTTATTTTATTTTGTTACAGTGTTTTGAGCTTTCTGCCTTTATTTTTACATGTTTTATGTGACTAAAACCCCTAGATCTAGGCTTGCTTGTATCGGTAGATAGGTCCAAACACCTAATAGAAGCATGGATGTATAGTGATATATATTGGAACTTAGTCGAATAATTAATTGCAAACTTCTTGAATTTGGAACCCTAAACTGTGAGGGACTTCATACATCGTTTGCAGGACCCGTTGTGGCAGGCACCGAGGAGTCCCCAAGACCGAACACTTATGATGCATTTTTTAGTAGTTTGCATCGTACTCTCCCTAATAATAAAAATACTATTTAGGATGGTTTCATCACTTACATGTCACCATATAGTGTAAATAATTCAATTATGCCTTCCATCCCGCATGCAGAGCAATAGGAAGCATTGCGAGTCTTCTTACTTTACTTGCATCATTTGATACGAGAGTGAGATTTCCACTTGTGTAACCACTTGCAATGCTTTTCGACCCCCCTGTTTTATATCATATTTAGATCAAAGAAAATACAAAACAGTTGTTAGGCAGATTGCTTTGAAAAATACCCCAAAAAAGTGAGAACCAAAAAAATTAAAAAGGAACTACTAAAATAAACTTTGACCTTAGATAAAATAAGTAATGTACATCCTTGCTTTGGGTTCAAAAAACCCTCATTGCTTTTAGGTACACTCCAGACAGAGCAAGGTGTGACCCTTGCGGATTAGAGCCCAAAACCCGATCTGTAGCAGCCTTGGTTATCATTTGGGGTGGTGAAATATTGGTGATTATATCGTACGTGGGCGAGTAGGGACTTGTATATGATGGTGTTACCGCCTTGTGTGGAACATCCTACTTGGTCCGACGTATTAAGCATAGGCCATGCCTTCACGTGGGTGTTTGTCTCATTGTTCTACGGTTGAGTACCTCGCTTGTGAGGGAAGTATTAGTTTTGCCTATTGTCTTACTCTTCTATCTGTAGCTAAGTAGTAGGGAAGAAATTGGATCAGATATGCCTATTTCCATGTTCATATCCGCTTTATCTCTATCAAATATGAATACAGATACAAATATGATTCATATATACATTAAGGGAACCATATCCTTAAAAATACGGATACCAATTAGAATCAGATTTTTTCGAATCCGAATATGGATCCAATAAAGATCAGATTCAAATGCATATCGAATAAAGAGCCAGTCCAAATATGAATCGAATAAAGAGTGAATCCAAATGTGGATAATAATCAAATACAAATACATATCAAATAAAGACCACATACGAATACGAATTGAATTTTATCAAAGTTCATAATGATTTTTTAAAATGGAAATGGAATATAAATAAGTTGCATCATGATAAAAGATAGCGTCGAGGTGACATGCATCTTATTCGGAAGAAAAAAAGGGGATAGGACTTCATCAATTTTATTTGTGCCCATCCCCAAACAAACAAAACTTTATTAATATCATTAATATATTATACTATATAATATATATATATAACAAATATAATAACACGGGGATATGGCTTATATTATATTAATTAGTATATAAAATAATATTAAATGTTGTGTTCGAATATGCAGATATGGATCCAAATATTCAAGTTGTTACCATATCTGTATCCGTATCCGAAACTTTTTTGCAACCCATATCCATATTCGATACGCGTTCGATTAATATGCGGATACATATATCTGTATCCGACAATTTTTCGAATACGGTAAGCGGATATTCGAATGGATCCATATGCATTTTCATCCCTACTAAATAGCCCCCCGAGAATGAGACCCAAGACCTCAAAATGCATGTATCACATGTTAAAAAGGAGGTGGAAGAAGTGCATGGTTCTTTATTGGCAGAACACACACTGCTATAGAGTTAGTGTACTTAAGGACTTGTTACAAGATTTACCTGCAATACAACCATAAAATAAAAAAGATAAAAAAATTTGAACTCTCACGACTTCACTTGGGTTGTGTTGGTGAATTTAAAACTTGCTTGGCGTTTGTTTGTTAGAATTAAAGTTCACGATCAAACTCGCATGCTTGTGCACATTTTACCTTCCTTTTTCTCTTTATTTTATTTACATTTGACCCACGCTCGCTTTTGAGCGATTCTACTATTTTTCATTGCTTTTATTCCTCATTGACCATTATATCATTCCTACATTCTTGATCCCCTCTTTGCTGTTTGAGATGATGACTCATGGATGGCTTGGTTAGGACTTCACTGACACCCACATTGATTCCATGCGCTCTCCTTCTCCAATAATCCAAGGTGATTCCTGATAATACGGTTCAGACTCCATGAATTGCTCTCTAGACTCCTCATTTTCTTCAATAAATCGGGATCACTCTTTTCTAAAAAAATGGCCATTTTTTATGGAAATTGATTTCATGCCTTATACCTCTCCATCCTTAATGAAGTTATGTGTTGAACTTGACACAGATCGATTTGTTTTAGCCAGTACTTCTATATAGACTGATCGAAGCATTATTCCTTGTGCAGACCTAGAGCCTGATCCGAAGCCACGAAATGTGTCAGATTCATATTCTGATTCAGAAAAAGAGATGGCTTCGAATGCAAAGGCAAAGGGACCTCAGCACCCACCACATCAACAATCAGGACAGCAACCTGATCAGAATGCGGTGAATGTACAACTCCTTGCTTCCATATAGGCAATTCAACAGCAATTCACCTAACATGCATTTCCCCCAAGTCGCTTTCTAGGACATGCCAAATGACATGAGGAGGAGACACGAGAACAAAGGAGGAGGTGAAGATGAATAAATAGGAGGTGTACCTCAAGGAGGAGAGGAGAACCAAGAGAAGGGCAACCCAAGCCAACCTCAAGGAGACTTACAATCTCGGTTCTAGATAGATGACAGAATGGATCCAGATACCTGCTATCGATGCCCATTTTGAGTTGAAGCCTCAACTCTTGTACTTTCTCCACACATTCCATGGTAATTATAATGAAGAACCATACATTCATCTCCAACTGTTTGGGCATATCTAGGGAACCATGCACTACCGTAACATTCTGTTGGGTGTAGTTAAAATGACGGGTTTCCCATTTATCCTTCATGATAACGCTCTGCATTGGATCAATCATTTGAGGAAGGTTGCCACCACCTGGGAGGAGCACAAACCAGCTTTCCTTCACAAGTTCTACCCTCTCGGGCGGTTAAATCAGATGCAAGCCCGTATTGCAAACTTCACCTAGGCCAGCCACGAGTCCATCATGAGGCTTGGAAGAGGTTCACTGATCTGCAGGAGAAATGTCCACACCATGATATCTTGCAAACCAACTTGGTCCAAAAATTTATTGGCGGACTAATGATCGAGAGCCAAAAACTCATCGATGCTGCTTGTAGCAGCTCTCATGTCAACAAAGATGAGGATGTGATTTGACAAATTTTTGAATAAATGGTTGGAGGAGAAGTTACCCTATCATCATCCCATCATGGTCAAAGGCGGTCACGAGTTCATCACAAAGCAATGTACATGGCATCGTCCCATGAGTAGGACAGGAATGAGAGCTCAAATATGAGCATTGTTGGGAGCCACTTGTCCAAGTTATATATAACTGAAAAATGGTCACAAGATCTTGAGAAACATGTTGTGATTGAATAGAGGAGGCACTTGGATAAACTTGATTAGATTACCAAGAAGCTAGAGCTATTGGTAAGTACAATCAACTCATGCAATTATGTGTCTTCATCAGCCGCTACTTCCGGTGAGATGAAGGAATCAACATCGCCATAACCTCCTTAGCAGAGCTAGTCCTAGCCAGTGGTTCATCACGTGTATTATGAGCAAGCCCAGAGCCTTCATCGCATCAGCGGTCAAAATGGTAGATGGTTGTGTACCAACTAGAACTCAGGACCTTCACATGCTCCCCTCCGCCACCTCTCATTCAAGAGGTAAACAGAATTGTGGTTAAATGATACATAGCTAGTCCATCCAGGAGGACCTCAATAGGGCCAATCTGCAAAGTCTCATCCATTCCCTAAACATCAAGGAGGGAGGTTTGTCCAAGGTCAACAACAACCTGACCACCAGTAGTCTCAGCCATATCAGCAAGGCTGGATAAAGAAATCAGTTTCAGCAACTGTAGTACCAGTCATACTAGTATGTGGTTGTGTCATACCATCATCCTCCTCATCATCACCAATAATATCATGCCCCTTCTTAGTATCCTTCACAATAGTCTTATCAGCAGCCTCAGTACCATTCTCAGTCTCAACATGGATAGCATGTTGAGACGTCAGAGGCCTCTTGATGACTAAGAATTTGCAAAAGGTATAATGTCTCACACAAGGCGAAGACATTAGTCGATGCAATGACCTCTCATGAGCCCCTAGTAAATCAACAATTAGCCTACAATATGTATAAAGCAGTGAAAAGAAAAATATGTGGAGCTAAAACTTATTTTAACTCTACAACAGACGTGGATAGGTGTAAGTATGTAGAGTGTCGAACAAAGGGAGCAAATGGGAGAATGGTGCAAATGAATGCGCAAAAATGTGTATGTCTTTCTTGTCAATGTGTATTTTTGTGGGTTTTTTATTTTTATATTTTAAAAATTCAATTTTTTAATTGTTTTTATTTTCTATTTTAAGTTTCTTTTTTTATTTTCTTATTTTTAAATTCTTTTTATTTTAAACATAATATAAGATATATAAGACTATATATACCTTATAACGGAATATAGATATAAATACTAAAAAATAAATAAAGTACATGGCATAAAATATGTAAGGGTACTAAATATTTTTATTTTTTTGTGATTTTTTATATAATTTTTCTAACTTTATGGATTTTTGAATAAAAAATATCCCAAATTAGGGATTTAATAATAGATAAAATTGACATAATATTAAAAATATCAAACAATATCTAGATTCTTCAAATAAATTATAATATAAAAATAAATAAATAAAATTATAAAATAGAAATAAATATTTTTGGGGTTTTTGGCTATTTTTTTACCTTTTTTACTAGATTTTAGAGTTTTTGTGTATTTTCTTTTTTTATTTTAGGGTTTTTTGTTTCTGGAGTTAGGAAACAAATATATAAATAATTTATTTTCAGATTTTTTCAAAAAGATTTTAGTTTTATGGTTTTTAAGTTAAATAGGGCAAAAACACACTCTTTTTTGTTTTTACTAAATAGGAAAATGTCCTAAAATTCAAGACGAAAAATATATCGTGAATCTAGATGGAATCAGGAGATTAACCATATTTCTATGAGATTTTTTGGAGCATGGATGATATTTTTAATAAATGGAAATAAACACACAAAAATCAATGAACTAGCAAGGATGTGTGCAAATAAAATAAAGCTTGAGGGACAATGTGCAAATATACCAAAAATATATATAACTATAATTCAAATTTTCTGAACTAAATACAAATAATGAAAGCTAGGAGGGACTTAATGCAAAATTCTCAACTCATGTAGGACGACACACGAGGTGAGCAGGCAAGGGACTTATATGAAATATCAGAAAATCTAGGGTCCTACTTATAAATTACCCAAAATAATTTACATCTACAAATGAAAGTTTACATATTAAATATTAACATACAAAAACAAGGGGGCCATATATGCAACTTTACTCCCACTAAGCACTACCGTGAGACTGAGAGGGTTTCACTTGACACGTGTACAACTAGGATACGTGATGACGTTTCGCAGCCGACATCCCTGAGAGGCAAAGGAACAACTTTGGGTTTAGGTCTAGGTTTCCAAAGCGAATTGTTTTTGTATTTTCTAATGTAAAATGAAAGCGAATGTGAGATGCGGTTGAATTAAGTTAATAGGAAAGCATACAACTTAGCTAAATTAATTTTAATACAATATTAATTTAATTTAGCCAAATTATATCATTCCTAGAAACTTAATCCAGTGAGGAATGTAAAACGCTTTTTGGAATTTTATGAATTAAAATGTAACAACAAAAATGCACACTTTTTATGGGTTTTTACATCATTATTCGCTTAAACAGAATGAAAAAATTATGAAATTTTACTGAAACTAAAATATGATGCAAAGAGGCTACAATAATGTTTTTGGAATTTTTTGACAATATATGAATTTTTTATGGATTTTTCAATAGAAACAGAATGATTGCAAGTAATTAATCCATGATAAATCCATAATATTGACTCAACCAGAGAGCGATTTATCTCAAGAGGATATTTATATAACGAATTCAAGGGAGTTGGAATTTCACAAAAATAATGTCTATGGATTTAATTAAAAATCATTTAACAACATCACTCTATAATTTATTTAACGCACAAGACAACTCTAATTAAGATGAAATTTGGATATTAATTAAGGAATACTTCAAGGAATCATTCCTGATTTTTGTAGAATTGTTTGTGCAACCATGAGTGAAATATGAATTTATAATCTCAAAGTGGGTAAAATATGCAGAATTTTACTTGAACAATTTTAGTTACTGAACCATAACCCACAAAAATAGAAATAAATATCCAAATGATAGAATATTAGTTGCTCAACATCATGCTATTTCTCATTAAATAAATGATGCAAAATAGACATCCAAATTAATATGCAAACATAGGATTGTTTATGCAAATTTAGAAAACAATTCTTGCAACAAAACATGTACAGGGACTGGTCCGTAATTACAAAAACTAAACAACAAAAGTTTCAATTTTTACAAAAATAAAAAAATCTTTACAGGAAGTCAGGGCGGCACGATGGAGGGGCTTGCCGCCGATGGGGGGAGACATGATGGGAGCGACGTTGCATGCCAACTGCGGGTGGGTGGAGGTGCGGCTGGCGGGGGGCGATGTGCGGACGGCTGCACGGAGATGCGTCGGCGCTTGAGGGTGGCCTGGAGGAGGGATTGCAAGAGGATGACGGTAGGAGGGACCGCAGGAGGATGGCGGCGATGGCCGTATGGTGGACAGCATTGCGGAGTGGGAGAGGTTATCACACAACTGGAGAAGGGCGATGGTGGAGTGGTCAGCCGTCGGCTGGCGGCTGGAGGAGCACTGCCACCATTCTCCAGTTATGTGGTAACCGACTTCACCCCGAGGGGCTACTAGCAACTTGTCACGAAGTACCGTTGGTTCACCCCTGACTACCTATGAACAGGCGGAGGTTACTTGGTACTAGTCAGTGAACCTAAAAAAGTTCAACTCGTGACATTTGCTAGGATCAGTTGGTACGTGATATGGAAGGCGGGGATTTGGACTCTGCCTTAAGGTGTACACACACACAAGTACCCTCACTCAGCTTGAAAACAAGGTCGGGTTAATCTCCCGCAAGCAGAATTTCCGATTTTATTGATTTTTTTGTCAATAATGTTTAGCAGTCCCGATTTTAACTTAAGTTATTACTGATTGAGTCTAATCCACATAGCACGCCTGTCATCTAGTCCCAATTTCCTTTTTTACATAAGTTTTGAAAAACCAAGAGAGAGGACTCGAGAAAAGCTGATGCATGGTAAATCAATGATGCTTATGTTGAGTGTAGAATACTTACAGTGATCCCTTCACTTTTATGCAGGATGCATAACAGAACTGAAATTTTTTTATATTATATGCAAATGCAGATAACAAAATCCTCCCCTAGACAGGAAGTTCTATTAGCGAGTGAAGAACAAGTTTAATTTAACTAGATCTGTGGTCTAAGAGCGTCTTTTATGTGTGATGTGTGGTCCTGAAGAATTACGAGCACAAGCAAATCCTAGAGTGGCTCGAGGAGCCGCTAGTGCAAGCCTAGTCTGAAAATCAATCCACACAGCACACGGGGACACATTTCCACTATTTTTACACACGCGAGAACCTAAGCGAGAACCGCTAGAAATAATGCAGAAAATAATGGAAAATAATAAAAAATACAAGTCCTCACAATCACTCAAAAAGTTAAAAATGCAAGCTCCTCGAAGGGCCTTCGACTCCTCGTGTTCCTCGCACAAAAACAATTCGAGGTCAGATAAAGGATGACACGAAAATGCTAAAAAATAAAAGACAGAAAAATATTAACAAGAAAACTGGGAATCAGACTATCCGGGGATGGAAAATCAAACACTCTAAAATTTTCTAGAAATTAACCTAAGTCGTGCCTCCCCGGCAACGGCGCCATTTGATTGAGCGCGTATCTACCCTTGTAAATTTAATCAAATTAATGATCAAAATTAATGTCTTGTCATTCGTTGTAGTCAGGTAAATACGGATCAATCAAAAACTACTTTTAATTAATGTTCAACTAATCACGAGCGGCAAATTTATTTTACTTGGGCAATCCCAAGGTCGAACTCAGGGAGGCAGCTGTCTCCTTAGGTAAATGTTAAGCAAATTTCAGAAGTCGGATTTTCAGGAGAGGTTTTGGTATTTTTTTGACAATTTTTATGCAATTTAAAAGAACGACAATGCAATATCATGCCAGTTTACAAGTTAAATCAGAAATATAGTCAAATTAAGTCCAAAAATATGAAACTTGGCCAGAATGTGAAATGAGATGAAATTAATCTACTATTTTTTTGGATTTTTCTGACACTTTATGAATTTACTATGAATTAAATATGAATGTTAAGTAGTTTCTACAAAATTATTTTAATAAATACCAAAACATCTTATTTCTAGATATAAAAATTATCCTAGATAGATCTAAGTATGATGAATCCAGGAAAATTGATAAACCTAAAATTCTATGTGAATTGGACCTATTAAAAATTATTTAAAGAAATTACAAAATAATTTATCCAGGCACCGGGATGCGAGCAAATGCAAAGATTTTTGGGCACAATGTAAACTAAATTATCTCAAGTCTAATGTGAACTTTTGATGATTTTTGGAGTAACAGAGAATTTACTATGAATTAAAAGGCATCAAATGGGAAAAATATGGAAAATTTCACCAATTTAAAAATAATAAAATCCACTAATGTCACAAAAATTAAACACGTGCCACATAAGAAAAAGGACAAGTTAAGATACACAATGCAATTTTTAGAACTTAAAAATGATGTCAAATGAGTACCTAAATATGCGTGCAAAGTTAAGGACCAATTTGTAAATACAGAAAATAAATTACTAAAATTTAAACATGCTGACAAGGACTCAAATGCAATTACCTATAATGCGGGGGACATGTATGCAAATTGCCCACTGAAACACGTACGCCTCACGTTGTGCTCCTGGTAGGGACTGAAATGTCATTTTCAAAACCTCCAAGGGCTTTGGTGCAAAATGCCCATACCACACGTGAGAAACAGGTGGGATCCCAAGCTCGGGCGACATCAGAGGCTCGAAGGTCGGATCGGGGGCGCTACAGGCTCGGACATGGCTCGGGATAGCTTCGGGGCTCCGAGCATAAAGGTCGGGGAGGAGGCTCGGAGGAGGAGACATGGTGCTAACCGGATCGTTAGATGGATGAGATCTAACGGCTGCTGATGGCTGTTGTGTGGCATGATGCGGCCCGTTCGATGAAGATGGATCCAACGGCATCTGGAGCTCGCTGGAGATGAAGACGTGGACCATCAAGGGTCGTTAGATCAGGATCAATCCAATGACCTATGGAGCTCGGGAAGAGGTGACGTGGCATGATGTAGAGCGTGGGATCCTCTTGATCCGACGGCGGCAGGTTGATGGCGACGTGGCTCGCTCGGGACCGTCCGATCAAGGTAATCGGACGGCTACTGTGCTTCGTGCTCAAACAGTCTGCTGCCTCCTACGGCGGAGGTGGTTGTGCTCCCGCGAAGCCCTCATGGCTCCGCCTCCTCCTCCTGTCGTTGGTGAAGGGCGTTGGAGCTCCTAAGCAGTTGGGAAGGGTCATCGAGGCATGGCGGAGCGTCCGGGGGTCTTAGTTGAGGCTAGGGTGGTCTGGAGACCGACGACGATGAAGCTCGAGGATGCTCCGACGAAGCTTCCGGCCAATCAAGAAGAGTGTACCTGCAGGGTTAGCTCGAATAGACGAAGCATGCAAAGTGTTCGTGGGATGAAGGCGAGTGCGGAGGGACGCCTGAAGTGGTGTGAAGATGTGTGGTGGTGCTGCTCCACCAAGGTGGCAGAGCTCTCGTCGGAGTGAAGTGCGATGCGTAATCGGGGCAAATGGAGAGGTGCGCGAAGATGCCAGCTCTGAGGCAGAGCTTGGAGGATGGTCAGGTGGTCGTGAAGATGAGCGGAGGAGGCAAATAAAGTTCGAGAAAAATGAAGAAAAGGGAGAAGAAGATCGGAGAGGAGATGGAGGTTGCTACCTGGGAATAGAGGCTTGAGGTGGAGTCTTTGGTCGTTGCTCGAAGGCCGGTAGGTTTCCTGAGCTCTTGCAGCTCTCGGGAGGAGACACGGCACGACGGGGTTGGTCGTGGATCTCATCGGAGAAATGCAGTCGTCGTCGCTTGACGTCTCTTCTAATCGTTGTCACCAATAGGAAGGTATGAGCTTGGGGTTTCTCTCTGCAATGGCGGATGGGGCTGAAGTTCGACGGGGGCGGAGTATTTATAGGATTGAGGTGAAGGTCCAGGCGATGGAGGGCAAGGTTGGTGGAGGTCGTGGGGCGACGTGGTTGAAACTCATAGCGATTGAAGAAGTTGGCGAGGATGAGGGAAGAGTGGGCTGTATGGTGGAGGTGATAGAGGGTGGAGAGGATGGTCGGAGTGGGGATGAAAATAGAAAGGGAGTATCTTGCACGCAAGGTGGACGATGTGGGTGTGGAAGATGCGGGAGTAGAAGACGATGTCTCAGCCGTTGGATCTCGCGATCCAACGGCGGAGACTTAGGCACTACGGGGCGGCGGGGATCTGATTAGAAGTACTGAGATCAAGGGCGCAGGGCGCACCATGTGGCAGGCGAAGGGTGCGGTGCTGGCGTGCGGTTGGGATGAAGTATTGAGGCTCTGATCGAAGGGTCCAGAGGTCGCGCAAGGTGAGTGGCCAGGATTGAGGGCTTCTGGTGAAGATCGGAGGGCTCTTAGCGTGACACGTGTCGTGCTAAGGGTGTGGTGCTAGCGTGCGACTAAGATGAAGTTGGTGGTTCTATCGGGTGGTGGAGGTGATCTGGATGATGAACAGTGGAGATGAAGATGTGAAGGCGAGATCGAATGGTGTGGACGCCACCACGTGGCGCAAGAGGGGCATGGCACTGGCGAGCGGCTGTGATGGATCCCATGCTCTGATCGAAGGGAAGTGATCACAGCGAGAATGGATGGCCCAGATCAAGAGAGAGGAGATGAGATCGGATGGCGAGGAATGGATGGTGCGTGGCGCGCAATGGAGCGGGCTGCGTGGCGCAATCATAGGGTGCCACGTGGCTTACTCTGAATGGCTGAAAGAGAATGGTGAATTAGAGAGAGAAAGAGGCCGAATTTGGAAAAATTCAAAACATGAAAGTTGTAGATCTTGATGAGATCTACAGGTTTCATGTTGACCAAAAATGGAGATGAGGTCAAATATGATACAAAAATACAAGGATACAAATATACATACATATAGTACACAAAGGGGCCCAAAAAACAACATTTTGCATACGAACTCCAATTTAAATGAAATTGGTCTCATTTTGAAGGTCTCTGAATGTGTATTAATCTGAAAGTTATTAGACCTAGATCGGAGGTTGTATGAGGTAGATATTTGCATTCTGAGGTCTGGGGTCTACAACTGGGTTTGGGATTTTTATTGGGTATTTTTACAAGTTAGGAATTTTTGTCCTTTTCCTTATATTATTAATGAATAATATACATAGTAGGATTAGTTTTATTGACATTTGAGGAAATATAAAATACAAATGATTAAGGTGAATATTTTACAATTAATTGGGCTTCCTATTTAATACAAATATGGATGCTAAAGTGCATGTATTATGTATGCATGTATGTATGCTAATTATGCAAGATAAAGGGAGATATGCTGCTAAATACTCAATAGCATGGCTCTATTTTCAACTTTAAGAGTTATGAACCACAGATTCATCACTAGGGTATTACCTCTGCTGATGTTGATGGGGTATCTGCTGAGATTACCGGCCCTGCTGGCTCGCCTGGTAATGGCCCTATCGACCATACTGATGCTACTGCTGCCGCTGTTGTTGAGGTGGCTGGAATCCAGGGCTTTTCTATGAAGGATGTGGTGCGAAGGTGAATGCAGTATTGTGAATGGTGAGGGGACGTTGGTAGGTTTGTCAGTACCATGTACTTCCCTGCCTAGTAGGGTCCTGAGTATACCATACTCCATTCACCTCCCAAACCGGTAGAGGTTCTTCCTGAGCTATTTCTGTTGATTGAGGGATATGTTGGAAAGAGTGGGAGCGGGATTGGTCCTGCTCCCACGATTGGGGTTGCCCTGACACCAACTACTCCTGAACGTGGTGAACTCGATAAATGGGAATAGTGGGTGCAGTTACGGCAGGTATCCTTATCCTAGATACCTTCTTAGTCAACTCATACATTTTCTTAGGAATTTTGGAGATGGTTCGGGCTAACTCATCAATCATCCTGTCAAACTTCTTGACTACTGTAAGATTGTCTGCAAGGAGTCCCATGCTAAGGATCACGTCCTGAGAGAGATTGACTATATCTAACTTTCCCCTCCAGATAAGAGTGAATTAGGAGAAGATGTATAGGCTCCGATGACCATCTATGAGTGGTTGGTGTCTGCCATCTGCTCGAATACCTTATAGAGGGTATCCGATCCTCATGATGTATAACTGCATCCACAGGCAATGCTCACTAAACCCTACATCTAAGGGTTGAGACTAGTGAAGAACGACTGGACCAAGATGTTGTCATCTAGTCTATGATAGGGACACTTCTACAGGATGTCCTTGAACCTTTCCCAATCATCACAGAAGGCTTCATGGGTAATTGGGAAAACCTCATAATCACATCCACATCATGTTAGTCCTACTCAAACGGTATAACTTCTTCAGAAATATATCCTTGAACTGGGCATAAGTGGTGACTGTAACTCCAAGATTTTTCATCCAGTAGTCAACTTTGCCACCCAAGGCAAATAGAGGGGTTGAGAGCCTAATATAATCCTGGCTAGCCCTAGGATGTCTAAGGTTAACGCAGACAATCTCGATGTCCCTTAGGAATGCATATGGCTCCTCAGAAGCATTCCCATTAAAGTGTAACAACAAGTTCAGAAATTGCGGCTTCAACTCAAATCAACTTCGGGTTCGACCGGACTCAAATAATTCTGAATTTGATATTGTTCGGGATTGTACGCCGCATCCATTGGTGGTTCCAGCCCAAAATTAAGCGGTCCGAACTGAGCTCTGAGTAATGCATGTTGTTGCTCAAATGCAGCTAATCTGGCCAGTACCATTCTCATTAGATCTTTGGGGTGTTCTTCTTCCTCTTCTCTCTTCTTTGGAGGCATTTTACTTGAATCTTCTTTAGGGCCTGAATCAACAATGTGTTCTTGATTTGAAGAGTATTTATGAATCATGATATTCTCACCAAGGTGAAGGTCTTCCTTGGTGATATGGGATGAGAGAAAGGAAATGCTTTGAGTGTAACCATCCCGAAAGTGAGTGATCCCGAGCTCAAGAGGGTCATGAGTCTAGGGTGGTCTAAGTTGCACTTGGACCTTAGAAGACATACTTGTACGGTTCAATGAGAGATTCCCAAAGTCCGAATAAATATCCCCCCAGTTAGTCATCTTCGGTGTCAAAAAAAACCTATTAGAAGACGATATTCAATGAGGTACTAGTTCTACGTTGCACGTATATATGCGGAGTAAACTCACACAATACAAATGCAATTCAAACCCTCAATTTCACCAACTCAACACGTGATGGACATAAAAGTTCGGTCGAGTTATCTGGTCAATTTGAATTGGTGATAAATGCAATCTTTGAAAGATTAACGAGCTATTAGGTGCTAGTATTTCCCTACAGACTGGCATAGTTCTTACGACTAGTTGGACCTACTTTCAGCCAGTATAGGAGTAAGTATGGATCGTATAAATACGGCTACCCGTTCCCTAAGGACTATGGCATCCTATAAACCTCCCACTCTTCTAAGGAAATCCGGACCGATTACTGGCTACGCTTAAATCCTCACTGAGAAGTAGCTAATTGCCTAAAAAGAAAGAACCAGTAGTATGTAAAAAATCCTGGCTTAGCTCTATCCTAGGGTCGTCTCTCTCTCTCATTAGCAAATAAATTCAAACAATGAGGGCTTTATGCACCCATGAACAAGGTTCGTTTTATTCCAATTTTTTTAATCGACTTGCTCAATTCAGTCCCAATTTTAGAGTTAGGTTATCACTTGAAAATTAATCTGAGCACAAGAAGGTTTGTCTATCATTCAATCCCAATTTCCTTTGAAATCCTAAGTTATAAAAAAAGGAAGGAGTCAGAAATCGGAATGCAAATGTTAAATAATGATGCATGCTCAGTAGAAGGTATACTTACGGTGTCTCCCAATACTCTCCATGTGTTCTGCAAAATTGAATTTTTAAATTTACACTATATGCATGCAGATCGAGAAAAATGCAACTAAACAGTATACTATTAATGGGGAAGAATTAAGTTAATTTGAGCTAAGTAGCATATGTCTATGTGTGTCTCATTATGAATCTTATCATATGTCTTAATCTTCTAAGATTTGTGTGGCCTAAATTAAGATGGGCACAAACAAATTTGATGCCACACTACCATATGCCTAACCTTAATTTTGTCACTCAAGTCAAGCCCCACCCTCACCGGAGAGTGAAACAGGTCTCGACATACCACAAAATAAAGTCCAAGTATTTTTTTTACACGCACGAGCTCTCAAACATGAGCCGTTGTAAATAAGAAAATTACCTAAATTATTACAACACAATAATTACAAAAAATTACAAAAATTGCTCTCGAAAAAAATCCTATATCTTTAACAATCGGTGTGCACCTCATCCGTCGACCTCCGATGCACTCCAAGTCCACCGAGCCCTCGCAAGGAAAAATATAATTATATTAGAGAGATAAATAACAAAATATATAAAAAAAAGTAGAAACTAATTGCAAAAAATGGAATAAATAGAAGGTTGGTCGGGTTCAGACTACCTGAGTAAGAGAAAAGCAAAACCGAGAGAAAATCTCCGTGAAGAGTGTCTCGGATTTAATTTATATCCACGTCATGTCCGGGGTCGAACATAGGGAGTTAATGGAAGAACTTTGGGTTAATTCAAAAACTTAGGTATTGGTTTCCAAAAGCAAACTTTTTGTATTTTCTAATGCAAAAGGAATGCGAATGCGAAATGCGGTTGAATTAAGTTAATAAGAAAGCACACAACTTATCTAAATTAATTTTAATACAAGATTAATTTAATTTAGCCAAATTATATTATTCCTAAATACTTAATCCAATGAGGAATGCAAAACATTTTCTTGGATTTTATGAATTAAAATGTAACAATGAAAAAGTGCACACTTTTTATGGGGTTTACGTAATTTTTTGTAAAAAATGGAAATTATGAAACTTTTACTGGAACTAAAATATGATGCAAAGAGACTGGAATTTTTTGACAATATATCAAATTTTTACAGATTTTTAAATGGAAACAAAGTGATTGCAATTAATCAATTCCCGATATTACCACAATATCAATTCAACCAGAGAGCGACTTATCTCAAGCAGATATTTATATAAGGAATTCAGGATAGTTGGAATTTCGGAAAAATAATGTATGTGGATTTAATTAAAAATCATTTATCAACATCACTCTATAAGTTATTTAAGGCACAAGATAACTCCAATTAAGATGAATTTTGGATAATAATTAAAGCATACTTCAAGCATCATTCCTGATTTTTGTGGAATTTTAGGAGCAACTGTGAGTGAAATTTGAATTTAGAATCTCAAAGTAGGTAAAATATGCATAATTTTACTTGAATAATTTCAGTTACTAGACCATAACCCACAAAAATAAAAATAAATATACAAATGATAAAAGATTAGTTTCTTAACATCGTGCTATTTTTTCATTAAATAAAATGATGCAAAATAGACATCCAAATTAATATGCAAACATAGGGTTGTCGATGAAAATTCAGAAAACAATACTCGGAACAAAACATATACAAGGTTTGGTTTGTAATTACAGAAACTAAACGGGAAAAGGTTGCAAGTTTTACAAAAATAAAAAATTAACCTTCTTCTTTACAGGAAGTTAGGACAGCACGATGGAGGGGATTGTCGTCGAAGCGGGGCAGCGAGGTGGGAGCAGTGTCGCACGCTGACGGTGGTTGGCGAAGGTGCGACTGGTGGGGGCGATGTGTGGACGGTTGCGCGGAGGTGCGTCGATGCTTAAGGGTGGCCTGGAGGAGGGTTTGTAGGAGGATGGCGGCAAGAGGGGCCACAAGAGGATGGCATCGATGACCGCGCAGGGCGACGACGCTGTGGATTGGTGGCGGTTATCGCGCGATTCGAGAAGGGCGGCGGTGGAGGTGGTCGGCTGGCGGCTGGAGGAGCACCGCCGGTGGTGGGAGCGGCTGGGAGGGGAGCCGTGGGCGTCTACCTTTTGCTCCTCCTGTTTTTTTTTCCGTTGTAACTTGATGCATTTATTTATTTATTTTAATTTTTTAAATTTTCGTAGATAGAAAATGAACAAATGCAAATATAATTGAGTGATGATGAAGGTGGTGTGATAAAGAAGATCAACAAAATATGGCGATGATATGAAATGTGATGGAGTATGGGTGGTGAGTGCGATGTGATAAAAAATTGCAAAGACAAAAAAATGGGACTTACCTACGATGGATGCAGTCGCATGTGGTGCGTACTCACAAGGAGCACGGTCCTGCTCGAATCACCGGCAAGCGATGCGCTCGGGCAGCGCGCAAATGCGGGTGTGATGTTGGCTAAGAAGCCAACGGATATCATCGAAGAGAGGGTTGTCATTGCTCGACCGTGGTTGTGTCGCTGTCACCGATTCAACTCTGAGAACTAGGCTCTCCTGATATAAAGACAGATCAAGTGCAAAATGTGGAGGATGAGATGTATAAAAATAAAAAAATGAGAAGTTATGATAGTGGTGGAGGGGAGGTTAATAAAATGGTGGAGTTGAATTAGAAGTTAGAAAAAATAGAGGAGTGTTGGATTGAATAGGTCATTATTGTAGAGAATTGTGATTAAAAAATAAATAAATAGTAGCCTACTTTAAATAAGAGAATAAAATAAAGAAGAAAATACAATGGAAGATTTACAAAAGTAGGTCCATAAAACACTATGTACATGGATTTTTTAAAATTTTCTAGCTTTAATTTTTTGTATTTTCAATAAAAATATTTACAAAATATTTACAAAAATATCAACAAAATAAAATGCAACAAACAACAATATGTGCACAAAAATATCAAAGTCAAATTTATTACATCATGTACAATATATAACGAGGTCCCAAAACTCAAATTTTGCGAACGAGCACCAATTTTAATGAAACCACTTTCATTGGATAGATAATTTTCTAACTAAAAGTGAGTTTGGTGAATTTTGAGTTCATACGGAGTGGAAATTTGATCGGGAAGTTAGATTTTCTGGTATTTTCTCTTTGGGATCTAGGAGTATTTATTTTAGGTAAAATTTATTTTACATTTTTTTATTTTTATATACATTTTTATGAACAAGTCAGAGAAAGAATTAACCAAAAAGGAGTTGAAATGAAATTTTTAAAAATACATGAAGTTTTGGGCTATTTATAGATGAAAAACTCCTTTATTTTGTGGCTTTTTATAGTTAATTTATTTTGTACAATATAATATATAATAATTAGTGTATTTTAATTACAAGAGTTATTTTGTTAATTTATTGATTTTATAAACATTTATTTGAGATTTTACTATGAGATTTTGCTAGGATTGGTAGATTTAGATGATGAATCTTGGATTCATCAAACATTGAATGATCCTTGACCCTGAGATCTAGTCATCACGATGACTTGGTTCACAAGGAATAAAGTAGGAGAGATAGGGCAGAAGAGTTTTAGAGAAATCACATCAAAAACTTGATTTTTTAATTCATCCATAATTATATTTTTGCACCTAGTTTATTATTTAATATTTATGCATCAAATCAATAAACTTTGTACATGAAAGTTGTAGATAAAAATATAATGAAAAATACAAAATTAATTTCACATAAATATAATACATATTGTACCTTCTACGCCCATAATAAAATTCCAAAATCCTAACTTTTCAAACTTGTATCTTCTCTATATGAACTCAAAATGCACCAAAATCATGTTTAATTGTATATAACTTTTAATCAGTTATTTAATGAAAGGGTTTCTTTAATTTAGAGTTAAGATGCAAAAGTTTGGTTTTGGACCCCTATTGTATAGTATACTTGATCAAAATATTAATTTTATTTATTCTTTATATTTTTATAATTTTGTATTTTATAATTTTGTAAATATTATTTATAGTATATGTAAATAAGTAAAATAAATAAAATCACGAAACATACAATAAAATAAATTAGTATACTAAAATACATAGATGATTTACCTATGCTTATACATATATAATAAAAAGATATATTTTTTTAAAGATACAAATAACATCAAAGAATAAAATAAAAATAAATTTCAGTGAATTTAAATAAATTATAAATATATAAATTATTTGTATAAAGCAATAAAATGAAAAATTCAAAACAAAAATAAAATATAATATACATAGGTATATATACATATAAATAATGACCAATAATAAATGACCTTGTAAAATATAAGTAAAAATAGGATTTAGATACTGGATAAAATTAGAAGTATTTTTTATTTTATAACCAAAATTTAATAAATTCATTCACTATTTATTATTCATTTTTAAAACATTTCAGTCTTGGATGTTCATGGTTGATCCATGAGCTCTGTTAGTTGACCCAAGTCAATTTACCCCTCAACCTCCTCTACTTTGACACATGGCGAGCACTCAACTTTTTATCTTTTCCCTAAAGATCATAATGGTCGGTTCACCTTGAGCATTGAATAAAACTGTCGATGGGATATTTGTAATTCACATATGATCCTCGGATCCCATCAATCTGCTTCGAATCAGCCTCCATTCGATATGCAACTTCGCCCTTCATTATGTCTATAAAAGATCTTCTCTATCCTCCATTTGTGGTTTGATCACTCTTACTCCATTCTTAGCCCCTCAAATTGTGTCTAAAGGTCCCACACAGGTGATAAGAGTGTCGAGCTGCCATTCGCAGCGAGGAGTGAAGGAAGAGGCGCATCCACCATCTCCAATGAGATCTCTGTTGTGAGGTCCAGCTCCTTGGTTCCGACTAAGTTGAGCCATTTCCTGCCATTTTTCGGTAATATCCCTATATTAGATTTTATTTTTGTTCTTAGTTTTAGGTTTAATCAATAGGTTTTAACTTAAATCAAATATGTTCGTAAACTTTGAGCTTGAGCTCCATATTGATTTCATCACGAAATACTCCATGTTCTGACATGTTCACACCTTTATCTTGACTCTTTTCACATTTCCATTAGTCCCAACCATTCTTCCTTTGATTATTCTTGGATCGAGGTATATCAGAGCTCTGTTTACCGCCGATTCATTAGAGCTCATCGTCCCACCATTCTTCAAGGTTTTAAGTCTCAAGTTTTTGTACTGAGGTGTTCATCTTGAATAAAAATATGAGAATCTTTTCATGAAGGTCTTGTGTGAAGAGAAGGCACTTGGAGATATTGAAGTTCATCTTTTGCTCCAGGTCGAAAACGCTCTAGATCTTGATCGAGAGGACCTGGAACCTCATTGAAGCCATATGCCATATGGAGACATCCTAGGAAGCTGAAGCACCCCTCAGCATAGAGAAACGTGGTCGAAGTCAGCCAGAATCAACGAACGAAGCAAGAAGAACACAGTTCTTCCATGTTCTTCCTCTACTGCTCAAAACCCTTTGGATTGTGGAATACATCCAAGTTTAATCTCAATCAGTTGATATAAGGCAAAATGAAGCATCTCTAGGATGCACGATCAACTTAGGTGGCGTCGACGAGGTGCCACTACAACCGTTCATTCATGAGCAATTGAGGGTAAATTTCACAGGACCGCCTCTATCATTTGGTATTATTATTTAAACCAAACATTCATCGGGCATTCTATAATATTTATATTTGGACCCCCCGTATTTTTGGAACTTTGCATTTCAATCTAGTCCACGTAGGCTCGTGTGCCCCAAGACGTGGGATTTATGTGAATTTTACGCTGATTCTATAGAGTTTAATGAATATTTCACTTTAGTCCCTACCAGTCTCATGTGTCTTGTACGTTTTATTTTTTAAAACTTGCATGTATGCCCTTAAAATTTCAGGATCTATTATACTTTGAATTAAAATTTTATTTTAATTATGAATAGGTCCTTAAACTCACTATTTATTTTTTCTTATTAATTAAAAATAGCTCATGTTGTTTATTAAGAGTGGGGAAATTAATAAAAATGCCTCATTAATTGGTCTTTCATACTTTATGCTTGGATTTGGTGTTTGATGTATTTTTCCATTTATTAAATTTCACCTAGGAGTCATTTATTCCTTGTCTAACATAAAAATTAGAAAAAATTACAAAAAAAATTTTAAAAATTAAAAAAGTACTTAATGTTTATTGAAGTATTTTAAAATTCCAGTCCAAAATTAACTAAAAACAGAAAAAGAAAATCATAAATAATTAAAAAGCTCCATAATTATGATAAAAATTATAAATAAAATCACCAAAAATTCTAAAAATATTAGTTTCTATCTTATAATAGTATTTATAGATATTAGTGTATATTAAAAATATTTTTGAGGAATATTGGACTTACTTAGTACTTTTAGATCTCAAAACAATTTTGGCCTATTTTAAAATTCCCTGATTTTGAGTATTTTGGACTCTAAAAATATAGAAAAATTAGAAAAAAAATCCAAAAATCATAAAAACATTATAAAAATAAAAAATACAAAAATTTTTTATTTTCTGATTTTTCACTATTTTATCTATATTTATATATATTTCCCTATATAGCATAAATGTATATACATATATTTCTATATCTTTTAAAATTATTAATAATTATAAAAACCTAAACATATTTTTTAATACCCTAAAAATAAAAATGACTATTGTTTTTATTATTTTCTGATTTTTGCATATTTATTGTACATTTTATACTCTATAGTGGTTATGTTACACATTGTTCTTATCATCCATTATATATGTATTCTTGTATATACGAATTATATTGTTAAATTAAAAAGAAATTAAAAATGTCAAATTCAAAATTAATTAAATATATGTAATTTAAAAAATATATATTTTTTAATTGAATTCCACATACACATTGATTGAGAGTGTGCATATATACGTATGCACTTGCTTTATTTATTCATTTAAATAAAACAAGCTACGTCTGGTGCTTCTCGTGTTCGACCCCTACCTACTTGCCATCATACACATTTATTGTACTATATAATAAATTTTTATTCATACATCTATTTTGCTTGTTTGAAGTATTCCTATTGTGTGGGTTGGTTGTTGCTCAGTCACTTGGACTTCTTGGGATGTCATCATAGTGACTTAGTGGTCCCTCCTTGGGTGGACCACAAGGGAGTCCCTAGGCTTTCAGGTGGTTGAACAATTACCAAGCAGCTAGAGCTAATGGTTAGTACTATCAACTCTTGTCAATCTGCAAGCCCATCAGTCGTGACTTCCACTAAGCCAAAGGAGCCATCATCACCACAACCACCTCAGTCGAGTTCAGTGCAACCCAACCAATCCAGTACATATACTATGTACAGACCCCTAATCAAGCATCACCACAATAGTCACAACAACAAATGATCGTCTACTAGCCCAAGCCCCCTCCATCAATTGTGGATCCATATTTCTCACCTTTACCCCAAATTTAGGAGGTGAATGACACCTGGAATAATGACGCACAACTGGCCTATCCGGGTGGATAGGGATGGTCCTCTACCATTTGACTATACCATCAATCTTAGAGTGGGAAGGCTGTCCGACTAGCCTCAACTGTCCGACCAGCCTCAACAGCATCAATTTTCACCATATCATAACACTTAGAGATAAAATTATCAATACTAGCAGTCGGTTGTACCGCCAGTACCAGTCATATCAAAATTATGTAGCTGCTCAACAGAACTGGTACCCCCTCCTTTTGGTATTATCAACATCATAGTATCACTTATAGTATTCTCACTCGCAACCTCCGCCGCATTATCAGACTCAATGTGGTCAACACAATGAATCATCTGAGGTTGTGCCCGTGAACCTGCTCTCGACTGCTTGGCTCAGCTCGTGAAGAGACTAGTAAAGATGAGTCAGAAGCTTGATGACCTCACTGCCACAAAAACTTTCATTCCAGCTTAGGTCGAGGATAACCCCAACAATTTCAAATGCAAGGAGCAGGTAGTTCGTGATGTCTCATCCAATCTCGTAGAGTCATGTATATCTGATTTTATGTTATCTAATGTTGGTGAATATCTAAATCATAGGACCTTACAACCATTTATTGTAGCAAAGGGGAAAAATAAAGAAACATCTAATGAATCATCATCATCATCTACATTAGCCATACCAACAATAGAGATAGGTAAGGATGAAGAAGAAGGAGGAAAAGGAGAACCAGACCATCACAACTAGAAAATACAAAAAATCAACAAAAATAGTTTTTTTAAAAAATAGAGTAAAAGCCAAGGTCGAGCTGAGCAATCCAAGGAGAATCTAACACCAGTAGCATCTCCCGTATTGAATGATGAAGCTGATGTTACAACCTCTATTTCTTTTCCTATGTTGAATGACCATTGATGTTTTAGTCGGTCATTTGTACAATCTGATAATGATGTAAATAAAAACAGTATTTCTCAGCCTTTGAATATTCCTTTTCCTGATGCTATAAAAAATCACAAAAAAATAAAAAGTTGAAATGCATTGTCTGATCCTGGTATTATTGAGATTATTCAAAATCTTATTCTTGAAATGTTATTTTTAAAGGCCATGGAATACATGCCTTCTGTGAAGAAAGGATTGAAAGAGGCATGTACATCAAAGCTTCATACCTACAGGAACAGACATAGTCGAGGAGAGAAACAATTCTTGGCCATGTCCACATTAAATGTTGTTTTTAATCTCCAACCGAAGAAGCCAGATAAGGGAACACCTTTGATGAGATGTGAGATTTTGTAGCAAATCTTACTTGATAGTGGTTCCTCTATAAATCGCATGCCCTCATCATTACTTTATGAATTCAGTATGGGTCCGCTTAAACCCACACGCATGATCCTTCAGTTTGCTTATCAAACCATTACGTAGCCTTGAGGTTTGTTGGAGGATGTCATCATAACCGTGTAGGATATGCTTTTCCTAGTGGACTTTGTTGTCCTGGACATGAACTCTCTTGCACTATTACTCTAGATTCAGATTATTTTTGGTCATTTGTTCCTTCGAACTGTTGAAGTTTTAGTTGATTATGGGTCTGTAAAGATCATGTTCCACTCATGTAGTGAAAGAATCAAGCACATCTAATGAAGGGAAGCCACCAGCAGCGTCAACTAAAGACTGTGAAATTATTGCGGATATCAGTGATCAATAATTGTCAATTTATGACATCTTGGCAAAGGAAATCCTCTCTTCAGAGGAGGACCTTGAAAGCACAATCCATCCTCGCTCCTTTTCCAATTAGGAGACGAAGTCCGATTCATTACTCGGATTATTCAAAGAAAATTCAAGTTAAACTGAACAAGATGAAATCATTACAGATATGTTCGGTATATTTTATCTGAGCCATGAGTGATAGAGGTGGACAACACCTCTTTATTTCAGCAAATCATTCCATTATCTGCTTAGTTTCCAAAGTATGCGTAGAATCGACTAAAAAATTACTTGAATTAAAGCAGCTTTCAATAGGTCTGAAGTATGCTTTCCTTGCAAATGAGCAGAATATGTATCTGATCAACATTAGAAGCATGCTAACCCTGAATCAAGACTCCCTCTTGCTTAAAGTTCTAGAGAAAAATCGCAATGCTCTTGGTTGGAAAGTTTCAGATCTCTGAGGGATAAATCTGTCCATATATTTAGACCATATCTATCTAGAAGATGATTGCAAACCCTCCTGTAAATTTCAGCGAAGGTTGAACCCTAACCTACAGGACGTCATCATGAAAGAAATCATGAAGTGATGTGAAGCTAGCTTTGTTTACCCTATCTCTGACTTGATGTGGGTGAGGCCATTGCATGTAGTTCCAAAGAAATCTAGGATTATCGCGGTAACAAATGACCAAGGAGAGGAAATTTCTACATGAGTACCAACAACATGGTACGTTTTTGTTGACTATCAATGCATGAATTCAATGACCAAGAAGGACCACTTTCCTTTATCATTCATCATTCAAGTACTTGAAAGATTGGTAGGGAAAGAATTCTTCTTCTTTCTTAATGAGTACTCTAGGTACAACCAAGTGACGATCGCCCCTAAACACAAAGAGAAGACTACATTCACATGTTTTTTCATCACATATTCCTTCAAGAGAATGCCCTTTGGATTGTACAATGCGCCTGCTACATTCAAAAGGTATATGTTAGTCATCTTTGTTGATATGGTCAGTAGCTTTCTCGAGGTGTTCACGGATGATTTCTTAGTCTATGGTGATGATTTTGATTCTTATCTTGCGTACCTAAATTAAATGTTTTCAAAATGTTATTAAGTTAATTTGGTGTTATGATGGGAAAAGAACTACTTAAGGGTCACTGAAGGAATTGTGTTGGGCCATGTCGTTTCCAAGCGTCGCATGAAAGTCGACCTGGCGAAAGTGTTTGTGACTGCTAAACTTGGGCCACCAAAAATAGTTAAGAATGTGAGTTCATTCCTTAGGTATTGGTTTCAATAGAAGACTCATCAAGGACTTTAGTAAGATTGCACTACCTCTTACAAAATTTTTATGCAACGAGACTGGATTGAAAGTTGATCAGAAGGTTCTCCGATCTTTTTATTAGTTGAAAGATCTTATCGGTCAGGCTCCTATCCTACAATCAACTGATTGGTCTCTCCCATTCGAGATAATGATGGATGCATTATATTTCACGGTTGGGGCTCTGTTAGGACAAAGAAGAGAAAAATCGCCCTATACCATTCACTATGTTGGCAAAAAAACTAGATGATGCACAGAAAATTTATCCAGTTACAACGAAAGAATTGCTGTCAGTGGTTTTTCACCCTGGAAAAGTTCAAATCCTATTTTCTAGGATCTAAAGTCATTATTTATATTGACCACTCTGTTATCTGATATTTACAACAAAAGAAGGATTCCATATCATGCTTACTCAGATTGATCATTCTCCTCTAGGAATTCGATTTAAAAATCATAGACAATCCTGGAGTTTAGAATGTAGTAGCAGACCATTTATCCAGAATAAAATGTACAAATACTCAACTGAGTGGTACCACGATCACAAAAACCTTTCCCCATGAAGCAATTCTAAGTATTGCATCTCTCCTGTGGTATGTTGATATTGTGAACTATCTCATATCTGAGTTAGTCCCGCAATATTGGACGAGAGTCAAGAAGGACAAATTCCTATCAGATATTCATTTTTATCAATGGTAAGATCCATACCACTTCATGTAAGGAGTAGATTGAATATAGTGTCGGTGTATCCCTCAAGAGGAGTACACTATTATCCTCGAGCATTGTCATAACCTCGAATATGGAGGACACAATTATGGAAGAAGGACAGCATCAAAAATATTACAATGTGGCCTCTGATGGCTGACACTATTCAAAGATGCCACAACATACATCAAAGATTGCGCAGACTGTCTAGAAATGGGAGGAACTCTTAGTTTGAAAGATTCCATGCCCCTCAAATTTATTCAGATTTCAAATGTTTTCAATGCTTGGGGCAGAGATTTCATGGGCTCATTTCCAAACAGTCAAGAACATGAATACATCCTTCTTGTCGTTGCTTGTGTGAGTTGTTGGGTGGAAACTATTCACGCTCAATCTGTTGATAGATGAACAATTTCTAGATTTTTGAAATATAACATCATTTGTAGTTCCGGATTCCAAAGATCCTCATTTCATACGGGTTAGTCATTTCATCAACAAAGAAGTGAAGAGATTAGTGAAGGAGTACAACATAGATCATCGTGTCTCATCTCCTTATCATCCTCATTCTAATAGCTTGGATGAATTATCCAACATAGAAATCAAGACCATATTACCGAAACTTATGAGGCTAGATAGGAAGAGCTCGTCACAACTTATGGATTCTATTCTATGAGCTTACTGGACTACCTACAAGTCTCTATTGGGTATGTTGCCCTACTATCTTGTATATGGAAAGGCATGCCTTCTGTCGATGGAATTAATTCACAAATATCTTTAACTAGTAAACTTTTGCAATTTCAACTCACAAAAGGTGGCCAGGATAGGAAAGTGGATCTGAACAAGCTCTTGGAATTATGAGACTATACATGCAATAAAAACTTGATGTACAAGGAGAAGGTCAAACGCTGGCACGAACAGCACATCCGACGAAAGAATTTTGAGCATGAACAGAAAGTATGGTTTTAATATGAAGTTGAAGATTTTTTTGGCAAAAAGATTAAATGGACAGTGCCTTTCATCGTGAAGATTGTACATGACAATGGAAGCATTCCGATATCTGAATTGTCATTTTATGCACAACAATTTGTAGTCAACTGCCAGTTGATGAATCCGTATTTAGAGCTTGATACATTCCTGGCAATTATCGATTCTATTTATGTCGTATTTGATGAAGATCTTTTAGCAACTATAGTTGAATCAAATGATACATCCAAAAGTATTTTTGATTAATTTTCTTCTTTTATTTTTCTTCTTTCCTTCTTTTCATTTCCTTTTCAATTATTTCAATCTTCTGTATTTCATCCATCCCATTCATTTGTGCTATAATTAGGATACACTTCATCGTAAGTATAGGGCCTGAGTGTATTTGAGTTATTCTTCATTTATTCCCTCACTTATCTCTCAACTTGTTGATAATTTGTCTATACTTAGGGATATTTCATCCTAAGTATAGGGGGGCATGCTCAGTCATTGATTTGTAAATTCTGATGATCATCTCCGTTTTGTATACAATTTGCTACACTTAGGACTAGTTGGTCCTAAGTATAGGGGGCAATCAACTTTCCATTCCTTTATTCGGTCATTGTAGTATATTTCTATACTTATCATAAGTTATTTATTCATTTATTTTTCTTAGATCACTATAAGGACATAGTCCGCGCTAAGTATAGAAGGGTTGGATATATGTTATATATACATTAACCATAACTCGTACATTAATAGTTTCAAACATATGCCTTATAAAAATAAAGTATACAATTTAAATACAAAAAAATCATGGTAAATTTTATAAATATATTAATTTGCAAAATGTTTTGGAAAATTGGTGTAAAATGTCTTTAAAAATCTTTTGAAACCTTTTAGAAAAAATTTTGTAAAATGTTTTCACCTTTGTAAAATCTTGTGTAAATGTTTGTAAAACGTTTATCTCAGTTACTGGAATAAATATTTTGAAAATTACTTTGCAAATGATTTGGAAAATGGTTGTGAACTGCTTTAAAAAATCTATATATTCCTATGAAAAATCTTTGCAAAATGATTTTCAAGATTTGTAAATGTTTGTAAATTGTTTGTAAAAATTATATGCAAAATAAAATTTTCAAAATATTTGAAAAAATATTTGCAAATTATTTTGAGAACCTTGTTTACAATTGTGATAAATAACAACTCTAATAAAATTCTTAATAACCCTTATATATAAAATCTATGAATAATCACTGACACTTAATTGATGTACAAATTCCCAATGTAAAATATACACCCAATTCTTGTAAATATACACATGTTTCCATGTAAATATCTGTACATACCAAATTCACTAACCTTTATAAAAATCCCTAAAACTTTCGAAAACTATAACAATTTAAAAAATGCTTTCAAAACTTCATAAAAATTTATAAAAATTTTTTTTAAATAATCCATAAAAAGCTAAAAATCAGAAAATAATTTACCAGAAATATTTTCTTGCATTGAATTGCATTGCATGAGCATGTTTCATAATGATGTTGGCAATTGAACAAGTATAAATAGAATCTGAAGATTGGAGTTTAGTTTAGACCACTTAATTTCATATGAACCTGATTAGGACTTGAATTAAATAGCTTCAGGTCACTTCGACTCAATTCTTTAGGTTCCATGAGAATGTATTCATGAGTCGAGTTAATGTGTCTAACTAGAACCTTTAATGTCATCCGTACGACTCTTTAGATAATGGCTTGACTTGAGACCTCACACTTAGAAATAAGCTCAACCAAGATGGGTTTTTGAAATATCTAGGTGTCTATGATATTAGGCTACTTTATCAAGGGTGGCTTAGGAACCCATCTTGGCGACTACCGAAATCGGTACTTCAACCCACTGTCCACTAGTAGCATAGATATCTAACGACCGAAGAATGGATTGAAATAAAGTTTCGAATGAGGAATGGTATACTAGCACAATTTTTCTATGATCCCAAAACATGGGTGGAACAAAAGATTCTAAATCTGTTAGAGCAAAACAATAATGCATAACAATGCCAAACAAAAAATCCAAAATAAGTCTATACCAAAAGCTCCAATTTTTTTTAGCTTCCAGAGAAGGCTTCTTTCTTAGTGAAGACTTGGTCACACTGACCAAGCTTCATAAAGAAATGCAACTACACTTGTTTTTTCCAATTGTTTTCCCTTTCTTCTAGCTTCACACTCCTTCGTTGTGTACTAGCATGTACATGAAAATAGAAGGAAATATCCATCTCGCCGAGGATGAGTTACCATAAGAGGAGACCACTTGATAGTTCAGCAACTTATCTGGGAAGAGCTAGCACAATTCACACACATAGTACCTGTCATTTCAAGGTTATGCAAGTATATGTCTGAGAGGATGATTCTGACTGGGCTATTAGGTTGAAATAAACAGAGAAACAAGGAACCTAAGGGATGTTGAGTCACAATTCCTAACCTGAATATGGTTCCGAACAAACTAACAATCCAAAGGTCTTAACCGAGCTCAAAACTTTAATTTTATGAGGATTAGTTTAAGAATCAAAATCATTCTAACTTTTTTCTTTTTCTTTTCTTCATTTTCATTTTCGCACTCATTTTCAATAAATGTGCTAGGGACTAGCAAAGGCAACTATAGGGGGATGATGAATCTCCATTTCATCATCTTTATTCTTTCTTTTTGTCCCTAAATCCCTAGTTAAATACATGAAAATAACATTAATCTGTAGAAAATAACATTCATTATTTAACCCGTAAAAATAATACAAATATATTTATTACATTCCAAAATAAAAGAATTAGGAAAAGAAAAAGAAAAAGAATGAATTACGGTGGATACTGAATGACCCTGAACCCCGAGACTGAGTCAATATTGACTTGGTCGACCAAAAATAAAGTAGGGGGAGATAGGCCTATAAACTATATAAAAGACCATAGGAGCCCTCATTCAATACCCTGTAAATAGCCATTTATGCACCTATTTTATTTTCTATTTTACATACGTCAAATAAGAAAATATTCTACCTAAGCCTTGTACATAAAAATACATATAAAAATATAAAAATAATTGCCAAGAAAATTATGCGCAATGTGATTGGGACACGCAGATGAAAAAGCCACAAACTAAAGTTCAATGATCAATATATCCTCCATCTGAGCTCAAAATTTATCAAACTCACACTTATTACTCATAAAATTAATTTATCTATTTTCTAAAGGTAGTTTCACTAAAAATAAAGTAAAGATGCAAAAGCTGGCTTTCTGGGGCCCATTATATTGTATGTAGGGTTGGCTATTGAGTCACGGCTCGATGAGCCAGACTCGGGCTCGGCTCGATAAGGGCTCGTGAGCTCGGCTCGTTAGGTTATTGAGCCAAGCCCGAGCCAGATTTTTGGGCTCGATAGCTTAATGAGCCGAGCCCGAGCGAGCCCTGCTCGGCTCGATAACTCAATAATGGGCTCGATAAGAAATATATATATAATATTTATAAATAATAGACATAAATGAGAATAGTTATTAATTTTGAATCTCCTTTTGCAATTTTCCCATCCCACGTTTTTCTCCATAATGTTACAACTTACAAACCCCAACCAGTAACCATGTTTTTCTCCATAACGTTACTATTACAAACCCTAACCACTAATTTCTCTTCCCGGTTCTCGAACCCAAGTTCCCATCCCCCGCCGCCCCCACCTCCAGACTTCATCTCCCTGAAACTGTAATGATATCAATATTTTGTTAGTACTAATTTTTGCAACATTGTGATGGTAGACTATCTATGTGTCTGTGTGGTTTATGGAGTGAATCTAATATTCAGTTGTGTAAATCTAGTTGAGCACAACTTCTCTTTAACAGGTGTTTCTCATGTAATTATTGTGGATGCATTTATCTTTCCAGCTGTCTCTTAACCCATTTAGGCCCATCAACAAAGCCCAAGGGTTTCCTTATACACAATATAAGCACTTTTTTTCTCTCAGCCAATTTTTCTTTTTTTTATAAGAAGACGCATTGGTACAATATATATTATATTTAAGCTTCTATGAACAACTTGGATAATGGCCTAGTGGTAAAGAACATAGAATTTGTAGAAGAGGTTGCGAGTTCAAGCCTCTGTAATGCACTTTTCCACCAAAAAAACCCATTTTCCCTTTAACGAGCCAGAGTTTGGCTCGAGCCTAGACTTGGCTCAGTAAGGAGCTCGGCTCAATAAGTGACTCGGCTCCAGCCTTATCGAGCTCGAGCTGGCTCGATAAGAGGCTCGAGCCAGTCGATCCCGAGCTCGAGCCAGCTGGGCTGGGCTCGACCGAGCTCGAGCCCGAGTTCAGCCAAGCTTATCGAGCTCGAGCCCGAGCCAGGGTCTGGCTCGGCTCGATAGCCACCCCTAATTGTATACTTGCATACTTTATTCATTTTATTTATTCTTTGTATTTTTACCTCTCTTATATTTATAAATACTTGTAAATATTAGTGGAAATATATTTAAAACATAATACAAAATAAAACTATTAAAATATATTAAAATAAATAATACATTAAAATATATAGGTATACTTTAGCTATAATGTATATACACATATTTATTTATGTATAGAAATAAAATCAGAAAAATAAAATAAAAATAAGTCAATATGTATTTAAGTATATTATAACTATATAAAATATTTATATATAATAGTAGTATTAAAATACAAAATAAAAATAAAATACCAAAAAATATAGCTAGATATGCTTATAAATATGTAACTAATAAATAAGGTTGTAAAAATAAATAAAAATATCTATAAAATATCTTGAAAAATAAGAAACATTTTTAATGTTCTAATTTTTTATTAATAAAATATGTATCCCTTCTATTTCTACTTATGTATTCTTTTCAATTTCTGTTTTGTCCTTATCTGGTCCACGTGGAGGAATCATGTGCCTTCGTGAGTTGACCTAGGGTCAACTGCACGGCTTTGCACAGGTCTTTCTATCAGTGCATCAAATCCACTGCTCAATACACCCTGATTTCTTCACTAAACATATCCCCCAAGCTCTCAAGCATCTCATCATGCCCATAGACCTCATGTACATACACTCCATCTCTAATTATATCATGATCTCCGAAGGCTCTCCTTTGTTTATAAATAAACCCCAAAACTCGTTTATGAATTTTTCATCATCCTACTACCCTCTATAACCCCAATAGGAACTCCTTGTAGAGCCCCTGGTGACAGCATGCATCACTTACGTCCTTGTTGGCATGGATAAGGTGGAGAAAGAGGTGGTCACCACTGTCGAAGCTCATCTCCGACGTGGTATTTGCCCCTTGGCTTTCCAAGTTATGTCAGTTGATTTTTCGACCTTCCTAGGTAGGTTTCCTTTCACACATTTTGTTACGCATTTCTTTTTATGCGATTAATTCATAGATTGGCTTTAATTCTAAGTTTAAGGTTCACCGGAGCTTAGGACTCCGACACTATCACTGTGATACACTTACCCTGCTTCGACTCACCTTCACTCCTACTAAATGTCGTCATATTATCCATCAGATCCCTCATCAAACCCACTATGGTTTTGCAAGATCAAGGTCCATCGGGCTCTTTCCTCCACTTATTCGTTGTATCTATCCACCCCCATCCACTCCTTCACTGCTTAACTTAAACTCATGGTCTAGAGCATAGTCTTGAGCCCGTGTATCTTTTTGTGTGGGCATGAGACCCAAACAACCTATTGGAGCATGGAATTGACGTCGGATATCAGCTCCAGGTTATTAAAGCTTGAAGACCTTCCTAGTCCTTATCATTGTGACCTGGACTCATTTAAGGGTTCCCTGTAGGAGAAGAAGCCATCCAAGAAGGCATGGAGACTTTTAGAATCGAAGATGGTGACCTGAGTGTGGAGGAATCAAGGATCTAATCAACTTCTAGGGATGTTCTATGGAGTTCATCCAACCATCCTCGTCGATGTTGGATGAAGAGCCCGTTCTGGTTCTAATATGGCTTGTGGATTAAAGCCAAACTGTTATGTTGCCTCAATCGCTCAATCGACATAAGTGGATCCACGCAATGCCTGCAACGCCGCTTGATCGTGCCCATTAGTGGGTAAATAGCAAGGAACCCCTCCTGCCTTTGTAATATTTAATTAATCCTATAAATATTATATCTATTGTAATATTTTGTGAAAACTTACAAGTGGACCCTCAAACTTTTGAATATTTACACTTAGGTTCCTTACCATATCGCCTTACAATGCCATCTATGTGAGGAGCGTGGGATATTTACAACCAACCCCTTCCAGGTTTGGTTATTTATTTTTAGTGCTATATTTTGAATATTAAGTGTAATATTTTGGGTCACTTTGCATGCTTGTCCTTGAAATTTACTTTATTTATACCCATGGTAGGAGCATATTAAATAAGGGATTAATTCGAAAAACTATTATTGTACCCCTAGACTTTCCTTTGATGGTTATTGAATGCATTTAAAATAGGTCCCTCTCAGTTCCAAAAGTTAATTTCCTTTATATTTATTATTAAAAAAACAATTTTCTCTAAAAATTGTAGGAAAATTATCTTATGTGCTAGCTATATCTATCATTTAAATTTTTCGCATGGCATTTTTTGAATTTCATATTTATTAAAAATACAAAAAACATGCAATTTCTTCCTGTCTATTTATTAAAATTCAAAAAATATCAAAGACTTTTATAAACTCCAAAAACATATATTAGGTATATTATTATATATTCTACCATATATCCAAAATCACAAAAAATATAAAACCAAAACCATAAAAATGACAAAATCTTACAAATAACATAAAAATCAACAAAATATTAGAAACTCAAAAATATAGTTTCTATCTTGTGTATTATATGTAGTACATATTAAAAATAGTTTTGAGAATTTTGGATACTATTATCTATTTTTGAAACCCAAAACAATTTGGCCGTATTATTCTGTGCAATGTTTTGTACATTTTAATAATTTATAAAATACATAAAAAATTAGAAAAAAATTCAAAAAATCTAAAACTAGAAAAATATAAAAAAATATTTTATTTACTATATTTTAGTTGTATTTATACGTATTTAAAAATTAAAATCCTGTATATACTATATACTCTATATATTACTTATAATAAATGTAGGGATTTTATCACTTGTGCCCCTCCGAGATATCGCAATATCAGTTATGCCCCTATCTTTTTGGTAATATCAGTTGTGCCCCTCACTTCTTTCTCCGTCATCAGTTGTGCCCTTCCGTCAGATTAACCGTCAAAAAATTGAAATAACCATAGTTTACTCAAACCATGGTGTGGTTAAGAGGGGTAGTATTGTCCAAAGGTGTTCTTCAACCTAGAGATCCAAATTTGGGGCTTCTCGTCAACGGTAGAACCCACTAGGGCTTCAAGCCCAACGCTGCCAGCAACCGCCCGTCGCGGCCCTGGTCCGCCGGGGAAGGTCGCGCGGTCGTACTGGCGGTGGGCGCGACACGCTGGGCTGGAGAGCGCTGATGGAAGAGGTGGGGCTGCCGTTGGGCTGCGGAGGTCACGAAAGGGGGTGCGGTGAAGAAGAGGCGCAGCCCGCGGGCGAATGGGTTCTCTAACTTAAAATCACGAACTAAGTTTAGAGAGGCGCGGCCCCCTGCATTTTACAATCACGAACTAGCTCCTAAATTAAAAAGAAGGCAATTAGAACAACTCCGAACACCATCAAATGAACTGACTGATACATTACATGATCCACTAAATCGAACTGGCAATTGGAGTGATTGTTGGAATGAGAAACCTTCAAGAGCACACTCAATTGCCTTGCCTGAAGACTTGCCTCGGGAATTAACCTGGACATTCCAATTTTACTGGAATGGATTTCGAGTTCTCAACACAAAATTCTCCACCAAATAAAATAGAGACAATAATTTCTCTTGTCCTGTTACCGGGGATTCTGATACAAGATCAAATCTATATTCCATAAGCAAAAGATGTATCCAATGGAATTCTGAAGGAACCTTCTTGGATCCCTCCTCACGACGGCCAGTTTCGGTACCAACTGGCCCATGCCGAGACCAGCCCGCTGATCCCCAGTGTCACCGTATGGCTGCAGAACGGAGTGGGCTCGACGTCCGCTATCGCGATCACCAAATCCGCGAGGTTCGCCGCCGCAGCCATCAACCTCATCACTCTGTCTGCTCTTATCCTCCACACCTCCTTCTCATTCCCATCCTCCCCTCTCAACCTCCTCTCCTCCCCCAGCCCCTTCTTTATCGCTACCACATCTGCCAATATGAAGAACACGTACCCGACTGCCTCTCCGAACGCCGACAAGAAGCTCATCCTCCTCGCGAGCTCCACGTCGAGCACCCCGACCCTTGACAGCCACAGGAGGTGGTTGAAGAAGAAGTAGATCATCTCCCCGTGACTCGCAACCACCGCGACTGTGCAATGGAAAGGCGTACTCCCAGGGTTACGACGAATGGTGTTGAAGCCGGTGAGAAATTGCCCCGTGCGAAAGGCCTTGCGGCTGAGGCCGGACGCGACCTCCCACTTCTTGGCACGGTCGGCGACGTCGGGATGGGTGGCCTCAGCGTGCCAGTGGACGAGCTTAATTGGATACGTACTGGAAGGTTTTGACAAGCTTGTCTATGCCGCCGCGCTTTGCGAGGAAGATGACGAGCTTGTCGACGGTCTCTCCGGCAGAGGCCATGGTGGCGGATAGGCTCTAGTTTATTCGAATACTAGAAACGCCATCCGAGGATTATGGAAATATTGCCGTTGGCATCACCACGCTCCTTCCTTACCCACTTCCTACTTTAGAAACGCCATTTCGGGGATCCCATTGGAGGTGGAGGGGAATGCTCTCTTGGACGAGGAGGGTCTGGCGGCACGGGGGATGGGAGGGGTGGCCCAGGGGAGCAGGGGGCGGCGCGAGGAGCACGAGGCGGCGCAAGGCAGGGGGAGGCCCAGGAGGAGGAAGAGGATGGGGAAGAGGAGGAGAGAAGAAAAGGATGAGGAAGATAGTCTCAAAAATGACCATTTAATTTTTTTTTAAAATTAATTCCGCTTATGTCCTCAATGTTAACGTCCGTTTGCACTGTGGATGGACGGTCACTAACTCGAGGGGCACAAGTGATAAATTAGCAAGAAGTGAGGGGCACAACTGATATTACCAAAAAGATAGGGGCATAACTGATATTGCGATATCTCGGAGGGGCACAAGTGATAAAATCCCATAAATGTATTACAATAATTATTATATATAAATATATATATTATATTTTCAAAATCAAAAGAGACAAAAAATTGCAAAATTAAAAATAAAATAAAATTTTAAAATTTAGAAATTTAAAAAATACAAAGCACTTAAAAATCCATAAATAATTCACTTATAATTAAAAATCCATAAATTGGAAAAAAGAATAAAAATACAGTAATAATAATTAATTAATATTAATTACATATATATTCTGTTGTTCTTAATGGTCTGTCCCTTACACTTACACATTACAAACACATTTTATAAGATATAATAAATTTCATCTCACTTAGTTTTCATTTGCATATATTATTCGTAGGTTGATAGTTGATTTGAGTGTTGATTATGTATCGAGTGCCGTGAGAGCGGCCGATACAACGATTGATGGAACTGACTTGTTTAATACTGCATTCCCTCTAGGGCCGTACACTAGGTACCTCTGACCAATCCCTTATGCAAGTCGTGTGGTTTATATCCTTAATCTTGGACTAGAGATGAACCTGTGCGTCTTGCATGGGTAAAAACATACAGTCGTATTATATTTCTATACACATACACCATTTTTAAAATATCAGTCATAGGTCTCTTTCTCAACTACAAATAAAGGAGACGCAATATGCACATCTAATATCTTGTACATGGATTTTTTTGAGGTCTAGTGCAATTTTACTCTTAATTTTCTAAAACAGAAGGAGAAACATCCTCCATGCATGATATGAAAATTTGGTATTTCATGCACTTCCACAACTATCACTATGACAAAATTTGATATTGTACATGAAAGAAGTTTAAAAATATAATACCATTTGGAAGCTTACGTAATAAGGACTTTATGTATGGGTCAAGAAAATTAATTACTTCCAGTAATTTACCCTCTTTAATATATGTGTAGATGTGCAAATTAGCCACTAGAAACACAAGAAAACTAATTAATTTAGGGATAGGGTTCTATCTGAGTCTAAGCTGCCTTTTTCATAAACAAAAAATGCTCTAAACTTCCTAAAGAAAGATCCATACTCCTTGAGATCCCCCGCAACACCATTTCTCCTTTGGGAAAATAATATGTCATTCTCCCCATCAACTACTAAATTTTATTTGGGCATGTTGATGATGCCTACTTTCTACCACAACTATGTAGATTAGGTCAATAGGAGTATATACTTGTAAGTCGGTTCTCGTCCTTGCTCTCTTAGCTTGTTCCAGACCTTTGAAAACTTTTCCAGGACATTCAAACATTGTTTGATCAACAATTAAGATTGCAATAGAAAAGGAGTTATGACATATACTGACAAATCAATGCATAGATCCATTCACTTACCTTATAAACACCTTAATCTTGAAGATGTCTAGTGGAATTGAGCATAGGATTTGACACCAAAATTTGTAAATGTTGTTGGCTCCTTGGATTTACTTCCAAATATATCTAATTTAGGCCACACTCAAACATATATCCAAATACATGCACCTTTTGTTCTTCTCTCTCTCTCCCTCTCATGCTTCGTAAAGTAGAAATAGAAGCGAATGAATATCTAGTGCATGAACATTCTGAGATAGAACGATAAAACACAAATATAATTGCTATTTTGATAGTTTGGAATAATTAGATAATTACAAAAATGAAACCATTCATTTTTATTGTTCTTCACTATACAGAAGAATAAAGAGAGTACAATAACACATACCACTTGAAAGTCAAAACCCTAATCTTAGGGAGGATTCAATTTTATATCTGATTTGATTAGATAATTGGATGGCGTGAAGACTGTAATTTTTTAATGTAATGCTTCATCTTGCTTTTGAGGGAGGAGATTGCACATCTCTGCTTAAGATTTAAGACATCTACAATTGTCCAATACTCCTTGACAAAAGGTAATGTAGATCTTAGTACAACTCTATAACACTTTCCTTTAAATGTATTATTTAAATCTTTTTCTCACTTCAACAACCCTACATTACTTGATAGCTACAATCAATGGAAGAAATTATCAATTATACATGTAAAGAGAGTGAAGAACATTGTATGGAGTTCTTTATATGCAAATTACTCATTCTCAGCTATTGGGTGCATTTTTTTAGCAAATGTATGGAAAATAAAAAACGATCATTTCTGTTCATTTCAAAATAAATCTATCATTTCTTTTAAGATAGGTAAGAGTTGGATCATGCAAAGCATTGGAGAACACACTATATGATATTTTAGGAGGTTCCCAAGAGGTGTAGTTTCCTTGTTATAATATGTCTTCTTCCAATGGTAGACGCTCATATATAGGGCAGCCATGAACCATAAAACACTCATAAATCCATTCCTAAAGTCCCTACTTTGAAGGGGCACATTGCATCATTCAGATCATAGTCATTGGACGTCATTATTTATTGGCAACCCAACATGCATATAACTCAAACTTCAGATTAATCATGATGCAACTCATGTTTTGATGGAAATAAAAAGGGATGCACAATCAATCACCACGGAATGACCTGAAAACAAAAGGACGTGATACGATGGTGATCGGTTACCTCTAACGATAACATAAAGAAAAAGAATCGCTAAGAAAAAATAAACACAACTTTCTCCACCCCCCCCCCCCCCCCCCCCCCGCTGCGTGCGTGTGTGTCTTTTTGCTCTCACCATTGATCGAGAGGCTAGGATACTTTGATCAGCAATCGGAGGAATTTCTTTAGCAGTTGGATTCTCTTAGTGTGGTGCAAGTCCTGTGGTATATGTGGAAGGACGGAGATTTTTCTATTAAACATGCCTATAAAGTTGTGACTTATCTTTAGTCCTGACAACGGATTACATGGCTTGTTACTGCGAATTCATTTGGAATCTCAAAGTACCAAGCCTCATAGTAGTATTCATATGTCTAATGCAGAGAGGTCATATTCCGACTAAAGAATGTTATTCTAGAATTTTTGTGGGTGCTTCACAAACTTGTCCGATTTGTGGGAATGTGGTCAGGGCAATTGATCATTTTTCTTCTCCTGTGAAAAGACATCCAGGATGTAGCCCGACCTTTGATTTGTTTGGCTGAGTCTCCAAAACATATATATTTTTTTGATTCTTTGTATGTGAATAGGCACCATCCAAACATGGAGATCCTCTTCCTTGTTGAGGTGGTTTGGGGCCTTGGGCTATATGGTTAGTTAAAAATGGGGGTGATCTTTGCCTCTGTGTGGTTTTATGTAGAAAATGTATTTTTCATGTAAGGACTTTTCTCGAGTATTGGATTTAAAAGTTTTCTTTACTTTTGATTTATATATTTTCTGCAGACACCATAACGTGTTTCTCCCTTTTTATCTCAAAATTATTATGGTAGTGTGGTGTGATATAACTCCCCCTACCATCTTTATATAACTCCCCCTACCATCTTTCTCATAGGCTCAAATATAATCTTAGAATGATTGTATCAAACAATAACTATCAAATAACATTTGATCAAATCATATCATCGAATCTCCTTCGATGATTACATTAAATTCTACTGTTCCATATTATTATTCTATTTTTTCCAATCATATAAAACCTTCTCCTCGATATCTTTGAACGGCTATGATTTGTATGAGACCCTCCATTGCAAAATCAAATACAATACTCTTTAAGCCCATTGATTTTCTTAACATATAAAATATTATTTTCATGCGTGATTTCAGAAGGAGAATATTACTTTCAGATGACTAATAATTTATGTCGAAATCAAAGGGTATTAGCATCATTTGAGATGCTAGTTTTTTTAAAGAAAAAGGATGCTAACTTACTAATAGGAATTCCCAATGTATTGCATTGGTGAGTTTATGGAGAAGGATAATACTATGGCTCGGTTCTATGTAGATGAGAGGAGGTGTGTTGAGGACACCTGACGATGGGTGCGACACTTGGATGAGGTGTCATCTTGCAAGATGAGCTTGCACATACCGTGGACGGTCCAGTGCAGAACTAAGTGACGAGAAAGTTACAATGGAATTTAAATCAAGGGAAAGAGTACTAGAATTGGATAAACTATATTGTAATATGGTATAGTTAAATTCCATATAATCCTTGAAGGAGATCTGATAAGATCAAATCTCATTAGGATCTTAACAGAGATTGATTGGATTATAATTGATTGAGATTGACTGTGATAATCAAGTTAGTATTGTATTTGGGCATATATAAGAGAGGATGGCTACTAGAATACCATCACAACCGCGAGGGAAAGAAGAGAAGGTAGAGAGAGGGAATAGAGAGATTTGTCATCGTTCTTCTTTCAGTATTTTTCTTTAATGGTAACCAGGAGAGGTGACTGACTGACTACCATTATACTGTAGTGTCTTCTTATTTGTGTGTTTATCTGATGGTGGTCGATTATGCATCCGCCGATTTATTTCCTTTCAAGTAGTAACAAAGTAGAGGTACTTTCACTATTGTTACCAATAAAGAAGCCTCGGAAGGTCACATGTGCTCCACTCTGACTCCGGCTCGATTTGGATCACAATAATTTTACTATTGTTTGCATTGAACACATCAGATAACTAATCTATGCAATTAGTTTGAAATCCAGCCGTTGGAACTCTTGGGAACGAATCTCCAAACCCAACACAACGATAAAATGTTTGAGATATCTTCTTTGAGGAAATTACTTCATGGATGATTTGGTGATTTCTAAAATATATCTCTTTTGGACTTGTTTGTTAATGATGATTTATTCTCTCCTTTATTTCAGGTCTTGCGAAAATTCATATCATTAGACAAAATTATGGTTCTTGTTTTGTTCAATGATTTATTCACGGATGTCGGTTTATATTTAGTGTATTAACAACAATCTCAGAGAGATATTTAGGACAATATATAGAACCATGTCAGATACGGTGTTCAAATTGAATGTAGATATGATGAGGATGTTTGGAAATTAAATTTGGTGGTCAAAATTTCATCGGCAACAAAACATTAAAAAGATTAATTTCGATGCTTGAAATTGATTGTCCCACAATGAATTTAAAAATTCTTGTAAAAAATTTGCAATTTACAAGTTAATTTCTCTCTCTCTCTCTTAATTATAAGGGCAAAATAGTCAACAATGTTGTTTATCTTTCCACCTGTTTCTTTGTCGAGTCTAGCATAACCCATTACTAAACCATCCTTCCAAATGAACAAACAGAAAAATAAGATAACCCTCCACATCTTCACTTACCCACATAATTTAACCACCATACGGAATCAACCATAAAGTTGTACGAGAATGAAAACAGTTGAATACATATATGAATACGTAATATCATATTCTGATCCATTTCAAAATATGATAGGAATGTGAATACAAATATTAGTTATACGAAAAATGTGTTATCATATTCTTTAAAAAAGAATACGAATATAAAATAAATATCAATCAGATACGGATAATAATAGAAATTCTCATAACCGGCTTAAATGTACATTTTTAGGATGATTTATATACATATAATAAATATATTAAACGTATTTATGATAGCGATTGCATCAACAATATTCGATAGAAGACATAAAATTTTGTAACATAAAATCCTACAAACTATGTTAATAATTGTTAGTCTATTTTAAAATGGATATAAACATAAATGTCAAAATCTATATAAAACAAAGATAAAAGATCGAGTACGAAAATGTTCATGCTCGTTTTCTTCCCTAGCTACTTGAAGATTCCATCCAGTTTTAGTGTGATTATATCATATGGTTACACTTGCAAAAAAAGGATAAGACCCAAATTTTACAAGGACACCTGTAAGGTAAAAAGAGAAGATTGAAACTCTCTCTCTCTCTCCAACCAACTCATCGTTTTTCTTCTCTAGTCAATAAACTTGTATCATTTCTATCTTTTTCTTCCCTCTTCTTATCAAACAAATATATATTTTACCATCACATGATGCAATCCAATATCAGAAAAAACTCAAAATTCGATCTCTCTCTAAAATTCCAATAAATTAAAGTTATAACAGATCCTCCAAACAAGTTAAGAAAGTGACGATAATCCTAACCATTTGAAAGTGTAGAGCATCCCATCAACTTGCTCATGTTGCTCTCCAAGCATGCCAGGCTACCTTGAAGTCTGTTGTGTAACCATTACGTTTGCCGCGTACGTTCTTAAACAAGGATGTAATGCAACATGATGATGATTATGAGAGGCTTTCTACACCAACACTATCTCCCATGAGCCTCCTCAGGCACGAAAGGGTCCCACCATCCTGGCATCCCAACAACAAATCTTCGTTTCAAATATCAAAACAAACAAACAGCTTAGCTCACCCATTTGTTCTAAATAAAGATTACCCTATTATGCATCCAAAATGCTAACACGCAAATCCAATGGATGGAGGACACGAGATGGACGGCATCAATTGTCTTCCACCAGTTGTGGCATCTTTTTGCACGTGTCAATCTCTCGACCCTACCCTCCCCCATCCACTAGCGATGAAAATGCATATAAATATATATGTATCTCATCCGTATTCGTATTGTATTCGTTTTACAGTGGAGGTTGATATGGATATCACTTTGACATTCTCTAATATTCGCATTCATATTCGTATATGTTTCGTACATAAGTATAGTGGTAGATTTATTTATAGCTGTATGTAACAACAATTTATGATTGCATTCATCATTGTTGATATATTTTTTATGAAAACAATATGGGAAAAATGGAGCTGCCCCCTAGGGGTAGCCAACATGGCTGCCCCCACCCCATTTTTCGCAAAATTTTTTAATTTTTTTGGAAAAATATCACCATGTATATTCATTCATATATCCCTTCTAAATGTCACTCGAATTTCGTTAGAAACAGACACTCCTACGGCCTCCATCCAGATGGTATTTTTTTAACGGTCGCAGGATTTTTTAAATCGACCCTGTCTGGATGGATGCCGTAGGAGTATCTGTTTCTGACGAAATTCGAATGATATATATGAGGGATATAGGGATGAATATGCATGACGATATTTTTCAAAAAAAATAAAAAAATACCCCAAAATGGGACGGGACAACCATGTCCCAGGGGGCAGCCCCATCAACCCCAATCAATATATATGATATATCTATTTTATGTATAAATCATCCTAAACATGTATGTTTTAGTTAAATTGTTAAACATTCACGTTATTAATCAAATCCTATCAGTATTCGTTTTATATTTGTATTCATTTTTAAGTATATGATAACACATTTTACATATCTGTCAATATTCATATCCGCATTCATATTTTAAAAATAGAGAACGATATGGTTTTACATATATTCGTATCTTGCCATCATCTGTATCATCGCTCTTTCTCCACCCTCCCTATCCACCCATCTTGAGAGGTAGAAGTATCTTTCTAGTTTCTAACGAAGAAGATTGGAATCTTTGATTTTTTTGTTGAGGCAATAGGTTGGTCAATGGTTACTGTAAAAATATTTTTTAAAAATGTTGATATGTGTTTATACAGATAACATCGTTGGAGAATAAATGAGCACACGCAAGCACTTGTGTACGTAGATCTTGTTAGGAATTGTAAATTAAAGATATGGATTTTCACTTTTGTATTCTTTCCAGTTTTTTCCCAAGTAATATGCACCTGATTTTTTTCCAATTACATTTGTGCCTTCATATTCTTTCAAAACTCACATTAGTACCTTTTTATCAGTGCGATTCACTAGTGTAATAACGAAAGGATGCTAATGTGAATTTTATAAGAATATAATGACATGAGTGCAATTGTAAAAACTTAGGAGCATAAATGTTACACATATTGGAAAAAAGAAGTACGTTGTTGGGTTGTATGTAACTTCTGTATTCATCACCTTCTCAACCATTGATCAGTCTCGAGATTAATGATTGCAAGTGGTTTTGCCATTGTAATGCACTAGATGTACATAAAAAATTTGTGGAATAAAAGGGCATTTATATCATGTTTAATATTAGCTCGCATCAACATTAAAGTTAATGTTAGTTGAATTTAAAATTTATTTTGTTTTTTTCACTTTGAAAAGTATCTCATTATTTATTGTGCATTGTTTGGACTTGATTGTAATTTTTCTATAATTTTTTTCAGTACAAGTAAAACCTCATGGACGCTCGAATTTTCGGTGCTTCCGAAGCAACCACCCCATTTTTTAATAACTAACATCTTTCAATATATGTATAATACACCAGAAATACTCACAAAGTATTGATGTGTTATATGAGAGGGGAATTACCACTCTACAACTTGTGCTTAAATATTTTGAGCATTCTCTCAATCGATTTTGAACACAATAAGCTGTCAAGATTAATTTTCACAGGTTAAAAATGTTGCGAGAGTAAGGTTCCCCTTCCTTTTTTAACTTATTTATTTCATATCATTGTAATAAAAAGAGCAACTTATGGTTCCCGACAATGTGACGTTTTTATTGAATTCTTTAGGTTTTTTATGTGGTTTTTAAAAAAGGAATATTTACATCCATAACTATGAGTAATTTCATAATTACATACATAGCCTTACATAATCGCAAATTACATGAGAAACTCCAGATAGTCACTTCATATCACACTCATAATCTTTTGTTAGTTTAGTCTATTAACTCAACCACATCATTGAATTAATCTAACCTATATTTCATCCAACAGCTATTATTAAAATGTAAATAAATTTAAATTAAAAAATTCATAATCCACCCACCCCAATCCTCCTCCACCGACACCCTCAACCCTCCAGCCCCGCCCCCCAATGCCCCTTCTCCTCCATCATAGCCACATGAAACCCCTCCCCTCAGGTGTCCTATGACTGAGCTGACACCCTCAACCCTCTAGCCACGTCGCCCGATGCCCCCTTCTCCTCCATTATAGCCGTCTGAAACCCCTCCCCTCTAGCCTCCTATGCCCGAGCCGACACCCTCAACCCTCCAGCCTCATCGTTCGATGCACCTTCTCCTTCATCGTCACCAGCTGAAACCCCTCCCCGCCATCGGCAACGTGTTCTTCGTAATATGCCAAGGCCAATTCTGAGCGTATATACATAAGGTGGACATGAGGAATCGTTCTCATCGTCATGGAGGAAGGAGCAATCAATGGCACCTTTTACAAATGTAATTCAGTTTAAGGGGCAAAATGATCAAAATTTGACGGAGTCCGTCGAAGATAACAAAGAGGATGGATGCAAGCTAGCTAATACATGGTAATACTGTGTAAGAGTTAACCATTACTTAGGGTTTCTCATGTAAATCGTGATTATGCAGGATTATGTATGTAATTACAAAATCACTCATATCATGTGTGTAAATATCCCTTAAAAATGAATTTATTGGAATCCATTTTTGGATTTTAGCATTTTTTGCGGATAGGGTGAACCTTAATCGTGTGTGTGGGGGGGAAATGGGGTTGCCTCCTAGGAGGAGCTAACTTAGCTTGCTGCCCTATTTTTCCAATGTTCTATTTTTTTTGAAAATTTCTTCCATGAATATTCATCTCTATATCCTCATATTATGCAATAAATCTTCGTGTGAAACAGAGACTCGGACGACCTTCATTTAGAAAGTTATTTTTAATGATCGCATAATTGTTGAAATCAACCTTATCTGGATGGAGGTTGTAGAAGTCAGACGACCTTCATTTAGAAAGTCTCTGCTCACGTGAAATTTAAATGACATAATATAAGGATATATTGATGAATATTTACGGAAGAAATTTTCAAAAAAAATTAAAAACACAGGGAAAATGGGGGGTTGTGTTTCCTCCAAAGTCCATCATTATCCTTTTAGAAAACCACATCTTCCGGCCAACTGTATTCCATATTACATAAAACAATATATCCATTATCTGTTGCATTTATCCATGAATAATATTCGCGGTTATATACCCAACGTCGTACGATATAAAAATATGCTTTTAAATTTGTGTTACTATAAACTCATTTTGATGTATATAGCTTTATATGTGAGTTTGTTTCGCATAGTTGATCCTATAAATATTTTATAAAGTGTGTGTTGCTCAATGTTCTAAAATGGTTAAGCCTATCCAAATTGTTAAGTAATAACATCCAATTCTTACAAATCATGTTCAAACTCTTCGAATATTAGATGTGAAAATATGTTTGGAATGTTACACACAATAAGTGGTTAGATTGTTATTAGATCATCTATTACACCTCTTTTTATAATATTCGTCCCGTTTTTATCCTTCAAAAATCAACCACTCAGAACAAGAGATGAACCTCACATATCCTTTATTTTTGGAGAAAAAATCGAATAATATTTGTTTTTTGATAAAATTACGTAAAAAGCCCTGAACTATACACCCCAATTTTAATGTGATAACTGGACTTTAAAGTTATCAGATGACACTCGATCTTCAAGGTCTGAAAGACAATACAAACAAATAAATTTCAGTAATCGTATATCTATAGAAACAAATCTTGAAGATTGACTACTGCCTTATTATTTTTTTGAGTTAAGATTCGACATTGAAATTGAGTGTATAGTTGGGGTTGTCTCATGTAATTTACCATTTTTTCAATACAAAACTGACACAGACATTTTTGCAAAATTTCCTATAAGATCGGCGTTGAGTCAAGTGTCCTGTCAAATAATGTAAAGAGAAATCGACAAAGAAGGTAAAAAAATCCAAATAACCGAAATTGCTGCTTTGTTTGTATGCAATCATCCAATCCCATCAATGTTTAGTTTATTATCCGTTATCCCGCACCTGCATATATCTACAGTGATTAAAAGTGACCATATGGATATCTTTCAATCCAGTATGGATAGGGATTCCACCCCACACATCCCTACGTCTGTTTTCAAAGTTGGATATAGATATACAGATACTGATATGATATTATAAGATATCCTAAGTCCTACTATTTATTGTATTACTTTATGTCGTAATTAAAATAGTTTTAAAAAATTATTGAAAATAGTAGAGAGAATATTAAGCGATTGACAACAAGGATTGTCGATGTAGAATCCAACCCAAACATAATCCCTGATCAATACTCACGAAGCCTGAGAATGCATTATAAATAGCGTGGATTAATACTTGACAAATTAAACTTAAGTATTTTTCAATGGTTGTTAACGAATACATTTTTAAGTTTAAACCCAACAAACTGTGAATGTTAATTTTCTTCGATAATAGTTCGGGTTGGGAGAATAACGTGATAACAATTTTTATTGTACAATTTTGTTTTATCACAGTTATGTACTGCCATTTACATATAATGTTTATAAGGAGTACATAAATATATGGAAAAAAATGGGGTTGCTCCTTACGGGCAGCTAACATGGCCTCTTTGTCCCCTATTTTCGGTATTTTTTTATTTTTTTTTGAAAAATATCGTCGTGTTCATTCATCTATATATCCCTCCTACATGTCATTCCAATTTCGTGTGAAATAAAGACTCTTATGTCTTTCCATCTAAAACATGTAATTTTAACGGTCTTATAATTGTTGTAATCGACCTGTTCTCGATAAAGGGCATATGAGCCTTTATTTATGATAAAATTGGAATGACATGTAGCAGAGATATAAATGAATATATATGGTTATATTTTTCAAAAAAATAAAAAAAAACATCGAAAATAATGCATGGGCAGTCATGTTGGCTGCCCCAAGGGACAACCCCATTAAACCTTAAGAGTGTGTTTGGTTGGTGGGTTTTCTGAGGGTTATCTGGGGGTGGGTAATCCGTATTTGTTTTAGTGTGTTTGGTTGGTGGGTTAAGGGTTGGGAGGGTTTGTGTGATGTGATTGTATTGGAATTTGAAAAAGTTGATAGTTATTATGATATGATTGTATTGAAATTTGAAAAAGTGGGTGGTTTTTGTGATGTGATTGTATTGAAGTTTGGAATATTGAGTAGAAGTTGAGTATTTTATGATTTTTAGATGATATGATGGTATAATATATAATTTTTTTGATGGGAAGGGGGTGGGTCGCACTAGTGGGTTAAAATGGGGGTTTTGGGGGGTTACCCACCCAAAGTGGGAGGTAACCCCCAATCCGAACGGGGGTCTAAGGGTGTGTTTGGTATGTGGGTTAAGGTGTGTTAAACTAGTAGCAGGTAACCCATTTTTGTGTTTTGATATTTGGATATAGGGTTAAGCTGAGAGTGAGTTAGAAGAGGATTTATTATTGATATGATTGTATTGAAAAATTGAAAAAGTGAGTAGTTATTGTGATGTGATTGTATTGAAGTTTGAAAAAGTGAGTAGAAGTGGAGTATGTTATAATTTTTATATGATATGATGGTATAATATATTATTTTTTATGGAATTTATGATTGATTGATTTATTTATTTTTCTAAAAAGATAAAAAGTGAGGCCCACGTAGGAGTGAGAAAGAATGGGGTAAGGGGGTAAACTCCCATATGTGCGTTAAAGTGGGTTAAACTGGTAGCAGGTTACCCATTTTTGTGTTTTAGTATTTGGATAGAGGGTTAAACTGATGGTGAGTTAGAAGTCGGATTGTTGTGATATGATTGTATTGAAGTTTGAAAAAGTGAGTAGTTATTGTGATGTGATTGTATTAAAGTTTGAAAAAGCGAGTAGAAGTGGAGTAGTTTATAATTTTTATATGATATAATGGTATAATATATTATTTTTTTGGAATGTATAAAAGAGAAATGATTTATTTAATGTATTAAAAAAGAGAGGAAAAGTGAACTCCACATAAGATAGAAAAAGAGAAGTTTGTGTGGGTAAACCCAAAAGGGATTTAACCCCAAGCTGAACGGCACCTAAGTGCATGTTCGGTACGCGAATAGGGCCACGGGAATAAGGGGGAATAAGGGGAAAAAGCCATCGCGAGGTGTACGGCTATTCCCCGATTTTTCGCCCCCGATGGCTCTTCGCCCGCGACCTTATTCCCCTCCTCCCCGTGCCCCTCCCCGCCCACCCATCCCGCGCCCCTCCCCCGCCCGCCCATCCCGCGACCCTCCCTCGTGCGACGTCGTCGACGCTTCCCCACCGTTGCCTCGGATCCTCTGGGACCCACCCTCCTCTGACTTGCCGATGGTAGGCCTCCTTTTGGTCGGGTTCTGTGGGAACCTCTTCCGTGTTCTTCGCTCGAGGTATGCCTTTCACTGTTTGTGGGGTGTGATGGGTCATCCCGCTGCTTCTTTTGACCATTATATCGGCCACTGTGGTCTTGATTCCTCTGCGGAGGTCATGGAATCGATGGAGTCTAGGGTTTCCAATGGCTATAAATTGGGTCGGAGGAGGAAGTCGAGTGGCTTATCTGCCGCTACTGGAGTGCAATTTGCACTGGGATTGTGCTTTCACATATCTTCTAGCATTTGGTGGATCACCAGGTACATTCGAAAGCCCTCCCTCACCTTTTTTGTGCTTTGAAGTTCATGGGTTGTTACATATCTCCTTGCGTTGCTGAAGGATGCTTTATTTGGTTTGGGGTTCAAGATTTCCGGTGCTTTATGATGTCTTATATGCTTGCTGCTTGTCACTGTTGAATGTCTCTCCAAATTCGTTGCTGTGATTTTTGTTGATTTTGGTCCGAGAGCAACCTATGAGGTGCTCTTGGATCTGAACTTGTTGGCATCACACCCAATTTGTCGGCCGTGAGGGGTTGGTCGCCTTACTGGTGCTGAATGATGGTCTGTGATGCTTGGCTGTTCACAGGAGGGGTTTGGAATACCCATGTCTGGATTTGGTGGTCGAGGATGTTAATATGTTGCTTGAGAGCTCCTACATTGTGCTCGATGGTGTCCTACCTTGTTTGATTTAACTCACGGATGTGGGTTTTGGTTTAACATAGTTGAGGCAAATGTTTTTGTTGAAGGGATGGGAGCAGCCTATTTGGTGCTCGATGGTGTTATTATGATGCTAGAGAGCACCTTCGATGGTGTTCGGTGGAGTCCTACATTGTCCTCTTTACCTGAAGGCTGCTGGATGTTGCTTAATGATGGTGGGCTGAATATTTTTCACTAATCTGATGGCCGATGGTTCCTATTGATTAGTGAGTTCAGTACCTCATTGAGGGTAATTTATCTCTGACGTCCTATTTGGTGCTCGACGATGTTATTTTGATGGTGAAGGGCACCTTGGTTGGTGTTCGATGGTATCCTATCCTGTGTGTTTTATCTCATGACTGTTGTGTATTCCTTTTCGATGAGGGGTTGATGGTTGTTATTGATTGTGGACTCCTTAATTAGGCTAATTTTATTGGCCAATTGGTTGTTGGTTGAGAGCACCTACTAGTTGGGAGCACTAATTTGGTTGAGAGCACCTACTAGTTCGGAGCACTAATCTGGGATCTAATGACCTGTGTGGTCATTATCTTGGTTGGGAGCAGTAATTTTGTGGTCTACCTTATATTAGCGGCATTGCATCGGAATCATGGTTGATGTTTCTTACTGATTCTCGATTCCTATACTTGACCGAGGCTAAATATATTTATTTGGCTGAGAGCAACGTATCTGCAGCTTGATGATGTTCTTTTTTTGTTGAGAACACCACACCTGTGTTCAATAATGTGATTCCAATACTTGACCAACGCAAAAAAAAAATTTGGCTAAGAGCAACATATATGCTTTTCAATGATTTTATTTTTGGGTTGAGAACACCTCAAGGGTGCTCTACGATGTGTAAATTTGGATTCAACCTGCGTTGGAATTCACGAAAGGGTTTAACTTCATTTTCAAGGTAGATATGATGTGAACACAGAGCGGGATTTATCCCGTGGAGATCGGAGATGCTCTAGCCTATCACCTTGCAGTTTTTATCCAAGATCTCTAGCAAGCTAGATTCCTACTCCTCGGTCAATCGCGAACTGATGATGACCAGAAATTTCATCTTTTTTTCCGCAAGGAAGGCATACTTCAAGGTTGTGGGTAATGGTTTGAGCTTAGGTAAAGTATGGTCATCGAGGAAACCTGGCTTAATCGATTATAGCTCTGTGCTGGTAGTGGCTGGATCTGTCTCTGAAGTAACTGCTACCAACTCATTCAGCTCTGGAGTCGGATTATCAAAAGTATCCAAGCAATCGGTGAAAGCCATGTCCGACTCATCATCCTCATCTTCTATGTCATCAAAGATTTAGGGGGATGCATTTTCTGTATGATATGTGCTAAGTTCCTTCTTAAGGATCTTGCAAACCGCCTCATGTACAAGATTCTCTCCATCAGAGAGGGACTCGTCAGTGCTAGATGGGTTTTGTCTCCATGGCCCAACGGTGTCTACATGAACACAATCTGCTTCTTATGAAGTGTACTCGGTGCTTGATTCGGAATCTAGCCTCTGTCACCTTATCTGCTTCATCTCGAGTTCCTCATCTCCGCCTAGAGTTTGGAACTGAATTATCTCAATTTTATAATCAAATTGGCTGCTACTGGATGCATTGCATTGGACTCTTGGGTGATGGTTACTAATGATTCTCGATTTCAATAGTTAAATGAGGCCAAATTTTTTTTATTAGGCTGAGAGCAAGGTATTTGCTGCTCGATGATGTTATAATTTTCGTTGCCTCAATGATGCTCTTGTGTGAGATTAAATTTGTTCTTTACCTCACTGATGTTGATTGATGCGCTTTGAGGCCGCGCTGATAGTGCCTGCATTGCATTGGAGTCTTGGGTGATGTTTATTACTGATTCTCGATTCCAATACTTGACTGAGAGCTAAGTAGTTGCAGCTCGATGATGTTAAATATTTTTGAACACCTCAATGGAATCTTGGGTGATGGTTACTAATGATTCTCGATTCGAAAACTTGACTGAGAGCTAAATAGTAGTTGTTCGATGATGTTAATTTTTTTTGTAACACCTCAATGGTGCTCTACGATGTCAGTACTTGTGGGGTTAGTCTGATGGATGATGACTGATGCGTTGTGATTTGCCTGAGAGCTACCCATTAGGTGCTCGATGATGTATTGTTTTACCTGGCAGCTACCTGTATTGCTCTGTACTCTGATTATTTACGACACTGCTGCTCTATGATGCTGTGTTGGTCGCATGGCTGCTGTTTTGGTTTGTGTTTTGGTGCTCTGCTCTGTGTTTTGGTCTAAGATGATTTGTACATTTTATTTTGGTTCATAATGCCTGCAGTGGTCGGTGCTCATTGCAGTTGACATCATCTGACTTGTACTACAGAATGTTCACTGCTGGTGCGGGATCGTCTGAGGTACACCTTAGGGACGACGATTCCTAAGTCCATAGGGTGAAGTGGACACCCTCTATGGATGAATGTCTTCTTCAGCTGTTCAAACATCACTTTGATGTTGGCGACTGGGTTGGAGGATCTTTTACATCATCGGCCTGGCACAGTATAATAGAGAAGTTTAACATGCACACTGGGAATAACTGGGACAAGGCGAATCTCAACAATCGATGGAAAACCATCAAGAAGGACTACACTGCTTTCGTTTACCTCATGTCGAAGAGCGGTTGGGGATGTGACCCACTGAGTTGTATCGTGGTCGTACCTGACGAGGAGGCATGGCTCACGGTGAGTAACTGCATGTGCACCTACTTTAACGCTGCATAAATTATAATATACTCTCATCATTTTACATTGCACTCAGATTGACAAGGCGTACAAGCCATATCGGAGGAAGTCTTTCCCCCACTTCGGTCTGTTGGAAGCAATTGTTGGAGACTACACCGCGAAGGGAATATTTGCCTTCTCCTCCCAGACAGCAACCCCTGGTTCCTTTGCTGCATTTTTTGAGGGTGATGCTGGTACGCAACAAGCTTTTGAGGAGGATCTCGAAGGGGACAACGAAGCTCCTGAGGTCCCCGAACACGGGGAAGGTGCTGACCCAAGTACGCAACAAAGTTGGAGGAGAAGACGTCGAGATTCAGGCGCGCAGGCAACAAGCACGAAGCGTTCACGCAGTGACGGTGCCCCCTTACCGTCACAGATGTTGGGAGAGGACGTCGTCCGTTTGACGACGCAAATGTTGGAGCTGCAGAGGGAGCAGATCCAAGCGTGAACTCCGAAAGATCCGCACCAGGGGGTGGAGGAGCTTCTGGATGAGCTTGAGGCACTAGTTCCGGGCCTACCTGCCGAGGCCCAAATTCGTCTTGCCTACAGCCTTCGTGACCCATACGAACGAATTATATTCAACCGGGCCAAGTCTGTGCCTGCGAAGTTGGCTGCGTGGGTAAGCATCCAGTTGGGCAAGGATTAGTTGCTCAACACCTCATCTGTCTGACTGTCTGTTGGTCTACCTTTTAGATGTTTGCTGCTTTTCTTTTATTTCGTTAGCACCTTTTCCTTTCTTAAGTTGTCTTCTTGGCATGTTGAACAATATTTGATGATTTAACTTTAGATGTCATGTAATAAGTAACTTTCTTGACGGTCTTTTCTCGCATGAAATAGGATAAGTTCATAGCTTCCGTACATGTGTCCTACAACAATTGCCTGTTGTGATTGTTGGTGGTGTTCAATTAATGAGAATCAATATGGAAATGTATGTTTTCTCCAGGTCCCATGGAGGGAATGGCGGCAATCACCGCAATGAGATATAATTTGGTCATGTTGAATATGACATACCTGCGTGCAGTGCTAGAGGATGACGAGGAGAACCTGATCGATGGAGCCGGTTACATCCCGAGACAGCTACAGCATAGGTCAGTGCGTACAGGACATGTACGGATTCGAGAGATGCTAAATGGACACGTTGTCCGATCATATTCTATTTTCCGAATGTACCCCGATACCATTCTACGTTTATACACCCTATTAAAGGTTCGAGCTGGCCTAAAGGATTCAAGGCACCTCAAGTAAGAGGAATCTCTCTGCATTTTCTTGTATTATCCCGACCACAATGCAAAGAATTGTGTGCTTTCTGAATATTTTCAACACTCTGGTGATACAATTTCGAACCACCTCAACGACATTCTCATACGCATCGTCTCCCTCAGAGATCAGTTCATCCGATTCCCAGCTGCTGACTGTCCGGTACCAGATGTTATTCTGAACAATAGGAACTTTTATCCTTATTTCAAGGTACTCCTGCATGATGGATTTAGAATGCAACTTATTTACATAAGAATGTCTATTTAATTGAACCATTTTGCAGGATATCATCGACGCAATCGATGGCATGCTTATCCCCACAAATGTCCCTGCGAATGTGGCTCCAAAGTTTCGGAGCAGGCACCAAACCATAGCACATAATGTCATGGCGTTTGTGGACTTCAGTTACATATTTATATACGTCGCCGCCGGATGGGAAGGTTCAACCGCTGATATGAAGGCGGTAAGGTGGGCTTTAGACGAGGGAGGCTTTCATGTACCTCCGGGAAGGAAGTTCCTGCTCGACTGTGGATATGCAAACACGGAGAGCTTCCTCACCCCATATCATGGTGTTATTGCACACCTACCCCAGTTCAGGGCTCGAAGGGGACACGCATATCACCGGCCTGAGGAGTTGTACAATCACATGCATTCACAACTCCGGTCTTACATCGAACGAACTTTTGGCATCATGAAGGCCTGCTTCAAGGCCATAACTGAGCGACCGTTTTACAGTTTCGAGAAGCAAGTTTTGGTTGTCATGGCATGTTGCATCATCAACAACTTCATCCGTGAAGTCCAGGGCGAGGACCATATATCAAGTGCATTCACTCTTGAATCAACTCAAACTGGGTCGTCTGTAGACCCCAGTCCCAATGACGAAGAATTTGACAACACTGCTGCAGGTAGCGACGTCAGGGTTTCCGAACAGGAGATCCGAGCTGGGAAGTTGTTACGTGATGCTTTGGCAACGACCATGTGGGAGAATGCGTAGCGTTGATTTTATGTTAATTACGTGTAGCTTTTGTTACCATTGTGCCGCCTCCACCGACTATTTCGTACTACGTTCTTGTATTCTCTACGATGCATCGCACATTACGGTACAATAAACGCCTTCCATGGATTATTATCATGATTTCTTACTAAAGTACATCTTAAACTTTCTGCAACGTCCTTATGATGATTCCACCGTTATAACTTATGATTTAATAATGCGGTGTCGATCTTGGCTGAGCAGCCACAGTAGTGGCGTGGCTTAACCGACGTTACTGTCATCGTTATTTTCGATGTGGAAATTCAAATCTGAGGGAAATCTATATAATGTCTTTAATATTTTCTGCATTGATAGGTTTCATTATTTCAGCTCCATTTCGTTTTCCCTTACTTCAGCATCCGATCTGCTATACTTCCATATCGTCGCGCGGTTATTGACAAGTATATGTCAGCTATAATGAGATATTATATCACACCACTTCTAATAACAACCAACAACTTTACCTAACTTTCAAACCTTATTCCTTATCCCTAAAACCCAACCGAACAGAGAATAAGCCTTATTCCACCTTATTCTCCTTATTCTTATTCTCCTACCGAACGGAGAATAGACCTTTATTCCCCTTATTCTCTATCCTTATTCCTGGTTATTCTCCTACCGAACGGGCCCTAAGTATATACTTCTCTTAATAAGGGCACAACCAATATATATATTTATATAATATTAAAAAATTTAGACCCACTTTATATATAGAATTCAGAAATAATTGAAAAATGCAAACTCCTGCTGATGGGAATAAGGATCCAGAATATAGAAATATGAAATTCACAGGCATAGATTAACAACAAATTGCTTCGTTTACTATTCTTAATCAGTCAAAGGCAACAGTAGTATGAATAATTATTATGGTATTATTCCGCACATAGATTATCTTGACAGTGATTTGATGTGACTATATATCTTAGGGTCTGAGAGCATAGGATGTCTGACTTGGCCTCAGTAATATGACAAAGATGATGTGGACATTTAATCGTTGGAGATTGTGTGCCAGAGAACGATGACGTGTGTTGTTTTAGATGGATAGAAAGAGATAGATTCTCCGTTTCCACCCCCATTCTCCATTATTCTCATCGCCTGTATTTGTGGATGCCCACAAAACTGCTGCAAAAGTCAGTAATTGATATCTAATTGAACTGGGTATTAAATAAAAGAATATTACTTTCGGATGCCTATTTCTAATTATTTACTTAGTATTATCAATTAATTTTAAAAATAAAAATTGGATTTCATGCCTCCATTTTTTAGCTTTTATCAGATGCTCCCTCTGAGATATTGCAATATCAGTTATAACCTTCACTTTTTTGAATATCAATTGTACCTTTGGCTTCTTGTCTATCTACCACTTATTTTCCTCAGGTTAGTTGTTGTCCATCCCAACGCAAATAGACGTTAACTTTGAGGATCCAAGGGTAATTAAATTCTTAAAAAGGTGGTTGTGGTCTTTCCTGCCCATCCCACCCCCCCATCCCATCCTCCTCCGCCCCAGCTTCCTCCTCCGGCCCCCCCTCCTCCTCCAACTCCTCTTCATTCGTCAATGTGCTGCTCTAATGGTCCAGATCACATTCATCAATGAACGAATAGTGAGCAATGATTATTCCTTGGATGGTTTTGATCACGTCTTATACTGATCGAACGGATCGTGACACCCTTCAATGATAAAGATACAAAGGCTACAAGTGCGACATGTGTTGATACTTCAACATTGGATGGAGATAAAAGGGGGCATTCGAATGGTTGTTGTTCAACTCCCCTCTTCCTCTTTGATTCCCATAACACGACAGATAAATCGGCTACATCAATCGAGAGGTGATCTTGCTCCTTCTCTAGCTTCGTTCACGAGCCAAGTAATGGAGCAAGCCTTGTTGATATTGGTCTTTCTTCTTCGGTGATTGGCAAAGAGAAATGGTTTGGACCCGACAAACCTCTCAAATCAAGATGAGGAGCAGGGATTGGTGGGTTCCCCTCCCTTCTTCTACGATGTGTTCTAAGATCATGGTTTTAGAGAGGAGACAACAAACGGAAGTGGGAGGGCACCTCCTGGATGGATTGGAGATGGAGGTGGGAGCTTTTCTACAAGATATGCCACTCTTAACTACACCATGATTTGATTAAACTATGGTTAAGTTTTACTTATTGACGACCAAAGTAATAGACAGGCACAAGTGATAGAACGACGAGAAGTTGGGAATACAATTGATATTCCCAAAAGGGAGGGGTATAAATGATATTGCCATATCTTCGAGGGGCATAATGAAAAACATGAATTCACCCTTACTAATTCATGGGAATTATTTAATGTGTCGTTTCATTGTAGGAGGATAAATTGTAATTTCTCAAAAAAATCAATATTAATCAATTTAATTAAAAGTGCTCAAAATTTTTAATTTATTTGAGCAAGTTGACAAACCCAAAACTACCCTAATTATTTATGTCATTTCTATTGTAGTATTCGTGCACTTAGGATTAATCAAAAATATTATTAAATCAATTTATCAATTAAGGAAAGTGATTAAAATTATATCAGTTTAGGATTTTTTGAGATCAACCACCTAGTGGTAGATCTTAGATAATTTTATTCTTGAAAATAATTAGGTTTAATATTTATTATAATTAAATATTGAAATTCATTTTGTTTGCATTCAAAAAGTCATAAAAAATTTATATTGCATCCTAAGATTCCAAAAAATTATAGTATATTTATTTCATCATATTTTGCATCGTTGCCATGTTTTGTATTTTTCGGACATCGTTTGATCGACTTTTACATTTTAGTCCCTAAAATAGGCCAAAATTACATTTTGCACCCTTTATTGCATTAAAAATTACAAAAGCAAACCGCCTCGAAATCCACGTACGAATTTTGATAGACATAATTCTAAGTTGATCCTTTAGCTCCTTGTGTTCGACCTTGGGACTTGTCCAAGTAAAATAAACATAAAATAACGTGATTGAAAATTGATTAAATTATTTGTGGTTATTTTCTTGACCGATTCCGATTGCCGCCTACAATGAAACGACTAATCATTATCGTTTTTATGCACGATCATAAATACATCTTCTTTAACACATCAAATTTCAGACTCGTCAGATGGTGCCGTTGCCGGGGAGGCAAATGGCTTAGTTTTGTATTTTGAAAATTTTCGTTCGATTTTCCACATTCGGGTAGTCTGACCCCCAAATTTCTCATTGTAAATTCTATTTGTTTTCCTGCATTTATTTTCAGCATTTATTTCTCTTGTCTATTTTATTATTCTTGAGTCACTCTCTTACATTATCACTCTTATTTTTCTTGCGAGGAACACAATGTACGTGGAGCGGTTTTTCAAGAAACCGAAGCATCTTCACTGACTTCCGAAAAAACCGCAATTAATTTAAGATCGAGTCGAGTCGTGAGAGAGTAGAGTCTAGGTTTTTAATTTCTGTAAATTTTAAATTTCTGTAATTAATTGCTCATTTACAACGATGTCCGTTTGGACTCTCGTATGTGTAAAAAGACCTTAAACTTTATTCTGTGGTGTGTCGTGGCCTGTTTCACTCTCCGGCGAGGGTGGGGCCCGACTTGAGTGGCGATTAGGATAGACTTGCACATACAGCTCTTAGAGCATTTTAATTTTTGAATGTGCTCATAGGAATTAGGTCACACTTCACTATTAACTAAGAAGCATATTAGATCGTTCAATTTAACCAAATTTAATTCAATTCTTTCCCGCTAATAGAACTTTCGGATTAGGTGCGGTTTTCCATCAGCTTGCAGTCATTTAGAATAAATTTTCAAATTCTGTCTAGCATCCCACATGGAGATTGCGAGGATTCACTGTAAGTCTTCTAACTGAGTATACATCATTGTTTTTATGTGCATCGGTTTTTCTCGAATTTCTCCCTCTTATTTTGTCACATAATTTTTAAAGGAAATCGGGATTGGATGGTAGACATATATTTGTGCTCATTTAATTCTTCAGTGATTGCCTAATTAAAATTGGGACTGCTAAATATAACTGATTTTAAATTAATCCATAAAATCAAGAATTTTTACGGGAGAGCAACCCCGACATTGTTTGCTTTTATCTTGCAGCGAGGAGAGAGACACACACTAAGTTAGAGCCAAGCCAGGATTTTCATATAGACTACTTATTTTAAAAATGATTAGCTACTTCTCAGTGAGGAATACGGGTAGCCGGTAAACGGTCTCGACTTCCTTAGTTGGGTGGTTTAAAAGACACCGCGTAAGGCTCCATCCTTAAGTAACACGGGTAGCCGTTTTATGGTCTGTACTTACACTATACTTGTTGAAAGTAGATACAATCAATCGTACAAACTCGGGACAGTCTTTAAGAAAATTTAGACACCTAACAACTCATTAAACAATTTACAAGATTTGAATTCTCACCAATTAAAAATTGACAAGATAACTGGCTGAACTCTCACGGCCTTCACCGAGCGAGTTGGTGAAACAAAACTTTGTATTTTGTTTGATTTGTGCGTAGAACTTAGTTAATCATCGAATACCGCATACTTGTACCTAGATCATGAACCATGGACCTCTTGTTGATCTTTTGAAATCGAGAATGGAAGATTGTGGTAATTTTTGTTCGGACTCCGCGGACCCTTTTTAGACTCTTGGTATGTGCATATTTATTAAGTAGTTTTCTCATTACATTTAATTATAATTTGATATTATTAAAAAAATAAAAAACAATGCATTTTCACTGTTTGACATGTGAAAAGTCTTAAAAATTCAAAAATTGCATATAAAATTATATTTGTTTTAATTTTATGCATTTTCTTGTATAAATTTCACTCATTAATCATTTTTCTAACTCAAAAAATTGAAAAATACTAAAAAGCTTAAAAAAATCACAGAACATTGAAGAAAATAAAAAATAGTGATTTTAGTTCATGTTTGAAAATAATTAGTTTGTGTTTTTAATAGAAATAATTTTCAAAATTTTCGATTTTATGTGGTATTTTTAAATTGAAATCCTCGGGCTCACATTGCTAACAATCTCCGACTAGTCCTCAGAACCATTCAGGAACAATCCTTAAACCCATACTCATTACATGCTGGTCAAAAACCTTTTGTGTCAAAGGTTTGGTAAGAGGATCAGCAACGTTGTCGGCAGAGGCCACCTTGGTGATAATGATGTCACCACGCTTTTCCACATACTTTCCAGTCTCTAAGGTTCGAAGGCACTCTTACTCGGGACCACCTTGTGTTCAGGGACACCTCTTCCGTGAACCCTATTCCTACAATTCCTTCTTCTTTCTGGAGGGAGGACAAACCCACACTGTTTCTCTCTCTTACTAAAACACACTGAGGAGAACTCTTACCTCGATGATGCTTGTTCCAATTCTTTTCACTCTACTAACTCAAATCCATTATCTTATGAAGGTGAAGAAGAAGAGAAGAACTCGCAAAAGATGCCTCCCAAGATGTCCTCCAAGAAAGATCATGAAGATGAGCCCAATGAAGATCCAATGCAAATGATTTTTACGAGATTAGCCGCGTCTGAGCAACAACAACTTTTACTGAGGGAGCGGATAGAGCAGTTGAATGTTGGGGGAGAATCGCCAATGGAAGCTACATACAATCCTGGGCAATACAGGGTTATAAATTACTTGCAGCCACCTCAGCTAGAGATTCACCATGAACTGAAGGCACACTTTCTAAGTCAGTTACCACAATTACATGGTAATGCAAATGAAGAACCATATGAATTTTTGCGAGACTTGGAGCTGATATGTTCTAATCAGAGGCACTCGCAAGTTAGCCAAGACTACATTCGTCTCACTGCACTACCTTTCGCCTTGAAAGGGAAGGCAGATTACTGGGTGAAAAACTTAGGAGTGATTGTGACTACCTATGATAGGTTCAAAAACCTATTCTTGAAGAAATTCTACCCTCTGAGTCGGACCAATCAAATGAAGACTCGCATCACCAGTTTCTCTCAGATGTCTATGAACCACTTCGTAATGCATGGGATCGATTTAAAGATCTGCTACAGAAATGTCCATGCCACGACCTGGATAACAACATCCTAGTTCAATCACTCTACTCTGGCCTCAACTACGAGACTCAAGGGTTAGTCAGCGCTGCCTGCGGAGGCAATTACACATCACAAGGAGCTGAGGCCGTCTGGAAAATACTGGAACAGATGGCGGAGACAAGCCATTCACAAATCGCCAGTATAGCATACACTGATTCCCTTAATACCTCTCAAGCCAAAGGAGGAAAGTAGATTGTCGCAGAGATAGCAGAAGATTTGATCCTAAACATGAACATAATAGCTAATAAATTGACAGTTGTGGATCAAATTCATAAGAGAATGAACGACATCAACAACAGGATTCCCCAATTCCCAAAGCAAATGGAGGAGCTCACTGAGAAGATATCCAAGATGGGGATGCCTACTGCGCCTACAACCCCAATCTATCATGTACATCATGTCCAGGAGCAGCCAGGATCAGGGCAACAACAACCATGGGTTCAAGATCAATCCTATGCCCAACCTTCCTAGCAATCACCTCCACCAGCCGAAATTATTGAAGAAACCCCTCCACTGACATTCGAAGTAAATGACATTTGTACACACAGGACAAAACCCGATAGGGTAATATGGGGGACCGTCAACAATATCAACATCCACCCACTTTTTATAATACCACATTTCCTCCAGCTCCATAGCACACTCAGAATAATGCAACATTCCAACACTCGAAGCAGCAGCAGCCATACAACCGCCAGAACCAACCTCAACAACATTGTCAGCAGTATCAAGCTCCAAAACAAACATCTCAATCATCCAACCCTCCAGAAGAACCGGTAGATATCCAGAGACAGATGCTTGAAGAAATTCGCAACTTCTGAAATGAGATGTACGATCTACGGGTCGATGTTAATCGCTTGTCCCGTTGGAAGGATGAACATACAGCCCCGACCACAACCATTCCCGCCCAAGTTCAAGCTAAACCCAATAGCTTGAACAAATCTCAATCGTCTCAACACAATAGCCAGGTATACTATTCATAATTTTTCACATCTAAACATGAGATCCTTTCGTTTGACAATATCAATGCCATGCCACTCAGGAGCGGAAGGACCGTGGTCGTACCTGACCGGGCAAGGGAATCAGACCATGAAGACTCGGAAGATCAACCATAGGATGCTTCTGAGGATGAAGAAGAAGGATTCCTGAAGATCCCAACACGAGATAAAGGAAAAGCATCTATGGAGTCTGCAGAGGACCTTGAACCTCTAGTTGCTACAAAAATACCCTTGTCACCATTTCAGCAACATGATTATTATCAGAAAACTTATTATTGTAATAAGAACATCAATTCTAATAAAGATGCTCTTATTTATGATTCTGGCTCTCTTTCTCCTGTCTCAAATGCTTCCATTCCTTTCCCCCATGCTCTTAAAAAGGAAAACAAAAGAAAAATATTCAGGATGACCCAGTGATGGAAATGTTCTGCCAGCAAAATATCACAGTCAAAGTACCTTTTGATCATTATATGGCCAGTAATCCAGCATTTCAGAAGTACTTGAAGGTGAAATGCACTCCCACCAGGACTCGTACAAAGAAAACAAGTCAATTTGTGGAGACTCGTATCTTGACAGTTGATACTACCAAATGTGTCAAAAATCAGCATTTATCAAGAAAGAAAAGGGATATGGGTGCTCATTATGTAGAGAGTCGCATTGGCAGCATTGCGTTTGCACGCACACTTCTCGACAATGGTTCTTCCATAAATCTTCTACCCTTAGCCTTATATTACAGATTGGTTAGGTCCTCTCAATAAATCATCTTCTTTACTCCAATTTGCTAATAAATCCACTAAAAGACCTAAGGGAGAAGTGAAAAATGTTATCATCGTGATCGAGGTAACGGAATACAAAGTGGACTTCATTGTCCTTGATATGGAGACCTCGAACCATTGGAAGGAATCGCAAATCATTCGTGGAAGACCATTCTTAAGAACCGCCAAAGCTGTATTTGATTACAATACCGGAATGATGAAGTTCCGCTCTCCAAGCAGAGAAGTGGACTTGGAGATGAAACAAAGAAAGTGGCAAAGACCAGACTCCGAATCCACCACTGAATACGCCCAAACATCGGAATGCAATCTTATCAGCACCATTGGACAATGGGACCAACTGCCAGACATTCACATTGAAAGTACCACAACAGAAGAAGAAACAATGCACAGTGCAGTTTGTGAGATGTTGCAAAACATATCTAGTCATCTAGATTATTATAGTCCTGATGACACAAGAATCCTTTCGGATTTATTAGTCCCATAATCTTCGGGACAATCAAGAAGTATGATGACGAGTCGGACGTGGCTTTGGCCGAATCACCGTACTACTTTAGTAATCTGACTCACCTTTCTTTGGAATTAGTAGCTAGCACCTCACAGAGTGATTCACCGCCAACCGACACTGAGCCAGATGCAAAAATCATCCAGCTAGACTTGATTGATGATTCAGATTTGTCAAAGCCGAAACCTCTTCCTCCCACACTGAAGTATGCATTTCTTACTAGACCCAAAGAAAAATTCCTTATGATCATTAGCTCATCATTAACCATTGACCAAGAATCTAGGTTACTCGAAGTCCTTGAGCAAAATCGAAAGGCCATAGGTTGGACTGTGTCGGATCTCGTAGGAATCAACCCCGCTCTCTACTCGCACCAAATTTTTGTTGAGGATAACGTAAGGCCTTCCCGTGAATTTTAGAGAAGATTAAACCCCAATCTTCGGGAAGTGGTTAAAAAGAAATAGAGAAATGGTGCAAAAGCAGGATTTATATACCCCATTTCTGACTTCAAGTGGGTGCCCCCCCTTTATGTTGTCCCGAAGAAGTCGGGGATCCATATGGTCACCAATGAGGAGGGGGTAGAGATCGCGACCTGAGTACCCACGTCATGGCGCTTCTGTATCGATTACAGACGCATGAATGCTGCGACCAAGAAAGATTACTTTCTACTGCCATTTATTGATCAAATCTTGGAGAGACTTGCATGGAAGACATTCTTCTATTTTCTTGATGGGTACTCTGGCTACAATCAAGTAGCTATCGCTCCAGAGGATCAGGAAAAAAACCACATTTACGTGTCCATTCGGTACCTACGCATTCAAGTGCATGCCATTCGGGTTGTGTAATGCCCCAGGCATATTTCAGCGGTGCATGATTGTCGTATTTGCCGAAATGGTTGGTGATTTCCTGGAAGTCTTCATGGATGACTTCTCGGTTCATGGTGATTCATTTGATACATGTTTAGGGCACTTGAACCGAGTCCTCTAGAGATGCAGGGAGGTTAATTTGGTACTTTTATGGGAGAAAAGTCACTTTATGGTGACTGAGGGTATCGTATTGGGGCAAGTCCTCTCCAAAAAGGGAATGGAGGTCGACCCTGCCAAGGTGGATGTGATCAAGAAACTTGTGCGACCAACCAACGTCAAGTCAGTGAGGTCTTTCTTAGGGCATGTCGGATTTTATTGAAGGTTTATCCCCGAGTTTTCAAAGATCGCCCACCCACTGACTGAGCTCTTAGGAAAAGACACCGAGTTATTGTAAATCACAAGTGTATAGAGGCCTTCGAGCTCCTGAAAAAGAAAATATGTGAATCACCGATATTAAAAGCTCCCGACTGGTCTCTTCCCTTTGAGATCTTGACTGATGCATCGGATTTTGCTGTCGGAGCTGTGCTTGGACAAAGACGAGATGGAATTCCTTATGCGATTCACTACGCGAGCAAAGTATTGGATCCTGCACTGAGAAATTATACGGTAACTAAAAAAGAAATGCTTGCGCTTGTTTGGACCCTTGAAAAATTCAGATCATACATATTGGGCTCCAAGGTGACAATTTTCACATATCACACGACAGATAGATACCTTATGGATAAGAAGGATGTCAAGGCATGAATTTTGAGATGGATCTTATTAATCCAGGAATTTAATTTGGAGATAAAGGATAAACCTGGAATAACGAATGTTGTTGCTGATCACCTTTCCTGAATTGAGCAAAACGATTATCCTGACACTGGACCAATTAGGAACCTTTTCCAGATGAATTAGTTGTGTTATTGATTCAACCCCATGATATTACAACATCATGAACTATCTTGTCTCCAAGAAGGTTCCCTTTGGTTGGACCAAGAGAATGTTTGATCAATTGAAATCGGATTCGAGAAAATACCATTGGGACAATCCTTTCCTTTTCTATGAAGGACCGGATTGTGTCTGGCGAAGATGTATTTCTCAGGAAGAATACCGGAGTGTCCTCACACATTGTCATTCTCTCGAGGCTGGAGGACATCATTCGGAAAAGAGAACCGCGCACAAGGCACTCCAATGTGGATTTTACTAGCAGACCTTATTTAGAGATGCTAATGAATTTGTCATGCCCGATTTGTCAAAGAATGGGAGGGACCGTTGGTTATAGAGATGAAATGCCCATGCAATCAATGATTTTTTGTGATATTTTCGATGCATGGGGGATTGATTTTATGGGTCCCTTTCCCAATAGCAATGGATTTGAGTTCATATTGTTAGCGGTTGATTATTTATCAAGATGGGTCTATTCCAACCCGAACAGTAGATAACAAAACTGTTTGTAAGTTTATCAAGGATAATATCATTGCAAGGTTCGGGATACCTTAAGTTTTGATTTCTGATAGAGGTAGCCACTTCGTGAATAAGGAAATGAGATCTTTGGCTAAAGAGTATAAATTTGAGTATAGAATAGCCAACCCATATCATCCACAATCTAATGGCAAGACAGAGGTTTCTAATAGAAAGGTGAAGGGTATTCTGCAGAAGTTGGTTCGTCCAGATAGGAAGAACTGATCCAAACTGTTGGACCAGATTCTGTGGGCCTATAGGACAACCTACAAAACTCCACTCGGTACTTCACCTTTTAGGATGATTTATGGCAAGCCCGCCATCTACCCGCAGAATTGATTCACAAATCAGAATGGGCGATCAAAAAGTTGAATTGGAGTTGTCACCTTGGGAAATTATGTCGAGACTTAAATCTGAATGAGCTAATTGAAATCTGAAATCGGGCATATGACAAAGTGTGATCTATAAGGACAAGGTCAAGAGATGGCATGATAGACACATTAGAAATAGAACCTTTGTCCTTAGGCAGAAAGTATGGTTGTTTAATGCTCGGTTAAATATTTTTCATGGGAAACTAAAATCAAAATAGATGGGTCCCTACGTTGTCATCGATGTGCATACCAATGGGAGTGTGGATATTGCCGAACTCAAAGATGATGCACAATCTTTCTCAGTAAATGGACAATTGCCGAAGCCATATGTAGAATCATTCAAAGAGTATACAGTTCAAGTTGAGGTCATCTACTTCACGCAGAGCAAGGACATTGAATATTCATCAGATCATTCTCACCCTCCCTCTCAACCACATCGGTCTCCTTGTACAGCTTCTTCCTCTACTTAGGCCAAGGCCTAAGTATGGGGGGGGGGGGGTGGACCAATGCTATTTGTATATCTCATTTCTCTCATCACACTTTTCCATAACAATCACTCAATTTCCACCCTTCTTCTATACTTAGGCTGATCAGAGCCTAAGTATAGGGGGAAGTGATGCCCATCTGTATATACTCTCCTCATTTACATATCCCGACCGCCTCTTTTACACTTTTCTTCTATACTTAGACTGTTCACAGTCTAAGCATAAGGGGGTAGACCATTGTATATCAATTTTTTTACTCTCTTACGCTTAGCCCGAGCTATGTCTTCTTTACGCTTCTTGTACTTTGAGGACACAATACTCGCTAAGTATAGGGAGGTCTGTATATATACTTTGTATATATTTTACCCATATCTCGTACTCTTGCGTAAGTATATATGTATTTACGAGGTGGGTAATTATTAAAAAATGGCTTCTTATTCATTTTTGCATTAAAAAATCCCTTGCATAAAAAAAGAGAGAAAAAAATTGTGTCTCCATTTTACACACTTGCTTTTCATCCAACATCACATTTATTCGCATTTGAAAAGTCTTTGGGTTCTGAACCAAGTTATGAGCAGAAACCGAGAGTGGTCTGGACTTGACCTTAATCCACCTAATTTTCAGAGGAACTTCACCGAGAAATAGAATTTTAGAAACTTCAGGTCTTTGACTTAATTCTTTAAGTTCCACATAACAATGTGCAGCGTTTGACTCTTAGTGTCTAACATGGTCTCTTCATTTTGGATACAACTATGGAATAGGGAATTAATTTGTACTCTCGCACTATGCACTTAGCTCAACTCAGACGGGATGTTGGAAGACTATGTGAGTTTCTTTTCTGGTAGCGTGGAAATCTAGAGACCGGAGTACGGGTTGAAATAAAGCTTCGGAAAAGGGATGGATGGCTGGGCACAAATTTTTTTCTAAGATCCAAAAAAAAAACGGAAACAAAAAGATTCTATATCCGTAGGGGCACAACAAGATCCATGCAGAACCACAAAAAATTCCAAATACAAATAAGCAACTACCAAATAAATATCTGACCAAAAAGGTCCAAGCTTCAAGAAAACCCGCAGATCTTGGTGGGGACTTGGCTACACTGACCAACTTCACAAGGAGAGGTGACTACACTGGCCACCCTCCAGTTCTTTTCTCTTTCTTCTAACTTCTCCCCCCAATTCGATTGTGAACACATCGCGACAAACCTTAGACGGAAATACTTGACTCCCCGAGGACGAGTTACTGGAGAGGAGGTTTGCATGGTAGTCCTGCATTCTGGATGGGAAGAGCTAAAACCTTTCACACACATGAGTCGATTGTTAATTGTTTACAGGGTATGCTTTGGGAAGAGGATTAATCTAAGATGTCTTCTGAGCCGAAACTGTAGCAATGATGTGTAGAACTTGAAGGCTGTTGATTTTAAAATTCTAAGTCTCACAGAAGTTCCGCCACACTATTAATCCAAAGGTTAGGTCTAGATTCATTTTCACCTTCCGCTCATGGTCTTGGTATAGAACTCAATCTCATTTCACCTCATGGCATTTCTTTTTGATGCTCAGAGACGAGCATGGTTTAAGTATAGGGGGATGATGAATCTCAGATTCATCACTCTAAATCTCATTTATTAAGCTCAAATCCCTCAAAATCATCAGCATTTCTGCATCTATTTTGCATAATTAGCATTCATATATGTTTTCATAAGAATTGCATTTTAGCACGAATTTCTGCACAAAATAAGAAGCCAAAAATCCAAGCCAAAATTGACTTGTAAATAGCCTAACTTCCTGGATTTTTTAACTCATTCATGCTAACTCCAAATGACTCAAAAATACCTCCACTGTGTACATATCACCAACAAGAACAAATAAAAAATACAAAAAATCACTACCCCAAATAAGTGGACCAAAAACCCTAAATCAAGTTTCAGGATTTTCGGACTAAAAACCTCATATCTTCCCCATACAGTGTCCATTTTAATCCTACTCACTTTGAACTAATGTACATTCAATTACCTTCAAAACAAGACCGAGTTCAAGTGATTCAGAGCTCATATGTGAAAATTGGGTTTTTGGGCCTCTTTTGTACATTTTGTATTTTAGCAGTTTTGACCTAATATTTTATGTACATATTTAACCTACTTTAATTTATCAATTAATAAAATCTAAAAAAATTAGATTAATGTGTAATTATTTATCTTTGATTTTACCGGTTTTTTATTTGATTAAAAAAATTATAAAACCCAAAAATCAAGGTATTCTATGTACATGGGATACCCCAAAATTTCACTTTGTGCAATTGATCGATTTTGGTTTTGATATCTTCATGAAAGTTATAGATCTCATCGAGACGAGCAATTTTTGTGAAGAAACTTTTTTGATCCTAGGTTGTTTGCTATTTATTTTGCATTTTACAAAGTATATAATTTTTGAATTTTGTGGTGCTGACACGTGGCAGCTCCTGGAGCCGCAACGTGTCAGCTATTTTTCGGGTTTTTATATATTCATTTTTATTAAAAAAATTAGCGCATGTGTGAAGCACATGCCACCCAGGCACGTGACACGCACGTACCGCTCATTAAATCCGCCTCCATCTGCCACGCGTGGCCATCCGATCTCGGCTGATCGGACGTCCATCCTCCATCGTCTTCGTCCCCCTTTCCACAGCGGGCAACACCGTCTCCCTTCAATTTCACTGCCACCTCCGCAATCTTCGCCGCTGCTCCCCTCGATTTCGCCAAATCTACGTTCTCCAAATCCCAGATCTCCTCCTTCAATCTCCAGTCTCAGATCTCGTCGTCTTCCCCTTTCATCCCGGCCTTCCAATCACTGCACCGCCAATCAAATCCCCATCGCCGATCTCACCCCAGATCTTGCATTCAATCACCGATCCCCATCAACCTCCTTTCCATCTCCGGCCTCCTCCCTCTCTCCTATTTAAAGACCACCACCGACCCTCGGACGATCATCCGCTGTTCACAGAAAAGAGTCCCCCCTTCATCGGATGTGACAGCCGGCGAAGCTCCTCTGCGGCGTGATCCAAGGTTCCAGAACCTTGTTGCAACCCCACCTTAGCGTCGTTGCTCTGCTCCATCTACGCCGTCGAGCCCCCATCTCAGGTACCCTCCCCTCTACTGAACATCATCATCTATCATCCTCGATAAGCATCTCTCTCTACCTCGCTACTCGCCACGATCGAACCACCCTTCACTCGTCATCAACCATCAAACCACCACCATCTTTTCGCATCGTCTCCGTATGCTAAAAGCTTCACCGAAGATACTCCAGCAAGCTCTCCATCGACGATGCTTCTCCAACTTCATTCAACACCAACGATCTCTACATCGACTACAGAACATCTTCCGAGCGACTGCAGCCCCTGATCATCAAGCTCACCGTCAAACATTCCCCTGAAGCCACCACTTCGTCGGACAACTCGACGCTCCTCCACCTCTCCCTCGTCGTCTGCCGGTCGTGTGTCGGCCCGTACCAGCCGTCCGATCTTCACACGCCCTCCATCAGAGCCGTTGACACATCCTGCACCCACCGCCGTTCGATCAACCATCAGAGCTGCATCTGACCATCCAGATGGAGCTTCACTGTAGGCGTTGGATCAATCTTCATCGACGAACCAGATACACTCCAAGCCTATATCCAAGCCAAGATCCACACCAAAAGCCTTGGGCCATTCAGAAGCATGAGAATGCGCCATGTGGAGGTCTGCACCAAGCCTCAACCCAAGCCTGTCATCGCACGTGATCTCTACGTGACCGAAGGATATTTGCAGCCAACTCCTAGAAGTTCTCTTCATTACGCACGACCCCCCCCCCTAAGTCACGTGTTGGGCACGTGCCCCTTTGATAAAATTGTAAGAAGCCCCCTATCTTTCTGATATTTACATTTCAGTCCTCCTTTACAGTTCCCTGTTATTTAAAATTGTAGTTATACCCCTGTTTCCCTGTGTTTTCTAACTCTTCTCTGA